>CM067362.1:101274791-101342291 GCA_034401795.1 Chaetoderma sp. LZ-2023a | reverse complement strand
GAAACCTGTGACAACTCCTGTTCTATCGGAATGTGGAAATATGGATCTTTCAGACCGATCGATACACACCACATTCCTTCCTCAATCCTGCCATTCCGACATCGGCGTTTCCATCTGGAACCGAGGCATATGGATAAACCAATTTAATGGCCTGAGATTGAGTACGGGTCTCCATCCAGCTCTTGGGGACAAGGAACATATTGGAATAGAAGCCTGGAGTGTTCTGGTTCGCTGGTTTTATTGCTCCCTTCAGAGCAAATCCGACACTTCGTTTTGAACGGCTTCTAACTTGTCTGGTTCCCGTGGTACGGGTGTCCAGACAGGTGCCAAAGACAGATTCTGCGGCGGAAAGTCCCACCACTCCGGCATGTAGCCCTGGGATAACCATCCCAGGACCAGACTGTCTGACGTCACATCTCGCCAGGCCTCGACGACACACATGAGCCTTCCACCCACCATAGACGCCTCGACGTCTAACGGGGTTGTCCGGCTCGTGGTACACTCGCCCCCCCCCCCTTTCTTAACGAGAGAGAGAGAGAACCATTTCCATCTTGGCTCGGCAGGCATAACTGGCACCGCTGTTCCTGTCGCACAGGTGCGGTCCAGGCGGATATGAAGGGAGCTCTCGTACCCTCAGGTACGATCCGCTCCCTTCTGTCCGCCCTTGGAGGATTTACCCTTACCCTTCCCCTTGCACTTCCCGCCTCTAGAGCCATCCGGAGCAACATTGGGGAGGGTAGGGGCCTCCACAACCTTCCTGGCTTTCTTAGCCAGCGGCCGCTGAGAAAATCCAGACGAAGCAGAAGTTACAGTAGGCTTAGCTTTCGCCTTGCCTTTCTGCTTCTTATGCCACTTCGAAGGTTGGACAGCTAACGGTTTCCCTACAGCCCCTAGTGTGTGCGCTTGTCACACTAGCTCCAGCTGCAGGTTTACCGCCAACCGATTCTGCGCAATGCTGGCAGTGTCCTCTAGGAAGGCCCGTGCCTGGCCACCGAAGATGCTAGGCCCTGTCAGGGGTGTCACAAGAAGACGCTCCCTGACTGCCGTAGCCGGACGCATATGGTCAAGAACCATTTGCCTCCTGGACTTTGTCACCCACGCTTGCACCCTTGCCAGTGCGTCCATAGACAGCACCAAGCCGTCATTGACGCACAAAAGCGCCACAGGTGGCATAGGGTGGCCTGCCCCCGCTTCAGCCCACACCGACTGAAGAAGGCGATACGAATGGTTTACAGCACTCATAGCTGCCCTCACACCCTCATCGCATGGGGACAGGACTTCCTCCTGGTGTGCCTGGGACTTGTCCACAAGTGCCGGATCGGGGCCACCCGCTCCAGCACTCTGAACACCCAGAACCCATCGGTCATCCTCGGTGACCGACGGTACCACACCATATCTGTCGTATTCCCCCCCGCGGAATGCGACACCTTGCCCGCACCTCCCTGGATGCCGCAAGGAGCTGGCCCTTGGTCGTGAGCTGCTTGCTATAAATAGCATCCAGCAACTCTATGAACCGTGGATCCAGTCCAACCGACTGGATCTGGGCTGCGGGCAAGATCCCCATCCGAATCGATGCAACCGATGGATGGGGCGCATCCTCCTCGGCCGTGGCCGAAACCACAGACGGGTCAACCCTGGCTAGCCAAGCGAGAGCCTCCGATCAGTCTACTTCCGAGGAGGACACACCCGTGAACACGTCACCCGTTGACGCGTTCATGGGCCTGCCAGCCACAGCCTCCAGGCAAGGAGCCACGGCTGACACGCCAGGCACTCCGGTACCAAATGGTTCCGCCGCCACCCCATGAAACACACCAGTCCATGGGGTAGGTCCGCCCAGAAAACCGTGCGGACCCGTAGCAGACGCGGAACCGTGGCCAGACACAGGCGCCAACGGCACCGCATGTCTGACCGCCGGACCAAGCGAGATAGGTGAGTACCACGCCCGGCCCGGCACACCAGTTACCATATCGGCTGGCGTCAAACCAACCGTCACGGGACCGGTGCCTGGTACCAGATTGGCCTCAACCACGGGCGGAGCCGCTGCCCTGGCTTGCGCCAAGCCAGACAGATGGAGGACGGTTCCGTCCAGGATGGAATCGACCTCCATATTCTCCACCCGTGGCATCACAGGCCGGAGCAACCTCTCCTCCTCGGTCTCCTCGTCTTCAGACTCCGAAGAGTCGTCACTAGACGAGGAAACCGCGGAGCCGTCCCGGCGGACGGCTCCCACACCTGACGGACCGGCCACCGCTACTGGACCACCCGGAGGTGGCCGCAGAGAGACAGAACCCATCAGGCCGGAGCCCGACGGGACCGCGAGGGTGACCTACGAGACGGCCACGTCGGTAACCAGTCCAGAACCCTGTCCTAGGACATGATCCGTACCTGGCATGGGGAGAAACTGCCCCCAACTTTCGGCAGCAGGGACGACACCAGCGTGGGCAGAACGCTATGCAGAAAACCCTGCATAGCTGGACCGAACCACGCCGGCGGTGCCATCTCCGCCACCTCCAGCTGGGGATGTGGAGCGCCCCCACCGGCCGAACCGGACGCTCCACGATTTACCTTCGGACCGCCTGACCCCGCATCAGACCCAGCCACATCCTTCTGGGCAAGGAACTTTAACATCACTTCCGCTGACCACACTGCACACACACTACACCTACTATCAAGGTTACATGGCGTACACCTAAAACAGACATGGCCCATAAACAGGACCCGTACGAATTTGTGGCACACGGCACATGATGGCGGGGCTGGCTTGGCCTATAAATAAGCACAAACCTACAATAAGCAAGCGGAATGATATACAGATGGAAGGCAGACAATTACTTTTCAAATAATTTGACCATAAATTAACTGTAACCCTCCCGCACCCCACCCCTCAACGTTACAGCAAAGATCGCATTGATTATGACGACAAGAACGATGCGGGCATAAATACACCCATAATTGATCCTCCAGGATGTATAAAGGAACCAGGAATCATATAGCATAGCATTCGGGGTATATTTACCAATCAATATAAATTATACTCCTAACGAAAGCCGAAACGATATGTGAAGAAACAACAAAATGTAAACAAACTGCTGTACCACACGGTAAAACCGCAGACCGCACATCTAATCAAGAATTTTGAAACCACCGATCATTGCAAACCGATCGTGATAACACGTAAACTTGAACATTTCAAAGTTTCCGGTACCATTTTTAGTACGCAGCACCCAGAACAAGATGCGGGAATTAATGAAAAATTTTCTTCACATAAACATCCGAGCATCACGGGTGTGACGTCACCCGCTCGGATCCTACGGAGAACGACGTCAGCCGATATTCGTGTTAGAAATAACGTAGCAAACACCTATTTTCATATCTGCCGATCGCCTGTTGGGGTTTAAAGAAGGCGATCATCCGGCATATCTCGTTGTTAGCACACGTCCCAGATTCTTTGGGGTCAGAAATTGGAACATGCGACACAACGAAATTTAGAGACCTAAGTCTTTTAACTATGGATAATACGGAATTATACAACCTGGTTATCATCGGCGGTATCCATATTATCCAATTATCCTTGTAAGAGAACCTAGCTACCACAATCACAGACAAAAGACTTAGATATTAATCCTGAATCTCTCCACTGCGAATCAAGCATGTACGCTCTTGTTGCTATGCAAACAAGAATGAGCTCTATGGTAGACGGGCCCTCGGCAGTTGGGAGCCGAGTACCCGGTTCCAAGGAGTCGGTAAAGCTTTCTGAGTCTATAGTCCTAGAGCCAGCTGTCAGGGCCAGCTGTATATCAGAAGTAACAGAATGGTGAGTATTGATCGATGGAGAACTGTAAAATCCAAAAACGTTTTACAATGTGACAAACACGGGAGGGTGATGGTCAGCAATATCTTGCTTTTGTTTTTTATATGAATTGTTTCTAAAATGAGGAGGTTTCGGCCTTGACTAATAAACAATATTTGCAATAGTCACATTATTATTATTAAGACAGGCCTGCCTGCCTGCCTGCCTGCCTGCCCGCCCGCCTGCCCGCCTGCCCGCCCGCCTGCCCGCCCCGCCCGCCCGTCCGTCCGTCCGTCTGCCCGGCTACCTGTGAGTGCGTGTCTGTTTATCTGATGCAGATCTCTGGAATCCTATGAGATATAATCAGAAAATTTGGCGCATGCATTAATATTATGAGTGGCTGGAAAAAATATTAGTTTGGGGTCAAAAAGGTAAGAAATCGAAGTCATTGTTTCACTTAGTGCATCCTGAAATACACATTGTTTTGCCATAAATCCGGAACGCAAGTAGACTGAATCACCAAATTTGCTACATACATTGATATTATCACCGGCTTGAGAATGTTTTATGTTGGGGTCAAAAAGTAAAAAATCGTGGTCACGGGGTCACTTAGTGCATCCCGATATACACACTTGTAGCCATAAATCGGAAACATAAGTAAGTGGAATCACCAAATTTGGTCCATCCATTCATATTATAGATGGCTAGAAGTTCGATGAGTTTGAGGACAAAGCATTAAATACCTATGTCACGGGGTCACCAAGTGCATACCGAACCCAACATTTTTGTCCATAACTCTTGAGTACAAGAAGGTAAAATCACCAGATTTAGCACATGACTGCATATTATGATAGTTCATAATTGTTCGCAGGTTGATGTTAACCGATCAAATATCTAGGCCACGTAGGTCACTAAGTGCATTGCTAAGACAGAGCGCAAAAGGCGTGAGCCAGCATCTCCCTCGGGTGCATTCTAGTTGCACTTGTGGTCAAGTGATTAAGGGTTTTTAATTCTTGAGTTCGTACGTCTTACAGAAGCACACATGTGAGGAGGGAACCACACTTAATGGAACATGACTTGTATTAGGCGACCACTTGTCTTTTATACGCATTACAGTCTTTCAAGGAACAGAAAATTCCTGTCAGGATTACCTTTAGGTTAAAAATCCCCCTTCCAATCGTCAGATCATGATAAATTATAGCCGCTGTTACATTCAGTGCGTAGAGATAATGTTAACTATTCATTGTTAGATACATTACTTACATGACTACGTCCGCCTCCATCTTCTTATGTTTATTCTAATCCTTTACACAACACGTCCAATACCATTCTTCGTTCTCTTTACAACATCTTTTCTCGTCCGCTGTAGTTATACGACAACAGTCTGGCTCCTCCTCCTCCTCCTCATTGGACTCAATGACACTGCCAGGAGCCTCTCTTTTCAGGAATGCATACGCATCTGGTTTGTCCGCTTTCACATCGTTAGCCTTCGCCACATCTATGACAGAGACTGCCACCACAAGCAGGCACACTACCAGCAAAATGGTCACCTTCTGCATGACGAACCTGAAGTACAAATTCAGCATTGAATATATAGACTACTGTTCGCAAGCTAACCGATATCTGATGGGACGGGAACGGGAACGTAGCTGGTTCGATATAGGTGCTTTGGGGTTTTTTGTCGAAGACAGCGCCGAATTCTACCACTTACAATGGATTTTGAAATGGTTACTGATAAATTCTAAAGTATTCGTCCAGTGACAACGATACAACGCAATAATTATTATTCAGATCTTTGCTTATTTGTATCCAGTTTATCAGAAACGGTGGTTGTGATTGATTCCAAGCGCGAAAATATCGATGGCCTTTTTTAATTTCGCTGACGGGTTTTCAAAATAATCGTTTTCTGATTTTCGAGGCGCCTCGTTATTCTGTTGGGTCCAGCATGAATGCATAAGACTGCTGGTTATAATGGTTCTGGTATGCGCCAGTTTCCCTTGATACTCTTATATATTTACATAATTTGATATAAAAAAAGCCCGGCGTATTGTATTTGGATAACAGCCCTTGTGTTTTTTGTCATTGTCGTTTACCATATAATACCTTCGTCTGTGAACATATTTGGAAATAAAATAGTAATTAATTCTCATGTTCAACAGCATTGCATCTATCGCATAGTCTCTCATCTCTATTTATTCCTATTCATGTTTGTGTTTCAATGCCTAATTGGTGGTTTAAAATGTATGAAACACCATAGTGCAATGTCTTCCTTATATTGCAGTGCTGTTAAATACGGATATTTATTTTTGCATGAAAGGTTAACCTCGATGATGTATGTTGTCACGTGTGGGTCACGAGTATCACACAAAACCAGACACAATGTACTGAGTTTTGCGTCAAACCCATGTCATACACGTTTAAATAAAATGTAACCAACTTTAATAATAAACGGGTCTGCCACGGTACTACGACAAATTAAAAATCAACAAATAGATTTGTGAAAATAAGAACTTTCTTACAGTAAATTTACAAAATTTAATAAATAAATGGATTGATAATAAATAATGGAAGGCGCGCGACTACTCTGTGGTCAAAGTTCGAAATAGCCTGTGTAAAGTTCACGTGATATATTTAGCTGCAACTTCTACTTATGAGACGTATGACAAGCAGATGTACGGACGGACGGGCGGACGAGCTCTATCTGACTTGGTAGCCATGTCTTGGTCCTCCATGCATATCTGTCAACGTGCATAGATGGGTGAACGATATGAGTGAACGGACGACTGTCGGAAGGAGACGAACGACAGGCGACTTTAGAGTTGTGTGGGTTGTATCAGAATCATGCGAACCATGCGACACCATGCGCCAGGAATCACCACGAAAGTCACGACAGCCACGTGTTACCAAACGCTACAACTGAGGCATGACCAAGGAAACGTTGCAATCAGCAACAGTAATAAAACAAACGTGCTGCAATTTCACAACAGCAGTTTAACTAAAACGCACACACGGTGTGCCAGGTACAGCTCTTAATCTTTGACTGCCCACGTTGCCTGAACTACCTTTAATTAAGTACCTAGACAGGTCGAGCTAATTTGAATAACAATGGAATGGTCGACAGGTCACCACTAAAGGTTACCTGAGTTATAGTAAGGCTTAAAGCTAAAGTAACATGGTCAACAATTAAAGGGTGAATGAATAGATGTTTTTCGAATTGTATCTGTACATTCCATTTATCTGCTTCACTACCTGTATTTGTGTTAACATTTTCTAAAATATGGATATTTACATTTATCATTTAGATATTTTCTTTATATTCCATTAAATTTACTATACCCCCCCACCCCTCCATCTGAAATGTTGAATAATAGGGGGCCGAAGTTTAATAAATATCACTTGGGGCTGAGCGTCATTCAAGTTTGTACAGGAGAACTTCGTATGTCAAAAAACACGACCGCCAGCGATCATTCGGAAATCAGCTCTTTAGTGACCATATGACAATTATTTTTTTGATGGATTTTGAAGCCAAACTCCTTTTATATATGTTCATGGGGATGGCGATGGCAAATGTTGCCCCTTCCCTTTTGTTATATGAATGGGTCCGCGGTGGCCAGCTTAGATTATTTTACCGCTAAAATTCAATCCTATGAAAAAAGAATGGGAAAGTTCAAATGTCTTCTCAAGAACCACGATCCAGTTTCAATGAACTTTGGCAGTAAGCATCCTTATGACATACAGATGATGCAATGGTGTTCAAGTCAAGCTGATAGTCCGATTTGGCCGGTGGTCATCTTCGATTTTAGAACCTCCTGAAACACCTATAGGAAGTGAATGGCAACAGGGTTACAAGACTTCTTCACAAGAACCGCATGGCTGATTTCAATTATATTTGATAGGACGAATCATTATTGCATCAAGATCCCAATTTGTTGAAAGGAAGCCGATTGGTTGATTTGGAAGGTGGCCAGCTTGGATTTGACGTTACGTTTAGAAACGTGTTTAAACATCCTATCTGAAGCTGCTTGGTCGATTGAGTTAAAACTCAAGAAACTTCATCAAGGGCTCACTCCAGTTAATTCAAGTGAATATGATTGGCCAATTTGTATGGCGGCCATCTTGATGACATAGTTTTCACTAAAATGGCATCTCAGGAACCGCTGAAGAGAAATGGGTACTTTTGAATACATGACTTCGATCGACCAATCAAATTAAAGCGCTTGGCAGAAATATTGTGTTTTATATAATATTGCCTTTAATAACGAAAACTGCTTCCAAATTTGGGTTTTTAGAAGTGTTTGGTGAATGGATCGGTGGACATCTGCAAATCATATAGGAAACGAATGGGAGCGGGCTTACAAGCCTCCTTCTCAAGAACCCCTTGGCCGATTTGAATTATATTGGGTAGGCAGCACGCTTGGTACTTGAGAATAACTTTGATAAAAAAAAAAGATGCCGATTGTTCAATTTGTGTGCCGACCATCTTGCATTTTGCGTTAATTTTAGAAACATGTTTACAGATCTCCAAAACCACTTGTCAAGAGTATATGTCAAAATTTAATCATATAATAACACACTATTCAGCCAGCACAGTATGTATTATTAAGCCTCTTGTATCAAAACACTCAAAATACTACTTATATCAATTAAGCGTTTTAATGAGCAACATTTTCAAGTAATTTTAATTTTAGAAGACTATTTTTATAAATTTACCGTTGGAATTTTGGCCGACTTGACAATCAAAAGGGAAACGTTAAAGGAAATTTTAGTTTTTACCTAGCCGGTGTCCATTTGAAGGGCAAGAGAATATTATTTTTGAAAATTTACCACTGGAATGACTGGCTCGGTTACTAAACCAGTCATTCCAGTGGTAAATATTAAAAAATACTCTTCTCTTGGCCCGCAAATAGACATGCCTCAAGACCACTACATAGCTGATTTTGGTTGGTTTGAAGTAGACGGTTTGAAGTCTAAAGGGTTACTTTGACACAAGAAGGGTTAATATGAAAATAGGCAGTGCCTATAAGCGGATACAAACATAAGTTATTGATGCAATAAATGGGATGAATTTGTATAGGGTCGAAAGGTCCTAAATACGTTGATAATTTACCCTACATTAGATTCACAACAGTGCATACGCCTATTGTCAGCGATACCAAACACCATTATTGCAGAGCTTTGCGGAAGATATTTAATTTTACCGGTCCAAAGACGTTATACAATCTTCATCAACGTGTCGTGGTGCTCCTCGTGTGTGTGTGTGTGTGTGTGTGTGTGTGTGTGTGTGTGTGTGTGTGTGCGCGTGCGCGTGCGCGTATGTGCGTGCGTGTGTGCGTGTGCGTTAAAACAACAACGTCCATAGCAACAATGCCATCATAAAGAAAAGCCATTCGCCAGAAATTTCAAATCACGTTTATCCAGACATATGCAACAGACAACGTGAATTAATGCATATCTGGGCGTATATACAAGAATGCACATACCACCCGAATGTGAAAGACATGATACCTGGCCTTGAATTTCATGTTACAGAGATAAACACATACGAAATTGACTTTACATGTCATGGGTGTGAAAGATAATACGGGACAGAGGGCAATACCTCAGGCTCATAGTTGCATTTACATATGCATAAATAGGAATAGATATAGCTTTTACCTGGCCTTCTTTATACTATATAATGTTTTTACATTCTGGAACAATGCTACACTTGTTCAGGCTTAAAGAGGGAGAGGGGAAGACCTTAACTGTAGATAATGTCAAGAGATTTCCTAAAGTAAACAATAGCATCTGATTGCAGACACTCATTCTTCTGTTGTTGCCACATTGCACACTTTCAGATTTGGTAGATTCCATCCATGGTTGTGGAATCTTAGTATACGATCACACGGATTATTGTGTTAAATCTTTAGCTAAAATGAACCAGCAAATTATTCTTAACACTGTCGTAAGAGTTAATTCTAATTCCAATAAAGAAGCAATATTGGGGTTGAGCACCATTTCAGAATTATCATCCTCATCATCATTTTATCCAAGTCTGTGCGTGTGCGTGCGTGCGTGCGTGCGTGTGTTTGTGTATCCGAGTGTGTGTTTGTCAGTCTGTCTGTTTGCATGTGGTGCTCCCCATTACAGCTAAGCAGATTTGACTCAAATTTCAACGCAGCAAAGGATTTTACTGTGGAAGAGGATATCCAACATTCACGAAAAAATTATTGGAAACTATTTAGCTCAAAACCTTTTCTTATGAAAGGGTGTGACCATGCACTAGGGTTTCACAATTTTGGGCGGTAATATGGCAAAACCTGGAAATTAAGAAAGATGTACTATTTTATAAAAATGGAGGGGCCGAGGGTCTGTAATCTCTGATCTTGGTATTGTATAAAAGAAGATAAAATGTACCATTTCCGCACCCCCACCCCTTTAACCTTGGCAAATACCTGACAAAATGAGACGATTGTTTGAGTCTTTCAATCTAGTCTGGATATGACATTTCAAGGACATCATGATTTTGCATTTAGTCAATTTCTCCAATGTTTCATAACTTACAATGTAACAGTAATTCCACTGAAAAGAATAGTCTTCTTGGTCTACAAATGGACATTTCTCAGGACCACTGCAGAAGCTGCTTCAGCGGGATTGCGTGTTAAATGGTTAAGTTGGCTACATTTCACCTTCTATTCTGTCAAATAAACTTTGTCGCTTTATAGCATTTGTCAAGTAGTTGTAATTTAAGAGGAAGCAAAATAAAAACATTATAACATATTATCACCATACAAAATAATGGCTATGATATTTTCATAAATTACCAAGAAATAAAGGCCCTGGGGATTGTATCGCTCACCTGGAACCTCAATATTTGAATCAGAATGCGTGGAAATAAGTTTCAAAACAATGTTTGACTGGAAACACACATTTTGGTAAGGGATGCTAACATTTTATCTTGAAATGATGTAATTTGAGATTTAAACCAACACATTTGGCCAGATATGAATATATTTTAGCAGCAAATATGATAATCTCAGCTCAAAATGTAACACTTTGACCAGAAATATGAAACTTATGATCAGAATTGCAAATGTGCATAGGATAGTAGACTTTGGTAAGTGGCAGCGGTATTATCGTTTGAAAGTTACAACAGTCTCCAATTACCAGTTCATACTGCATGTGAGTTCTGTATTTGATAAATGATACACATGACTGGTTTGGAAAATCACAATTTATCATCCCTCAAGTACAGAATTCATATTCTGTATAAACTTGTAGATTGAAGACTGCTGTAATTGTATATTCTTATATCCAGTTTTCAGTACACAAAAGTGACTGAATAAGGCCAGATGTATGTTAGTGACTGTACACACTATGTGTATTTAGACACAAAGCCAGGATTAATTGTTTGATATCTACGCCTTTAAAAATTTGAATTTTATATTTAATTCCCATTTTAATAAATGTTCTCTATTTTTAAACAATGTTGCTGTCTAGTCAGTAACAGGTTTCAGCAACATTGTTTTAACAATATATGCAAGGTTATTTACTCATGATTATGCAACAATTAACAATTTTGACACCATAGGCATAAGGGTTAAATAAAATCTTACATCACTCAAACTGGGTTTTTTCTTTTTGAACTGTTTTGTTCAATAAATACAGTCTTTTGCTTTACATATGATTATTTATGTAGTAAACTGTGATTATCAGAGTGTGTTGGAAACGACAAGTATATATGAGTCTTAGAAGACAGTCTAAACACAGTGGTCACATCCATCGCAGGTGTGTATTTGTGATTCTAATATTGACTGCGAATGACTGTTGGGAATTTGGTTACCAGTATCTCCACCTACACCTACATCTACACCTCTGATAGCTATATTCTCCTCGACATCATCATCTTCTAAACATGACTGTTCAGGGAGGAAGGCATGGTGGATATTTCGGAATATGGCGAATGGCTCGTGATATTGCCTATGACATGTTTTGCATCTTCACCCCTAATCTTCACATTCTGACTCGCTTGAATCCTCAACCAATCAGAACTGAAGACTCCCCACAGGACGCAGCTTGATTGCTAGAAAAGTGGGAAACTTTGTTATAACTGTACGATGAGGAGGAGATTTTCCACAGTGTTAGGGTGGTCAAATGGTAATCAGCTGGGTGGCGTTCAAATCCTGCACGTGTGTCAGGCAGGAGTATAAATGGGTAGCAGTGTAAAAAGGTGGAAGTTGCCAATAATAGACTGAAATAAAACCAGCCTAGATATGGCATGGATGGAGCTTGAAATCCGGGAGTCGATAGACGCCAGTCAAACAAATAGCTTCTATAACAGTGCTGTGTACCGTAATTTTGTTATGGCAATGGCGATCTTCCCCCTCCCCTCTTTAGTTCTGAACATGCCTAAGTACTGTTCCACGTGACCAGCTGTAGCATTTTCAAGCTGTAATTCGGGGGTCGCTATGTACTGTATTTTCCAGGTGTGGGTGGTGTTAACAGTTCAGTTTGATAATTAGCCATTTGCCATTGTTCTATAGCTGTGGCCCAGTTCTTGGCAGGAGGAGACCCGCTAACTCCACAAAATTGTGAGATACATACCAACAGAGGTCACTAGGAAATCCCTCATGATGCCGAATGTAGTTACACCAAAAATGAGGTCATTGGGAAATCCCCACATTATCAGGAAGGGTGGCAGCATTAATTATATAAATTAAAAAATAAAGACAATAGGAATACCCTCTTTTTGCACCGTATGTCATATATTGGGGAAACCCAAAGATAATATTGAAAAGCCCCGCCTGACGTCAGGTATAGGGTATAACTACCAAATATAAACCATTAGGAATTCCCCAAAATAGGTCTGGCGCCTGAAAAACTCCTCATCTTCCTAGCACTGAGCTATGCTGGAGTTTGACAATTAGGAGGCGCAAATTAACTATCAATATACGTTATCCCATTTCATGACATATTTTTATTATGGAAGAATCCATTTACACAGGATTAATACTACAGCAAACAAAATTGAACGTAGTGCCCGAATAGAAAACGGCATGCCGTGATTGGCAAATCAAAATGCAAGTGTTTATCCTTTAAAATGTCACTAGAAGATAAGGATAAATGCATGAATGTCACAATCGGTTTGTTGGGACAAGTCAATCAAGAGCAAAGAATTCAATAAAATAATATGGAAATTACGAATATTGTGAGTTTATTAGACATATATAAAAACAACAAGTATCCCACACTTCAGACAACATATATGCTCTTTATGCCACAATGCGCCCCAGCAGAGAAAGATTTTGCATTTGCTGTACTTAGTACTAACATCTACAGAGCATGTAAAGGATGCAACTGCACACACCTGCTGAGTGTGCTGCATAGCGATCTAAAAGAGGCGGGATTGGGCACACTAACGACCAAGAAGCCGGATTCAGCACACTGACGCTCAAGAAGTCGGATTGGGCACACAGACAACCAAGAAGCCGGATTTGGCACACTGACAACCAGGAAGTCGGATTGAGCACACTGACGACCAAGAAGCCGGATCAGGCACGCTGATGACGAAGAAGCCAGATTGGGCACACTGACGACAAAGAAGGAGGTGAAGGAGCTAATTGCTGTCACTGAGGACAAGACACAGTGGCCAAAGAAGAAGAACAAGGAGTGATTGCAGCTGCAGGATGTTTTAAAATAAAAAATACGTCATCATCGCCAAAAACTCGTTATCGGTGCATAATAAGTTGAATTTTTTTTTATAAGGATAGCTAATCAGACGTCAGTGTTCGTGTACGCTGCTCTATGTCCTCCCGCGTTATGCAGTATCTGCATCAAATTACACACCCGCTTTTCATCTATCATTCCCACAATTTACTATAGAAAGAACAGAGATAAAGAACACACTGAAGATAAAACAGGTCGGGGAAACCGGATTTGATCACTGTGTTGATTGATTGTTATACTACGCTAAGCGCCTACTTTCTAAAACAGAGATATTTACTTACTTTTTTAAGTCGATCAAGTTTGTCACTGATTGTCAGCGGAGAATCACTGATGTCAGTTTCTGTTGGTAAGCGCACGGAGAAATACGACTTTTATAACATGTTAAATTCAAATTGAACGTCCAGTGGACTCGGTCTATGTTTATGAGGCTTGCGATTGATTGGCTACCAGATTAAATAGAATATGGGTTAATGACATATTATGTAACCTGGAATGAAATGATCTAAATTAAGCAGTAAATTGAACAGCCAATGAAATTAGCTGAGCGTATTTGAAGATTGCAATTGGTTACCTGTGTATTCATAATGCGGTCACGTAATAGACACATTTGTGTACGTTTTGATCTAAATTTGATTTGTTTGTGTGTAGCATTAGAAAGGCAGCTTCAGCGGTAGTAGCCATAGTTGCCCAGCCCTATAGCCACCGCCACCACCACCACCGCCGCCACCACCACCACAACCACCACCACCACCACCACCACCACCACCGCCACCACCACCACCACCACTAATACCACGACCAGCATCACCACCACGACCACCACCAAAACGAACACCAACATCAGCACCACAACCACAACCACCACCTCCATGAGCACCACCGCCACCACCACCACCATCACCACCACTACCACCACCACCACCACTACCACCACCACCAACAACAACAACAACATCAGAAAAATCAGCAACATCATCATCATCATCATCATCAACAACAACAACAACAACAACAACAACATTAACATCAACATCAACAAGAACAACAACAACATTAACTCAACACCATCACCACCACCACCACCAGCAACAAGAACTGCAACATCAACTACAACAACAACAACAACAACAACAACAACAACACTTATTTAGCAAAATATTTCTTTACTATTTGGATGAAAATGCATAGTCCATCAACTAGTATAAAGTTATAGCGATTCTACAGAATCAGTCCAAAAGTAGACACAATAATTATATATGTAATATTGTATGAGCATGTTGCGATGGTGTACATAGTCAGGATCGGCTGGGGAATTTATGCATGTGCTTTCAAATACGGGGCCATCTTGAGCCTGCCTGGAAGGGTTGTGAGCTCCTCCAATGATATGTTTCACTTTACAATCACTCAGTCATCGCCGACACATTGCATAACATGCTCAACTCTCCTGTTTGTCATGTAGATTCTCGAACAGATTCACCTTTCCAAAGTATCCACCGATCATATGAAGTCATGACCAACTGCGTGACGTGTCGAATGACATCATAATGAATGACGTCATGAATAACATGGATAAGTACGTCACGAACGTATATTTGAAGACGGACTATGCGTTGATGTACGAATTGTATGTCTTTACTATTTAATAACTATTCTGGTGAGCATTTACAAACTAATTTGACTGGGCGCCATAGGCGGCGTCGGCACCCAGTCAAATTAGTTACAAAATATTCAACAGCTTTCCTGTATAGTTTTCAGGAAATTGATAGTTAGGGCATTCGGTGATCGATCAATCCCAACACCGCGAAATGTTGGTGGAGCTTAGCTAGAGATGCGCAGGGCATAGCTAAACAAGGAAAGGTTCATTAACTACGCGACAGACCTTAATACCAACTGATGGGCAGGCTAAACATTACAAATAATCCTCAAGTCATCGTGAAGACATGTCTACATGACCGTCAGAATGTGGGCATGGGTTTTCATCGGCTCTTGTTATTTAAAGTATTAAGCATACTTAGGAAACTTGATTATGTGACATTGATAGTCAGCGAGTACAGCATTGATATTTAAGTGCTATCTTTACTTGCCTTGTGTTTTATCAAATTTTCTAGCTTTCTGAATAAGAATGAAGAGGGTAGCTTCTGAGAGCAATGCACCTTAGTCTAAATTTATTTTTTACATTCGTGCCTATACGAATTCAAAGAGAGGTTTCCCAGAAATGTAGAATCTTAGAATAAACACACAAACTAATGCCATTAAACAAGGTATATACCAATATAGCAACTTTTACCTGGAGAACACAATTATTATTATTATACCCCGCCAAAAGGTTTGGTGGGGTATTATGTGATGGCGCCGTCCATCTGGGCGGGCGGGCGGGCGGGTGGGCGCGCGGGTGGGCGGGCGGGCTGTTGGGTGGGCGGGTGGGCGGTCGGGCGATCCAGCGTGCGGGTGGCAGAGTGTTTTCCAGATGGTAACTCTGTCACCGTTTATCGGATCGCATTGAAACTTCATAGGATGGTTTGACTAGGTCTTGGGAAGAAACCTATCGAAATCGACGATGATCCGAAATCCAAGATGGCCGCCAGCCACTGGCGGCAATCTTGAAAATTGGTTTCCGGATGTTACCGTTTATCGGATCGCTTTGAAACTTCATGGAGTGGTTGGACTAGGACTGGGGAAGAAACCTATCGAAGATGACAATGATCCTAAATCCAAGATGGCCGCCAGCCACCGGTAGCCATCTTGAAAATCGGTTTCTGGATGATAACTCCGTTACCGTTAATCAGATCGCTTTGACACTTCATAGAGTGGTTGGACTAGGTCTGCGTAAGAAACCTATCAAAATAGATGATGATCCGACATCCAAGATGGCCACCAGCCACAGATGGCCATCTTGAAAATTGGTTTCCGGATGATAACTCCGTTACCTTTATTGGATCGCTTTGAAACTTGATAGAGTCGTTGGAATGGGTCTGAGGAAGTAACCTAACGAAATTGACAATGATCTGAAATCCAAGATGGCCGCCAGCCACAGGCGGCCATCTTGAAAATTGGTTTCCGGATGATAACTCTGTTATCGTTTATCGGATCGCTTTGAAACTTCATAGAGTGGTTGGACTACATCTGGGGAAGAAATCTCTCGAGATTGACAATGATCAGAAATCCAAGATGGCCGCCAGACACTGGTGGCCATCTTGAAAATTGGTTTCCAGATGATAACTCCGTTACCGTTTATCGGATCGCTTTGAACCTTTATAGGGTGGTTGGACTAGGTCTGACGAACAAACCTATCGACATCGACAATGATCCGAAATCCAAGATGGCCGCCAGCTACCGGTGGCCATCTTGAAAATTGGTTTCCAGATGATAACTCCGTTATCGTTTATCGGATCGCTATGAATTTTCATAGGATGGTTCGACTACCTCTGGGGAAGAAACCTATCATGATTGACATTGATACGAATTCCAGGATGGCTCCCAGCCACCGGTGACCATCTTGAACATTGGTTTCCAAATGATAACCCCGTTACCGTTTATCGGATCCCTTTGACACTTCATAGGGTGGTTTCTCTTGGTGTGGAGAAGAGACTTCTCGAAATAGATGATGATCCGACATCCAAGATGGCCGACAGCCACAGATGGCCATCTTGAAAATTGGTTTCCGGATGAGAACTCCATTACCGTTTATTGGATCGCTTTGAAACTTCATAAGGATGACTGGTCTGATGGGGCTGAGGAAGAAATACATATTTTCTGATAGCTGGTTTGTCATCATGGTGGGGTATTATGCGCCGTTTGCGGAGCTCTTGTTATTATTATTATTATTATTATTATTATTATTATTATTATTATTACAATAAATTCACGTCGGTGTAACTGATCACATTATTATCCGTGATAGCTTTCACATACTCACTTCATTTAAACCAAAGTAGTTCCCATTAATCTTTTCTATCAACTGATGTCAATGGCAATCATGGAATGGAAGTGTATTATGCATATATTAATCAAAACATATGCTACCACCTATAATATACAGAATGTCAACTAGCAAAATGTAATCAGTGTGATTAAATGATAAACGTGACATACAGAAAAGGTACAGAGAAATATATTGTGCTCTATAGAGCATAATTGACAGCAATTATCTGATATACACTAGGATTATGTACTAAGAGAATTTGGAGCATCAATCTTTTGTATGAAGTGTGTATTTCAGAAATGTATCCACATCGGCATAGAAAAGACCGATTGACATGTAGAACGGCGATATCACAAGTGTTCATGTACTATGAAAAAATGTGTATTGTTATTAATGGAACCGTGCTTATAATGCACCATTGGATATTCAAGTGGACGATGACAACTTTGACAATGGTGGCACAGACCAAGCTAACGCTCTGTCTTCTTCTTCTTCTTCTTCTTCTTCTTCTTCTTTTCGATCACTGGTATCACACTTGGAGAGTCGTTCTCAAGATGAAATCTGTGGTTTTCTGCAGTTCTTCCACAGGCCCATACAGCATTTCAAGAAAAGGAGTTGACAAAGGTCAGATCTCGTCTCTCAGCAGCTGATACGTACTGCAACATTGAAGTATGTGCTCTGTGGTCTGTTCTGCTTCTCCACAAGGAAACGTGGGCGATGTCGTAAGGTGGAACCGCCTGTACATGTGTTGGTTTAGTCTGTTATGTCCAGTTCTGAGACGAAAACTGGTCACTTGCTCTGGCCTCGAGAGATGATGGTAGGCATCTTCTGATTGAGGTGTTCTATAGAGTGACTTGATGATAGTCTTAATCTCTGTATGGGTAACCATGTTTTCTGTCTGATTCTCTTCTACACCCACCTTTGCCATCTTGTCTGCTTTCTCATTTCCTTGGACTCCACAGTGTGAGGGGATCCACTGCAATTCTATCCGAAAGCATTTGATGGTTCGTAGTGCTTCTTCAAGTTGTGGCAGCTTACCTTTGGTGATAGCCTCAAGGACGGAGCGGGCATCAGATAAAAAGACAATCTGTGCACTAGGGTCTGCTGTTCTGCCGATGGTATTAGCTGCATGAACCAGTGCTTCGACTTCAGCTCTGTAGTGTGTGCAGTGTTTGCTGGCGGTATTGCAGCTGACTCATGTCCGTTTGGATACTGTATGTGCAGTCCGGCACCTCCGCTCCTAATTGCATCTTTGGCTGATCCATCTGTGTAGCTCCTTATCCATGTCTCCTGAGGGTACATTTCTTCCAGCATGGCTAGGGTCAGGGCCTTCTTGCTCACATCACTGTGTTCATCTTTGGTTGTGAGATGAGGTACTGTGGTGCGAATAGCTTTGCTCTCTAGTTTGTTTTCCCAGGGTGGAGGATCAAGGGTGTGGTTTGGGTCTTCTATTTGTGCTGGCAAAAGTTCTTGGTGTTTCCTTTGAAGTGCTTTTGTCTCTTTCACAAAACTTGATCTTTTAAGTCTTCCTGATGACAGCTGTGCTTGCCTGATCTTCATCGGGTGGTTGTTGAACGATTTGAACTTTGCAGCTTGGATCAGTGCTTTGCATTCCCTTCCTTTGCTAAGTGAGGGGATGCCTGCTGTCTGCTCCATTTTTGCTATTGGTGTTGATCTCATTCCACCAGTGATGATGCGCAGTGCCTGGTTTTGTACTCTGTCGAGGTTCTGTTGATGAGATTTAGCTGCTGTCATCCATGAGCTGGATCCATACTCAAGGTGTGGTCGTACGGCACCTAGGTAGATGGTCTTGAGGATCCTTTCATTGGCACCCCACTTTGTTCCTGCCAGCTTCCTCACGATGTTTCGCTTTCTTCTGACCTTTGCCTCTGCGTTTTGGATGTGCTCCTTCCATGTTAATCTTCTGTCCTAGGTGACTCCCAGGTATGTCTGCTGGTCCTCGTACTCGAGTGGAGTACCGCCCAGTGTCAGATTGCCAGCCTTGGTTTTGGTGGACAGTGAGAATAGCATGGCTGATGATTTTTCTTTGTTGATGGTAATACACTAGCGATTGGCCCAAGCTGTAATTCTGTCCAGGGCGAACTGCATTCTGTACGTGGCAGTCGTTGTGTACTCCTCGGTGCACCAGAGTACGAGGTCATCTGCATAGAGGGCTGCTTGGATCCCATTTGGCAGCTCTGCTACAATGTCATTAATGACAGCCATCCTTCCTGACAGTGTTTGTCCATCTTCTTCAATAGTAATCTTCTCTCCCCCGACACACTCATCATTCAGTGCTTTAGTCAGTCTCCATAGCTTTGTGGTGTCTCTCTCTAAATTAAACCCTGCCGTCTTTTCCCCTCCAGCTTCTTCTTTTGTCCGCCAGCTTGGTCTTTAGATACCTGGCTTCAGTTTATTGTAGCATGAAGTGGTTTTCATGACAGGGATTACCCTCTGCATCTGCTCTGGCCTTGTCTAGTTTATCATGTGCTGCCTGCAGTTCTGTTGTCCAGTAGGGGCGGTGGCTTTTCCTGAACCCTCGAGGAATCGCTTCGTTGGCAGCCTTGAGGATACTTGAATTAAATTCCTTGACCACATTGTTGATGTTTCTCCCTTCTACTGCTATATTTTGGGTAAGCTCATTGGAACGAATGCCGAACAGACTCCAATTTGCCTTTTTGTAGTTCCACCTTGGATGTTGAGGTGAACTTGTCGAGATACTTCCAGAAAGAGAGAGGAGGACTGGGCGGTGGTCGCTTCCTCCTAACTGCGATCCGAGCACTCTACTGAGGTTTCTGTGAATGTCTTCTGTACAAAATGCCAAGTCCGGCGTTGTTGTCGAGTGCCACCGGCGCGAGTAGAAGGTGGGCTGATCTGTGGGATCGTTGACAAGTAAAAGGTGCGTTTCATCTTGCCATGCTTCAATGTCTTCTCCTCGTTTATCAAGTGTTCTGTATCCCCAGCTCTGGGACTGGCTATTAAAGTCTCCCGCAATGAGGAAGTGGCAGTCCGGGACCTGGATTGTGTCAAGTGAAAGATTCTTGTCATTAGGACAGTAATAATTGCCAATGTCAATCACAGAGTTGCTGGTTGTTACCTTGATCTTGATATATTCTGCCTCTTCCACAAATGTTTTGATCTGGCCGGCGTTCACGCTGTTTCGGACCAAGGTGATCACCCCGCCTTACTTTCTTCCTATTCGATCACACTGGAAAATCTGGTAACCTCGGATCTTAAATGGTTTTCCTTCTTGCAGGTGTGTCTCTTGGATGCAGCAGATATCAATGTTGTTTTCGTACAGGAACTGCTCGAGCTCTGATTTCTTGTTGGTAACCCCTTCTGCGTTCCAGTGCATGATGTTGATACTGGGTTTCTCTTAGGGTTTGATCTTCTCTTTCGGTTGGCCAGTAGCTCTCCATCCTCGTCCCCTGGCTCCACAAGACGAGTTGATGGGACCTCCAGTAGCTGAGGGTGGGCTCCTTCGAGGCGTGGAGCCTGGCGCTGTACATGTCTGGCGGATCCTCACAGGGCGAGCACCATTTCGGTTGATTCGATCTCCAAGTGTCATTTCATTAGTGTTGTGCATAATACTCTGGTTAGCCCCTCCAAATGTCTGGATTGACACCCAGTGGGTTACACCCCTGCGCCACGTTGAGGCCGAGCATATAGTCTTAAACAGGGACCAGTTCAACTGATGGGCAATATCAATCCGAGAGTAGCGCGCGGTATGCATGCTATTACAATGGAAAAGTCAATAGAGCCCCCTTCCAACTCCATATACCAAAAACCACCAATTCAAGGAAAATATAAGATTATTGTGTACTGCCAGCATTCCATACATTGCACCTCATTATATGTATATCACTTCCTGAGAGGGGAAAACAGCATACAAGCTATCGTGGACAGCTGAAAAACTATTTTCCATAATAATGCGATTCCCCATAAATAAACATTGGTAGCTATGTTGAAGTGGTCTGACGAAATTATTAGAACGTGACATTGAGGTATCCATATTTTTTCACCTGTTATTGTATGTACCACCGACCAACTATATTGGTAATATCTATATGATTCCACCATCTCCACATCTCCACCCGATCCCAATGTGGTTCACAAAGGCTTTTCGAACATACAGAAATCAAGTCGGTAAGTTCGGAATGGAGCACATTATAAGCACGCTTACCAACAATAGGGAGTTATCTTTACATGCAGGTGTCAATCGCACCACACGATGCTTCAGCTAGCTACATTGGGATCAGCTTTCGTTGATTGCAATGGCCGAATGATGAATTCGTCTGACCTGTTACAATGACATAGGAAGCGGACTGTCATGTCTTTTTAATTTTCATCGTGTGTTAGAGTGAATAGCAAAACAGTGCAAATAACAAAATGTAACATATGTAGACGATTGTGCACGCGGCGAGGACGTGGCAGAAGAAGATGTATGAAATGTGTATTCCTTGGAAACAAATGCTCTAGTTTTTACTCGACGTATTAATACCATGAATGGTTACGGTAAGCTCTGCACGCCGTTCTACAGTATTCGGTGCATCATACTTAACCTAGCCTACACTCAGCTCACATGTACACCATTTGATTGGAAAATTCTAACTCCAAATAATCTGTCGGTCAATTGAGAATTTCAGTTATTAGGGCCTATATCAAAATGTTATGCATGAATGTTTAATGTATATCAATTCACCCTAGTTAAACAATATCTGTATTAAATATTTTAACTTCATCACAGAAACGAAAGTTGCCCTACTGTCATATCCTATCACTGATATATACAAGCCCTCGCGCCCACCCATCATTTATAGCTACCCAATATAGTCTAGATTTTACTCCTTAATGACGTCACACATTTAGATGCTGTTAAAATCTAGTACGTTCCATGTGAGTGAACGGGGACTTTAATTTAGTTTTGCGCCCCCCCCCCACCTCCCTAGCTATACAACTTAGTCTAGATTCGACCTAATGACGCCATAATTGACTTCGTCACTGTGATCTCATTCGAGATTTACTGGACTAATTTCTGATATATCCAAGCGCGAGAAGATCCTCACTCACACAGTGTCTTGAATACATATTTTAAAACTTTCATCGACTACTAGGGATAAATTACCTGATCCATGATAACTCAAACTTTCCAATCACGAATATCTACTTAAGGTCAACGAAGTCACGAGTCAATTATCGTGTTCCAATTGTTTTAGCTTTGATAAGAAACATCATATTTTGTCAACAACAACACGGAAGCTGGACTTATTATCACTCAATCATATCTATTCTGAATGACGCACGTTGTGAGAGACTGAGCGGTGTGAATCAGTATCGGTTGTTGAGCACGGTTAACGGTAAAGACAGGACACTTCCTCCTAGATAACACGAGATGATGTCATAATGTGGCAACATAAATGCCAATCAAATCAAAGCAACTGCTTTGCCAATAGTGCTACAGCATGTGTCGAATAAGCCAAAAGTCCATTATCCGTAACATGTAGAAGGTAATAAATGTGCTCAACTCTGAAGACAATGCACCTTTAGTGTTGTCGAAATATACAATGTAAATGCTAACTCATTTGTAGTTTTAATAAGTGAAGCTGTGATGAAAAAACAACAAAGGGTGCATACTAAATGGTGATAAAAATATCCACTTCTGATGGTGTAAGTATAGTATTCAGTCCAAGTTCAAATTCGATATTTGAATGATTTAAATCTCATCAATATGTTTAGTGGATGTGATCGTCTGCGATTTACATAGACTAACATTAAAGTCTAAATAGAAATACGATCATATTAATTGCAACGGTTAACTCAATGTGGAATGCTTTTAGGTTCAGAACATTGCCACGAAATTACAATCGGAAAACATCGCGAATTTGCATAAGGCTTGTAGCACATAAGTAGGGCCCATTATGGTACAAAAGGGTCAACATTTCAAAGTTGGTCTAATTGATGTTCGCGTGTGTCAAATTGAATCCATACAACTGTAGTTGAACATGACCAAATTCCAGGCCTTAACGATAACTATTTTTTATTGCGTGCCCGCTGGAGTGGGCACGCTTCTATTTATTGCTAGCTAGAACTGCCTATAGGCGCGGGCATTTCGCGCAGGGGATTGTGGGGCTCTGTCTCGCGAGATATCCATCGATACGAGATTTAATAGTTCTCGGCGCGAAGACACGGCTCTATTTTTAGATTGCTGGATATCTCATAATTATTATCGTCATGCACTTGATTCATGGCGAGTTCTCTTATTTGTTCTGGTCCGACTGTAATAGAGTTTGCGCGGCGATGACCGCTTAATTATTTTAATAAACAGCCAACAGAACTTATATGTCCACGTTAGCACTCTATCAAACTGACCACAAATGGCTTCTTGCGGTGATCGTGAGAAATGTCCATTTGCATTAGCTACTCACCGGAGAACTTGTTTTGAAAGTTTACCACCGGAATGACTGGTTGGATAACCGATCCTATAATTCCAGTAGTAAATTGCAAAAGAAAAACCACAATGGTCTCTTGAACGGCAATTAGACATAGGACATTTTCTATGATAATGGATTTTTCTGTATATGACGTCATAATTTTTTAGGTCAGATGTAGCCGGACGTCACAATCAAAATGTGTAATGAATGAAGTATCTAGCTCCACCAGGAACATTGAATAGCCAGTCAAGTATGCGAAATGCACGTCTTTACTATTTAATCAACATGCTGTTGAATATTTTGAAACTAAGTTAACTAGACGCTGTTCGAATTGTATGTCTTTGCTATTTATTCAACAGTCATTTTCTATGATAATGGCTGGGTTCGATCTATAACTGAAATTTATGACGTCAAAATCAATTACTTCATATACAGGCTGACGCCACAATCCAAAATGTGTAAATGAATGGCGTATCGAGCTCAGTCATGAACATTGAATAGTCCGGCAAGTGTACGAATTGTATGTCTTTACTGTTTAATCAACATCGTGTTGAATATTTTGAAACTAATTTGACCTGGCGTTGTTGCGGCCAGAGGCAGCACACCTTTAAAAGCACCCAGTCAAATTAGTTTCAAAATAGTCATCAGCTTACCTGCACAGTTACCTTGAAATTGGAAGTCTGGGAATTCATTATTCAGCGTATATATATATATATATATATATATATATATATATATATATATATATATATATATATATATATATATATATATATATATATACATCGATTCCAATACGCAAAAAGGGGTGGAGCTTAGCTAGAAATAGGCGAGGCATACCTAGAAATAGATCTCTCTATTGAAATTGTCATGAGCAAATTGAGCATTACATGGCTAATACCACTTGGTAATGCGTGGCCCACACAATATGGACCACTTGTATTAAGAGGCCACCCATATTTATAGGTCACATATTTTAGCAAGGCCAATCATAGATTGTTGCCCTGAATACAATGTACTCGTCCTCTGACGGAGGGAGGATAATGAATACCACTTGCTAATGGACATTTTCATGTCTATCGATCATATTACGTCATATAATGTCATAATCAACGACGTGACATATAGGATGACGTCATAATCATGACGTCATGCCTGACTCAATTTAGTCCGTCTTAAATGCTTAGTAGTCCGACACGTTGTACGAATTGTATGTCTTTGCTATTTACAAAACATGCTGGTGAATATTTTGAAACTAATTTGACTGGGCGATGTTACTGCCACAAGCAGCAACAGCACCCAGTCAAATTGGTTTTAAAAAAGTCAACACATTACCTGTATAGTTTTCTGGAAATTGATAGTCATGAAGCTCAGAGATCCATCGATACCAACACGAGCGCGGTATTAATGTATTAATATACCGTCTGGATTCAGTGACCGATTGACTAACGTTAGGCCTATGGAAGTCATTTCAAGCAACCGCCACCAAGATGTGACTTACTTCACTTGGGCAGAATTGTGTGTTTTTCTAACAAAATCCTTTAGTGTCATGAGGAGGCCGCCAAAACCGGCCTCTACAGTGATCTTGAGGATGTTAATTTGCAGGTCAAGAGATCGTTTTTGAAAATTTACCACTGAAATGACTGGCTCGATAATTGAGCCAGTCCTTGGAATAGTAACTCTTCAAAACAGTTGTCTATTGGCCTGCAAATAGGCACTCAATAACCAAATATTTTTTTTCATATTCTTGACTCAATTTAGGTAATACAGGGTTAATAAATTATGAGGACGACGATGATGTACCATGTCTGTTTAACCTTTCCCGTATTGTATCATAGTATGATTCACATGTGTTGCATTCGAGATAGGGTAAAAATTACAGACTTGTTACAGACAGTCGTACTATGTGTGTGGTAAATTTCAAAAGAAAACATGCATAATAATATTGTAGAGGGCGAAAAAGCAGACAGAGTTCGCTAACAATAATGGATCCATCTAAAAATAAAGGCTTGGCTTCTTCGAAACTACACCTCTAATGTAATGACCGGTCATCTTCTTACGTTATCACAACGACTAGACTGTTAGACAGACTCAACGTCGGATACCAGACAGACCAGGACCCAGTCTATCTCCGTAGCAGACTGTAAAAGCAACCCTGGATCGTGAAATCGCTACGTCAATGGCTACTCAATAGGCCCCTACATACGAGATACATTTCTCGATCTCGTATCGAAAGAGAACTCGCGGGATACGAATGAATAATGGATGTGTGATTATCAGTAGTATCCTTTTGTCTTTAATCCATCCGTGGGAATAAATCCATGTAGGGCCCTTGCAATTATGTAGCAGTATTGATAGACTACCAATGTTCCAAATTTCCAGTCAAAACTATAATATTGTAGCAGATTGTTGAATACAGAAATCAACAGAAAGTGTAGGCCTATGCATGTGCTATGTTAAGAAGCTCTACAGGAAATTCGGCCACAGAATTTCAACCATATAGTTAGATAGTTATATCAATACGCTAGTGAATTAATGGATTGAGGTTAAAAAAATTTTTACCATGAAGTAATTTCGTAGTGCACAATTTCATACCGAAAATTTGCTAAATCTCCGGTGATTCACAGTTTTCAGTGCCTATTGTTTGTAGTATGTTTGGCCCCATAATTTCACCTACATAGACTTGAGCCTTAATATACTAGGTATATTTCGAATCTAACAAATTCTAGATGAAATAATTTTATTAGGCAAAAATTGGCTTAAATGTTGGGGGTTTCGTGCTTTTCGGTGCCCTACTGTCGCTCACATAGACGTAGAGGGATTTGAATACGATAGTTACATTGGGAATTTAAAAAGATTTGACCGTGAAGTAATTTCATAGTATACGATTTCATCGCGTAAATTCGTTTCAATTTTGGCAGGTCTGCGGGTTTTCAATGCCCTACTATTACCTGTCTGCAATAGGTTTGGCCACATAATTTCACCGATACGGTTAGATAGCGATATGAACACGCTAATGAATCTTGAGTTTTCTGCCACGTAGTAATTTCGGAATATTCAATTTAGTAGCCACGGACAGTTGTCAAATGCCAACAATTTACTATATTCGGTATCAGAATATCTGTTCTCGATTTGTAATAATTTTTTAAGATATGGATGTATATAACTCAATATGAGCTAGTGCTTTTGCACAATTCTACCATCAAGTAATCTCATCGTAGGTAGTTACATATTCACCGTATGGCCCCATTAAACTATGGTTGGTTCACATTCACCACATTCAGATAGGTGTCGGTATGTCCTGGCATATAGCTCATAATGGGTTCGGCCCCAGAATGTCACCCATATGTTTAGATAGGTATAGGCATACGCTTACGGAGTAGTGAGATTTAAAACTATCTACCATGAAATAATTTCGGCTCCAATTTAGGCCGATTCATGGTTTTCGTTGCACCCAGTCAAATTAGTTTCAAAATAGTCATCAGCTTACCTGTATAGTTACCTCGAAATTGGAAGTCTGGGAATTCATTGTTCAGCGTATATATATATACATCGATTCCAATACGCAAAAATGGGTGGAGCTTAGCTAGAAATAGGCGTGGCATACCTAGAAATGGATCTCTCTATTGAAATTGGCATGAGCAAATTGAGCATTACATGGCTAATACCACTTAGTAATGCGTGGCCCACACAATATGGACCACTTGTATTAAGAGACCACCCATATTTATAGTTCACATATTTTAACAAGGCCAGTCATAGATTGTAGACCCTTGCCATCCCGAACGCACATAGACCCGAATAGAATACACTCATCCTCTGACGGAGCGAGGGTAATTAATACCACTTGCTAATGGGCCTTTTCAGGTTGTCTATCCATCATATTACGTCATATGACGTCGTAATTAATTAAGTGACGCATAGGATAACGTCATAATAATGACGTCATGACTGACTCGATTTAGTTCATCTTAAATGCTTAATAATCTGACACGTACGAATTGTATGTTTTTGTTATTTAATAAAAATGCTGTTGAATATTTTGAAAATAATTTGGCTGGCCGCTGTTGCTGCCATAGCAACAGGACCCAGTCAATTTAGTGTCAAAATATTCCACGGCTTACCTGTATAGTTTTCTTGAAATTTATCGTCTAGTAGTTCAGAAATCCATCGATCCCAACTCGAGAGTGGTATGGGTGGAGTTTGGCTAGAGATGGGCTAAACTGGAAAGGTTCATTGTATTAATAAACCACCACAGTTTTCAGTGCCCTATTGTCTGTAGTATGTTCAGCCCCATAATCTACCCCACATAGACTTGAGCTTTAATAAGCTAGATATATTCCGAATCTAAAAATTCTAGATGAAGTAATTTTAATACGTAAAATTTAGCTTAGATGATGGTGTATTCGTGGTTTTCGGTGCCCTACTTTCCGTAATATGGTCGGTTCCAGAACTTGGCTCACATAGACGTATAGGAGTTTGAATATGCTAGTTACATTGGGAATTTAAAAGAATTCGAACGTGAGGTATTTTCGTAGTATGCAATTTCATCACATACATCTGTTCCAATGTTGGCAGCTCTGTGGTTTTCAATACCCTACCGTCTGCAATATGTGTGGCTACATAATTTCACCCATATGGTTAGATAGGGATATGAATACACTAATGTATCTTGAGATTTCTATCCACGTAGTAATTTCGTAATATTCAATTTAGTAGTCACGGACAGTTGTCAAATGCCAACAATTTACTATATTCAGTATTAGAATCTCAGTTTGTAATCAATTTTATTTACATATAGCTGTGCTTTTGCACGATCATACCATCAAGTAATTTGGTAATTTATTGTTACATATTCGCCATATGGCCCCATTGTAATATGGTTAGTTCACATTCACCACATTCAGATAGGTGTCGATATGTCCTGACATATCGCTCATAATGGGTTTGGCCCAGAATATCACCCATATGTTTAGATAGGTATAGGCATAAGCTTACGACGTAGTGAGATTTAAAAATTGTGTAACGTAAATAAGCTCAAACTTAGGATAATTCATGGTTTTCATTGTAATACGTTCACCCCCAGAATTTGACCCACAAATACTTATAGGAAATATGCTAGTTGTATTCTGAATTTAAAAAAAATTCTACAGGAACGTAATTTCATAGTACACAATTCAATACCGAAAATTGGCGCAAATTCTGTCAGATCAACGATTTTCTGTACCACACTGTTTGCAATAGGTTCGACCCCAGATGTTCACCCATATGGTTAGATACGTATATGAATACGCTAATAAAGTATCAAAGGTTTAAAAAAAATGTTTACTATACAGTAATTTCGTCATATGCAATTTAGTAGTGGCACACCATTGTCAAATTCCAATAATGTACTATATTCGGTACCGGAATATCTCTACATGCCTTGTAGCCAGTTTTTTAACATAAGGCCATGTAGAACTCACTATGTTCTCGTGCTGTGCGAAATATTGTAATAATTCTACCACCAAATATTTATTATAGCAATGTGAAAATATTTCTATATATCCCATATTATTAGCCGCGTGTACTGGTAGAACCTGACTTATCAGGCTAATACCCTAACATTTGCACATATGGTCAACAAGATCGTCATCATTACAACGGTTAGGCCAATTTTGGCCTTTTTGTCTAGCAAAAATATTTGATTTAATAGTTTGTCACTGTTTCCAGTAAAGATATCGTTTACATAGATATGATAGCTAAATGAAACAGATCACGATGTTTCCCACTGGGTCTTCAGTCAGAATGTTTTCTGCTATATCATGTTCGTTGGAAAAAACTAGTTTCACGGTATTGGTTCTATCCTGGCCACTTAACTTTGTTGAAAAGGTTATCTGTCGGTACAGATCGGGGTCCTGTATTGCATCAAACATATACTTGCTTTGTGCATTTCACTAGCATTGCAGTGTATATTTCACCAATATATTCCCGGGTAATAAGCTCTTCACGTCTGTTTAAGAAGGTATCAAGATTTAGGTTTAAAATATTCTTTACAGTTTTTCTTTAATATGTTGAATGGGTGTCAGGGTCTGTACTGCATCTTGCGCTGATTTTCTACTGACTGGGTTGCCAGCACTGTTGATTTCTTTATCTTTACAAGTTGTTGATACCTAATGACCCAAATTTGATCGGTTACACTCTGTTGATGCAGTAGTGCAATTTTTTCATCACTGGCTGCTCTTAATTTTGTCTGTTCCTCTCTCCGTTAAGGAGTTTGGCCTGGAGAAAAAGGATGGATGGAAAAATTGTTGGACTGACCAAAAATATAAGCCGCTTTTCCTAGCCCATAGCTAATACTGACCATATCTTTTTGCAAGAAATATTCCTTCTTTCGTGTTTATTGTATGCCTTTATATAACTTCATTTTTTCATGAAACAGTTGAGTTTATTCTCAGAATTATAATAACCTCCGGGCACGCTATTTACCATTGATGCCTTGCATCAATATGTGTACTTGTTTTTTACATTATTTATGTAATAAACTACATAAATCATAAAATTCGGCAAAAAGCTAAATTCCATAAGAATGGAAACTAAATACATAACATATCACAGTGAATTATTTATTTTCTACTCAGTAGTGGTCAATATTAGTCTTAAGAAAACTCATTAATGATAATAAATTATCTCATGTGGAAAAATATTCAAACTTATAACTCAATTTCACCAAATAATTCCAAAACAAATGCACATAGATATACCATATCAATTAATTCATGGGCCATCTATCTAGTTTACACTAAACAAACATGTAAGACAGTAATTTGATTATGAAACCAATTTAATTGACATTATTACCTTTTTACTAATGTAATTAACCATATTACTAAATTTACAAATACAGCCGGCAAATGTCTTTTACAGTGTAATCTTATAGGGTGTGGATTTCCTCCTAATATTTGTATGCCTAAAAGTAGATATCATGAGACTATACAAAAGGCATATTAATAACAATTTTTAAGTAGTATATTCTTAGAGTAATAATCATTAAAACAAAACGTGACGTACAGCCGGAATTTGGTACAACGTTTTTGTGCCATTTGACAGAACGTGAACATCATATTACTTTCACAAATGTATGGTCTCGAATCAATAACGATATATTAATTTACAAAATATTACCCTGAATACACCAATATACTTCATATATATTAACACACAGCTGCCTTTTATATCGACCATGCTTTCATATCATAACATTTTTCTGCTATTTGCTAACCAATATGCATTTGGGAAGAAAGAATACACAATACATATATCAAATTAAAGCCCACAATTCTGGCTTGCAATTAGACTACTTTATTTATGGGAACCTCTGTGGTTTTTTAAATCTGAACACATATGCAAACACAATTTTTTGCTTTGCACCATAAAAAATCACATATTTTCCTCTTCTTTCTATTAAAAAGTAACACGCTACAGTTTATTCTCAACAAAATATGGTAAACCTATATATTATAATTTTCCTTGCATATTGTAGGTCCATGAAACACAGACAGTTAGTTCATAAATTCACACATAAATGCACTAAACCTGTCAAGCTAACTCATACTATGAACAAATTGGGTGGGTCCAACTACAAGCCATAAATGCCGTTTTGGTGTTTCTGGTTCGTGGACAGTGGCTCCTGGTTCGTGGTTTAAACTAAATCATCAAATTCACAGACTCCGTCAGTCGTAAAAACAGGCGATAAGTCCGTCTTCCGTTTTAGGTATTCTGCACAGTCACTGCATTGACACATTTGATTCGCTAATGTGCTATTATATCTCTCTTATAGAAAGTTGCTTGGCAGCACCACTACCACCACCACTATCACCACCACCAACACCAACACCACCACCACCACAACCACCATCACCACCACCACCAGCAGCAAAACAACCACCATCACCATCACCACCCCCACCACCAGCACCACCACCACCGAGCCAACAACTACCACCACTATAACCATCACTACGATTGTGATTTGTCGGTGAAAGGGTAAACTGTATTTGATTTCTAAAATTATATATTATAAACTATATTGTATGATTTCATTTGCCTTCATAGCTAGCCTACTTGTGTGTAATACTATGAATAGATGAATGTGAGTATTAAAATTATTAACCATTGTGGACAGTTGAGTCCTTATATGAATGACTGACCCTTTCAGTGCCAACCTCCTGAAAACATGATATTTATCTATCTCAAGTTGAAAATAAATCGACTGAATATTTCAAAGATAGCTTGCATGGCTGAAATATCGTGTTGCCTAGTGCGATTCAACATTCAGTCAGATTGTATTTATAATAGACAGTAGGAATTGACATCATTCAACCCTTTAACTCATATCAGCCAAAAACGGCTTCTGCGGTGGTCTTGAGAAATGTCCATTTGCGCACCAAACGAAGACTATTTTTGGAAATTTACCACCGGAATGACTGGATCGATAACCGAGCCAGTCATTCCAGTGGTAACTCGTCAAAAAATAGTCTTCTCTTGCTCTGCAACTGGACATTTTCTATGAGAAAATTGAAATTTCTTGAATAAATTCTAGGGTTAAAGGGTTACAATAAATCATACCCTGTGACTACCAGCCTGAATGCGTTAACATTGAAATGTGTATTTATGAGATATATTACCATGTGGCACAGAGAAATAATGATTTCCGGCTGCTCAATAAGCGCATACATTTTAAATGAGAAGCAGTATTTAAAAAAAGAGATTGCACTGGTTCAGTATTACATGTCAACTCGATAAATATAAAAAGATATTAAAAATATTGCACTCATGCGAACGTGTACGCAGTTTATACGTATTTACAACAAAAATACGGGGTGAAGGGGCGCCAACCCCCAGGGTTTTCCTCCCGCATAGTGCATCCCTATAACGCTCTCTAGCTTTTGGCCTCACCCATAGTTTAGCCGTCGTCGTCGTCGTCGTCGTCGTCATCGTTGTCGTTGTCATAATCGTCGCCGCCACCACGATACCGCTGACACGTTAATCGTTTTCACCGAAGAGATCAAATAAACTGGTTAAGTATTCTCAAAATTATGCTGAATTAAGGCAGCAACAGCTTCCAGTCAAATAGGTTTCAAAATATTGAACAGTTTACGTATATCTTGACTGTAAATGTGAGATGATGGAATTTCAGGTTCAAATGGGTAAAATAAAATTGACTTTGATTTGTGGACCATCATTTTTGCGGCCCTAGGGCTCTGGCCCCGTTAGCCATAGCACAATAGCTTTCCTCAATGATTGTCATGTGAGATTTTGAGACTTCGAAGGTTTAATAAATATAGAACGTGTGTGTGTCATTGCGGTGAGAACCGAGGGATCCGATCTGTCACTCAAGTATATGGTGTCGTACTAAATTACGTCATGTGTTGGCTGACGCCACGATCAGAATGTGTAATGAATGAAGTATTTAATTCCGCCATGATCATTGAATACTCCGTAACGTGCACGAATTTTATGTCGTTACTATTTAATAAACAATATGTTTATTATTTTGAATCTAAGTTGACTGGGCGCTGTTGCTGCCATAGGACTCGGATCTGTAGTTTCGGAAAAATCTACAGATCTATAATTTGTTCCGAGCTTGATCAAGTTTCTTTTATCCGGATCATGCCCAACGTCTGGACATCCTTTTGCACGGCATGTTCCCACGTTGTGTAAAAATGTGTGCCAACTCGGATTAAGAGTTTTAAGATAGGGCCTACACACCTGGACAGACTCGCACACGCGCACAAGAAGGCACGCAGGCACGCACGCATCCATGCACGCCCACACGCACGCACACACGCATGCAGGCACGCATAGTGAGGGTAACTATCGTTTGCCAGTTACCTAAGTGCGGTATATCAGCTTCCTAAAAATCTGTCGATGACTCACAACTGCGAATCCACGCGCGTGGATGATGTCGTGATGGGTAAATAATGCATTGGATATGGAAAGTATCGGCGATTCAATCCCTGCTGTGACCGACGTCCTTGCTAGAATTTTGACCGCCTCATTTTGGCTACTCTTCCCCTAGACTTCCTTACCATCACTTGGACATTATTTTAAATATTGTACACCGGTTATTGCTGAGGTCGTTATTGTTTGATTGGTTTGATTGACGTATAGTTCGGGTCCCGGTTAAACAGGGACCATTCACGCCATGGCTATGCTGCCATGATATCTATGTGGCTCTGAGGAACCATTTAGCCCTGGATAAGGCTGGATGCCGTGTTCAACACTTGCATTTTGCTGTTGTTGTCGGCCATTTGTGTTGTTGTTGTTGTTGTTGTTGGTGGTGGTGGTGGTGGTTGTCGTGGTTGTGGTGGTGGTGGTGGTGGTGGTGGTGGTGGTGGTGGTGGTGGTGGTGGTGGTGGTGGTTGTGGTAGTGTTGTTGTTTACTCGTTAGAACGCAGCTATGTGACTCTGAATAGGTCATTAACAGATTATAGCCTACAAAGGGATGTATTTAGCAGATGCTTAGATGTTTTAGGCGTCAATTGCTGTGGTAATCTCGTCAGTGGCGACACCCTTGGTGGTAACAGATGGTAAAACGTAGCCTTTGGTAACTGTCGCTTGTGGTCACTACTGTCAATATGCCCAGATAACTTGGCAGGAAGTCTAGATCATCTCCACTGCACATAGCATGGCAGGCCGATTTCGTATGGATAATCCGAATAAGCCCAGCGCGTCGTGTCGGTATATATATATATATATATATATATATATATATATATATATATATATATATATATATATATATATATATATATATATATATATATATATATATATATATATATATATATATATATATATATGGGGTGGCTGTGACCGGACTGAGAGACATGTTTCTCAGTCCCAAAATAAATGCGCGCAACACATTCCAGCCGCAACAGATGACATAGATTTGATAGAGGCCAATATGATAAACAGATACAAGTGCGTCGTCCGCAAGCTAACTAGGCTAATGGCGATTACCGCGCGAACCGTATCTGAGCGCATGCCTACAATATATTAACCATATATCATAGAATCTTAGTTCATTATTAACAATTGCGCTATTGTTTGTGATATATGATTTGTCAGAAATGCGGAAAATTGACGGACAGACCGAGATACAGACAACGCATGGCATTTTTGTGCCTGGATGTTCTGCTGTTCGCCTATTTCTAGATATATTCACGCCCATTTCTAGGGATCCCACACACATTTCTAGCTATCCACACCCATTTCTAGCTATGTTACGTCAATTTCTAGCTATCCACACCCATTTCTAGATATTCCACGCCCATTTCTAGATATTCTATTATCTGGGTTCTAGCTATCCACACCCATTTTTAGCTTTCCACGGCCATTTCTAGTTATGTTACGCCAATTTCGAACTATTCACATCCATTTCTAGCTATGCTACGGCGATTTCTAGCTATCCACGCCCATTTCTAGCTACGATACACCCATTTGTAGCTATTCCACGCTCATTTCTTGCTATTCCACGCCCATTTCTAGCTATTCCACGCCCATTTCTAGTTATCCTCATCCATGTCTAGTCATCTACTCCCATTTTTAGCCATCCACGCCCATTTCTAGCAATGTTACGCCAATTTCTAGCCATCCACGCCAATTTCTAGATATATTACGCCCATTTCTAGCTATCCGCGCCCATTTCTAGCCATGTTACGCTCATTTCTAGCTATCCACGCCCATTTCTAGCTACACACGCCCATTTCTAGCTATTCCACGCCCATTTCTAGCTATTCCACGCCCATTTCTGGTTATCCTCATCCATGCCTAGCCAGCTACGCCCATTTCTAGCTATGTTACGCTCATATTTAGCCATCCACGCCCATTTCTAGCAATATTACGCCCATTTCTAGCCATCCACGCCAATTTCTGGCTATATTACGCCCATTTCTAGCTATCCACGCCCATTTCTAGCCATGTTACGCTCATTTGTAGCTATTCCGCGCCCATTTCTAGCTATTCCACGCCCATTTCTAGTCATCCTCATCCATTTCTAGCCAGCTACGCCCATTTCTAGCTATGTTACGCCTATTTCTAGCCATCCACGCCAATTTCTAGCTATATTACGCTCATTTCTAGCTATCCACGCCCATTTGTAGATATTCCACGCCCATTTCTAGCTATTCCACGCCAATTTCTATCTATTCCACGCCCATTTCTAGTTATCCTTATCCATGTCTAGCCATCTATGCCCATTTCTAGCTATGTTACGCCCATTTCTAGCTATGTTACGCCCATTTCTAGCTATCCATGCCTATTTCTAGCTATCCACGCCCATTTCTAGCTATTCCGCGCCCATTTCTAGCTATGGTCAAACTTTTGTACAGAGACAAGCAGCAGAGCTATTGAATACTTTGAAACAAATTTGTCTTGGAGCTGTGGTCATGTAACGCGAATCACTAGCCCACCCGGAACCAGTAAATGCCTCCCCGGTATACGCTATGGCTACCCGAAAGATCGTAATACCCACACGCATAGACGAGGGCAAAAATGACTAAGACGCGATTTGTCTCTTCTGCGCATGCGCCGGGGCAGTGGGAGTACCCCCAGTAATAGACAGGTTTTTCTCATAGATGCCACTGACCGGGTAGATACTTTTGTACGACTTCCTCCTCGAAATAATGGACTATGATCACAATGTCACCGGGGATGTTCGGTACCGTTGGAAAGCGACCCTGATTGGCTGAGGGCATATCTAAGGCGCTGACTATTCGTCAGAAGATAATAAGATGCAGAGCTGACTAGCATAAAAGCAGCCAGTTCTGCGCAAAAAATGTATTAAAACACTATACAGCGCATTGATATTACCGCACATCACCTACCGCAACATGATCTGTACTAATACCTACCAAAATAAACTAACAAAACTGAGCGCAGTACAAAAGAAAAGCACTAAGCTATGTGCACAAATAGCAGAGGGCCAACGCATTTTCAATACAGAAAATCTACTTAAGTTAGAAGCCATTGGGAAAATCCAACTTTATTCAATCCTTAAAGACTACCACAACAACATCCTACTGACACCACTATCATATCTATTAAAAAAACAACGCTCAAATACATTCATACAACACTCGAAGAAAACAGAACCTTTATATGAGCCACTGCCATACACAAACATCCATGCAAACACCCTCCACACAGGCAATACAATTATGGAATAATACAGATGCAAACACTCGCACACAAATTTTAACTCAAATCTCATACAAGAAAACCATAAAGAACTTTCTACCAGGAAACTATTGAATTAGCTCTTGGCATACTGCACATCCCCAGCATTGGTAATGTTGATACACATGGACAGAGAAGACACCCCCGCCATGACGCCAGCTTTGTGGCCAAAATGGGAACCTGTTCTCATCTATTAATTAGTGACACACTCATAATACCCAACCAACAGTGTGTCAAGGGCTATGATGCAAAGACCATCATAGCTGTTACAGGTAGAACAGCGCGATATACTATCTCACACCCTAAACCGGTTCAATCTGGTGACGGTTTGCAAACCATCGTAATCATGCTCAAACACGATTTTAATTAAATTTTTGGTTTAGCCAATACTGATTAATTTTCTTTTAAATTACAAACGACCCATTGCTGCTAAGTCAGCCTCTGTAGTGGTCTTGAGAACTGTAAATTTGCAGATCTAATGAAGGATCCTAGATGTACTACGCCAGGCCAGTTGCAATGAAGATAAGTTGCGACAAGTGAGACTACTGCTTGCCGCCATCAAGCTGAGAGTACGAGCCAAGTCAGTGAGGTCTGTAGAGTTTGAGACATCAATCGGCTCCCGACAGGAAGATGGTCTATCCCCTGTGCGTTCTACCTGTTACAAATCTGCAGTGTGGCCATATAAGTTTTCAGTGCGCCTCCTTTTGGGCTGTTATCCTCCAAATGTGTAAGATAATATACATATTATATCATTATACAATTATAGTATTATATAACTGCCTTATTGCTCCGAGACTAATCTACTGCTGTTCGGAAGCATCCACTGTCATGATGCGGGTGTCCAAAAATAGAATTTCTTCAGGATTAGTGTCCACGCATGCCTGGTTCAAGAGGTTAAAGATTATTCAGACAACCGTAATCATGGCAGTGTATGCTTTGAAAGCTGCAAGTGGCTAAGGTAACCCAACATAAGAGAAATGCTGCTGCTTTATGTAATTTTGCCGAATAAGTTTTGAAACTTGTAGTATGCCCTCAGTTATGTGTACATGTGCTAATTGCTGTTTAATAGTTAAATCTATTAAACATATTTAGCAGATGCACATATAGCTCGGCCAGTTAGCAAAGTATACAGAGTTACATCCCTTGCAAGGCATGGCCAGACAAGGGGCCATGCACTTAGCTATACACTGATGCAGTGCAACTGGTCGAGTTAAAGCAACCCTTCAATTAACTTATGCCTATGAATAACTCTATACAGAGTATTGCCTTATTAGGTTTCTGAATGCATGCTCGATCATTCCCGCCATTATGCCATACGCGCATGACTATCGCATCAAATCAATGCATTACTATACAAGTCCATAGTAGCATTGTGTTGTGTATTGCTCAGAACTCGTGCTCTCTCAGTACTGAGTTGTCAAGTGCCACAACGATAACAATGGAATAATGGAAAACGCCTAGAAACTCACCAGAATCGACCTGCGAATTAGGCATTATAGATCATGGCGCAACAAATAAAATGCCAAAATTATCTCATTTTTCAAGTTTCAACATATTCGCGAGCTTATCTGTAGTTTTCTGGAAAATGAGATTCAGACAGTGCATGGATCGATCGATCATCGTGGGTGGAGCTTAGATAAAGATGGGCGGGGGCATAGGTAGAACTGGTTTCCTCCATGATGACACCATGTAGGCCTTATTCGTCTCAGTGATTAACATTTGTTTTTAATCGATCCATAGAATCTAATATAACTTCTTTCCCATTTCAACTAGAATGGGTGCCTTATATAAGGCAATCGATATGAGATGTAGTGGACGGTATTTAAATGGGCATCAAAACAGCTTCGAGCAGGTATTTAGAGAATTGACCTTTTCAGTTTTAGCTAAGCCCCGTCCCCATCTCTAGCTAAGATCCACCCACAGTTCACATTTGTTGGGATCGATCGATCCCTCAACTCCCTATCAATTGTCAGGCAAGTTGTTGAATATTTGGAAACTAATTAGACTGGGTGTAGTTGGATATTTTGTCTATGGTAGCAAGAGCGCCCAGTTAAATTCGTTTCAAAATATTCAACAGCATGTTTATTAAATTGTAAAGACATACAATTCGTACAACGTGGCAGACTATTAAGCGTTTAAATCGAGTCATAAACTGGAAAGGTTCATTCGGATGGCCGCTTGCCCACGAATGACCTTGACAATCGAACGTTTGGCATCAAAATCAAGAACGTAATAAGGATCCCCAGGCAGGCATCCATCTAAGTGTTTTGAAGATGCCTCCAGTAGAACGTGCGCTATTGAGGAGAACACACGGATAAAATGATTACAATATATACACCTGTGCAAAAGTTAAGCATCAGCAAAAACAATAGAACGTAGAAACATGATTGTACAACTAGGCTGCCATACTTTTTGTCCCCGCGTTAGCTGACTTAATTACAAGTACGAAATGCACATGCATGCATGACTTCACGCCGCTTGATGTCCGTGCGTGGCGGGAAACAGCACACGTGTTCAGTTATGTAAAAGTCCAGTTTGAGGTGTAGAACATTACATACAGATTTAGGCGACAAGATTAGGAATTTTGTGTTCATGACCGTGGTTTATTTGTACAGAGAGAATTAGCTCTTGATTGTGAACCGCTATGGCAAGACGAAGGTTAAGTGATCGTGTGAAATGGCAAATCATAGGCATGCATACCACTGGTATGTCATGCAGAGAGATTGGCAGACAGCTGAACATTAACCATACTGTAATCAGTCGTTTGATTGCAAAACATGGGCAAACTAACGAGGTGAAGGACAGGCCTAGATCTGGAAGACCGATGAAGACTACTGCCCGTGATGATCGAGCCCTAGTACGCCTTGTTAGGAGATCTCCATTCACCAACAGCAGAGTGCTCAGCCAGCAATGGGAAACGCGCAATAGAGTGTCAATGTCTACCGTCAAAAGGAGACTGTATGCTGCTGGCATGAAAGCTAGGATACCTGTCAGACGTCCTCTCCTCACTGCACACCACAAAGAGGAGCGTCTGAGGTGGTGCAACGAAAGAAGACACTGGAACATGAGATCCTGGAGACGGGTACACTGGTCCGATGAAAGTCGGTTCCTGCTTCATGCCACAGATGGTCGAACTCGTGTATGGAGGTCGAGACGCACGGCGTACGACCAACGTAACATCATGGAAGAAGTTCCATTTGGTGGAGGATCCGTTATGATATGGGGGTGCATCTCATTTGATTGTAAGCTGGATCTGTTGACTCTACCTGGAACACTAAATGGACAAAGATATCAAGATTCCATACTGGATAGAATTGTGGTCCCTCATTTTGTAAATCATGCACCTGGAACCCACCCTATATGCATGGATGACAACGCCCGACCACATCGTGCTAGAGCTGTGCATGAATACCTCCGCCAGAATGCCATCGAAACCCTACCATGGCCAGCAAGGAGCCCCGACATGAACCCTATTGAGCATATCTGGGACATTCTGGGAAACATGGTGGGAAGGAGGGATCCTCCTGTGCAGAACCGACAGATATTAACAGACGCACTCCATCTTGAATGGCAAGGAATACCACAATGGCGTATCAGTCGGTTGGTGACCAGCATGAGACGTCGTGTCCAGGCCGTCATCCAGGCACAAGGTGGATATACCCGGTATTAATAATGACAGTCTCAAACTCGTGCACAGATGTTAAACTTCGTTTTCAGACACCATTAATGACAATCTAGCCACGTGTGTCAACTGTAGGGCAATAGTTGTCAGTTGTGTCAACGTAACCATATTCAGGCCTCGTTTTCAAGTTCAAACAAAAACATACAGTGTTTCCCCACCATCATAATCAGCATTCCTCTAGTTGCATTATTACCTCTTGCACTAAGATGGATGGGTACATAAATGTTTATGCTATTGCTTTCTTCATAGCACATGAATATACCCTCGCATGTGCATAAAAATAGGGTGGTGCTTAACTTTTGCACAGGTGTATATATATTGCGATAAAATTTGATTGAAACCTGTTGTCACATAAGGCAGCAACAACTTCCAGTCCAATTAGTCTCAAAATGTTCAATAAATTTCCTCACATGCAGTCCAGTCCCTACTAAGTAATATCACACACGTGCGCACTGCGCGCATGCAGGCAGGCAGACGCACGCACGCACACTGAAGAAAGTGTATTTGATATAACTTTTGCACAGGTGTATAGTCTGCTGACACGTTAAAATAACATGAATACTTTATTATCAGCAATGTCAGTAAACTGATAAAGTTCTCTTTCAAAATGGGTACAGATGTTGTGCCAAGCTACACGAACTTCCGTACATAGCTATAGGCTTTGTTAAATGTGTATCAATATAATGTCCAGAGGAATATCAAATTACAAGGTCAGACATGAGAACAGCGTACACACTGCTTCTGTGATGAAATGTCTCACAGCAACAACTCCAGTTTCTCTCCTAAGAATCATAGCGCGTTGGTTTAACAGCGTGTATCCAGCCCAAAGCCATTACAAACCCACCACCACATATGCCTCAACCACCATTACGCCACTCACCCACCACAAACATATTTTTGATTACAAGTAATCTGCTTTTGTGCTAGCCGACAAATACTCTCAACTGAGGGAAATATTATATGTCTGCTAATGTTATAAATGTCATATTATTATGCTATCAGTGGTTTCTGTGTCATTCGTGTTCTGAAATCCAGATAGCATGACGTCACTTATTCCACGGGAGATATTTGAAATTATGGTGTTAGTCATTTTTGTTGTTGCCGTGGTAATCTGTCCAGGTTTGTGCCTTCCGCTTTTCTGATGCGCGCGCAGACCAGCGAGTTGTGAATAGGCGCTCTGACACATATAGCATTCGTATGGACGTTCACCTATGGGTAGAGATAATAATAATAATAATAATAATAATAATAATAATAATAAGAAGAAGAAGAAGAAGAAGAAGAAGTAGAAGAAGAATTAAACATTCTGTTGAATATTTTGAAACTAATTTTACTGGGCGCTGTTGCTGACATAACAGTCATAGAAGCAAACGCACCCATTCAAGTTTCAAAATATTCGACAGCGATCGGTCCCAACACGGGTAAAGCGTGAGTGGAGCTTTGCTAGAGATGGGTGGGGAAGTGCTGAAACGGAATTCCTCCATTCTAGCTATGCCACTTCGCCCATCTACAAGATCCGTGCATGTTCTAAGGGTGTTGGGATCGATTTATATACATTGAACCTGAATCCCAATTTAAAAGTGACTACACACGTAACCTGTTTAAAGTAGTTTCAAATTACTCAAGAGAATGTTCATAAAACAGTAAATCCATCAAAGGACATGCATTTCTTCCCCTTGACGGAACTCTCCAGCTTCATGACGGAATATTCTCTGTCAGTTATGATTGTGAGGTCAAGCTATACGTGACGTAATTGATCATGGCGCTAATACTTTAGTGACAGATTGGATTCATCCATTACTAGCAGATGAACCGGCAATCTATCCTCCTATTATTGTCTCACCCGTATGTAGTCGTGTGTGATTCCTAAGCGTCGATGATTGGCTGAATTGCCTGTTGCAAAATTTGCATATGAAAGGTTTCTCTAATGTGTGAGTGCGCATGTGCGATCGAAGGTTGCTGCGCGAGTTGGAGCGACGTCGGCAAATCATGCATTTTAGTCGACCATTGCATCGTGATGGCAAGCAGGTAATCTCGTTTTCGGAATCTGCAAAATATATGACGCATCTTTAACAATTTGATGCCGAAGACGGCCAAAACCGGCCTATGCAGTGGGCTTGAGGAATTCCCATTTGCGGACCAAGACAAGACAATTTGTGTAAATGTGTTGCTGGAATGAGTGGCTCGATAATTGAGCTAGTCATTCTAGTGGTAAATTTAAAAAAAAGAAGCTTTTATTGGCCTACATATGGACATTCAATAAGCAAATATTTTGATTTTGTAACCAAAATTATCCAGTAAAGGTTTAAGTTTTATGTGATGGAGGTAGTGGCAGGTGAGCATAGGTATGTTGGTGACGACATGGAGGTGGGGGCTGGGTGGGGTGGGGGTGTTGGGTAGGGGGTGGTGGTGGGGGGTGGGGGGTGGCGTGTTGAGGGGGGGGGCACTTCTGTAGCAGGGACAGTGTCAGTGCTGATAGTCCAGGTGCCGTATGTTATTATTGGTGATAGGGGTGATTATCGGCTGTTGTTTGCTAGTGGGTGTCGATTGTAGCGATGTGAGCATTGAGGGTGTTAGTGGTAGGACTGGTCTGCTGCATGGCTGTGGTGACAGGTTTGTCATAATGTTGGGTGATTGGGGTCATCATATGTTGGTGGTAGGAATGGCGACGTTGGTATGGTTGGTGGTGTTGGTGGAGTGGTGCTGACAGTGCTATGGTGCAGCAGTTGCTGGCGAAGGTAGGGGGTTCACGCTATGGTTAGTGATGGAGATGGTGACGCGTCGAACGTTTTCGTTGTCTCAATTATCAGATCAGAATTACCGCCACCGCTGGCATCTTGTTCTTATTACGTAAGTAACGACCGCCGGGATGGTGGCAGACGAGGTAGTCATGGTCATTGGGTTCTCAATGGCGGTCGTGATGGTGGTGCGCACGCTGCCTATATTTATGGTTAGTAATGGTTGCGTGGTCACATCTTTCATATTGATCGCAAGGGTGGGTGTGGTGGTTGTCTTTGCTTTTGTGACCATGGTGTTGTCACGTGGGTCGTCACTGTTGGGCATCGCGTAAGATTTGGGCTAGCTACTTATGAAAACAATCTTCGCGTTGATGGCATCCGTCCCAGAACAAACCTTTACTCTGAGCAGAGGCGAGGCTGACGACATTCTTTTCCTCCTCTGGTTTACCATGAAATCTTGGGATACCCAGGTAAAGTGCATTCTGGGAGCTATACCAAACAAGGAGCTCATCATCAGGAGGGATATTCTGTAATGTAAGAATAATATTACTATCACTAATGAAAGCGTGAAACTGTGTACACACCTTACATTTACACCATCTATTTGTTGAAACAAAATTATTTTGGTTGTTTCAGATTACTGCGCGATAGAAGGAGATATTCAATAAGCACTCAGCTGATGTTTATAGTGAATATATTCTAGTACTGACTCTGTAGTGTTGAATACCATTCTACTGCTTCTGGTACGAATATATTTATCTCTGGGTTCTCTTAACACCTTCTTTATGTGATGACGTACATGGTTACAGGCCCAATCACCAACTTGGAGGATTGCCGATATCCGTTAGGGTGTTAAGCCCATCTCTTGAGTGCATGTTCCATGTTAGCCATATATAATTGACCACATTACTCTCTCTCCCTCCCTCCGTCCCTCCCTCCCTCCCTCCCTCCCTCCCTCTCTCTCTCCGGTCTCTCTCTCTCACTCTCTCTCCTTCCTCCCTCCTCTCTCTCTCTCTCTCTCCCTCTCTCTCTATATATATATATCTCTCTCTCTCTCCCTCTCTCTCTCTCTCTCGCTCTCCTCTCTCCAGTCTCTCTCTCCAGTCTCTCTCTCTCTCTCTCTCTCTCTCTCCCTCTCTCTCTTTCGTTCTCTCTCTCCCCAGTCTCTCTCTCACTCTCTCTCTCTCTCTCGCTCTCTCTCTCTTCCTCTCCCCCCTCTCTCTCTCTCTCTCTCTCTCTCTCTCTCTCTCTCTCTCTGCACTATCCCTCCTGTTGAAACACCCAAAATTACTGGCTGGGAAGTGGAAGTACGACTACATACCCCATTTCAAGAGACAATAAATACACTTTGACAAATTGTATTAGTTGGCATGACTGATCGACCTTAGTGTAGTAAATACACAAGGTAATCATCAGCAGAATGCGAGAGACCCATCCGGTTGGTTGCAACCTAAGCGTGGATGCATATATGTGAGCATGTGCTGCTGAGGATGGGTGTATTCTAGCCAATGAACGTATAATGGTACATTACCTTCGTAGCTCTATAGAATATTTGTCCACCAATCTGATGTATATGTAGATTCTCTTCCTGGTCTGTCCGGGCACAGTTCACGTACGCCATCCAGCTCCGACACGGCTCTGGGCTGGCATCCAACCAATGTAACACCCGGCCAGCAGGATCAAACACCTGAGGAGAGATACTGATGCTAATGATGCTTATGTTGATGAGAGGCAAATACAAATAACTAAATCAGTCTTGCTATATCACAATGTGCGCTAGGATACAATCTAAAATACATAATTTCTCTAACACCGCAAAATCTATCTATTTCGGATTTAAGGCACTTGATGTAATGGAAATTGAATCACTAAACCACTCCCGTCCTCATTATCCTCGGCACAACCGATAAATAAGAGAGGGACATTGATGGATATGAAGACACAATGAATTAAGCGAGATGATGAGGGGTGATAGAATGATTATAGTAAAAGAATCAAGGGGTATATGAGTTTGGCACGAGGACGATGAGTGAAGGAAAATGATGAAGAGAGGATGCTGCAGATGAAGACAGCGGCGACGAGTTGGATGGGTGGAGGAAGCGGAAAGGCATGATTGTGTGATGATGGGAGAGGTCAGAGGAGGACGCAGAGTAGGGGGTGAGGAAGATGAAGAGGATGATGAGAGGTGGAGGAGGAGGAGGTGGTGGCGGTGGTGGCGGTTGTGGTGGTGGATGGGGTGGAGGAGGAGGAGGATGGGATTGAGGATGAGGAGGAGGAGGAGGAGGAGGTGGTGGTGGTGGTGGTGGTGGTGGTGGTGGTGGTGGTGGTGGTGGTGGTGGTGGTGGTGGTGGTGGTGGTAGTGGTGGTGGTGGTGAAGGAGGAGGGAGAGGAGGTGTAAGAAGAGGAGGAGGCGGCTGCGGCGGCGGCGGCGACAGCGGGTGATGATGATGACGGCGGTGGTGGTGGTGGTGGGGTGAGGTTGGGAGTCACTGGGCGTTAAGAGAACGCACCAGCGGGAGAATGTACCATTGGTGCCCAATATGAGGGCGAACCTGAAGTGGACGTGGATGAAAAATAAATGCTATCATATTGGCCCTTACCTCCCACATCAGGTGGTTTATGTGCCCAGGTATCAGTTCATGTATTGCCAAGGATTTCCCCACGTACGGGCCCATCTCAGTACCCTCCTTGACCCAGGTAGTGGTGAATACACCCAGATCCGCCCCGGGTATACTGGATACAGATACACGAACCTGTTGCGGTGTAGGAATGCGGGCTGCGTTGATAACAACAATAATAATAATAATAATAATAATAATAATAATAATAATAATAATAATAATAATAATAATATCAGTAATAAAAATAATAATAATAATAATAATAATAATAATAATAATAATAATAATAATAATAATACCAGTAATAATAATAATAATAATAATAATAATAATAATAATAAATAATAATAATAATAATAATAATAATAATAATAATAAAAACAATGTCCTTATAAATTATTAATCAATAATTGTTACCATGTAAACACGCTCACAGCATGACGTCATATTCTCGTTTATTGAAGCAGTGAAGTATGTTCCTTAGTTGTTGGATCATGCGATTGACCGTGGAGGGGGTGTAACAGACCAGTAGACCAATCTGTTTAGGTGGTATGTGCCCACATCTTATAATCATCAGATGCATACCGGTATTGTTCCCTTCTTTAATAAATGCACCGGAAGGAAATTAATATGGACTTCCGTCGATGGCGCAATACTGCACGTCTTAGAAAACAAGAAATACGCCCATATGGACATGCCACGTGTGACAATGAATTTTAATCATTCTGGATGTAACATCCGTAAACATTATTTTGTCAATAATGATTTCGACCCGGAAGTAAGAAACGGCAATGTTGTTGACGTCATACTTAGCAACCCCTTACAGAAATTGTGCTATCATTATTGAGCCAGAATTCCATTACCTTCAAAACTGTACACGAGCAGTCGGTTTCTTTAATTTTGCCATAAACTAAATTCGGTTTTCATTCCTTTTGATTCATTCCGTTATCGATGAATCCAGTGTTAGCTATGTCGTGTTCCCGTGTATGGCTTGATCGAAATCTGAACTCCCTGAACCTCAATTTGCAGAAAAATATACAGGTAAGCTGTTGAATACTTTGAAATTAATTTGACTGGCCGCTGTTGCCGCCTAAGTTTATTACATCATAAAGACATACAATTCATACAACTGATGGATTTGTAAGCGTTTCTGATGGACTTATATATGTCATTCATGACGTAACTGCTTTGCCGTCAACGAATCTACGTGTGACGTAATTCATTGTGACGTCATATATTTGACCAACTGACTGGATTCCTCTATCGCTGATATTCAAGCAATTAAGATAAGTTTGATTACTGTCTATGAAGAATCCTGTTTCTTGTTGGCTAAATAGTAAATATCTAATTTCTTGGTACAAATCAAAGTTTACTCGCTTTGCGTTGAATGCGTTCATGCCATATGTTTCAACAAAACCTTGAATCCAAACCAAGTGTGAACCTAGCAAATATTGAAAGCACACTTTCAGTCAAATTGTTTTCAAAATAATCAACCGTATATTGACTAAATATAATTAAACTCAAGTCCTCTACAATTTTCAACATGAAATGCGTTTAATTTTTATAAGTCTAGGAGCTAAGGCTCGATTGCCTCGATTACTGGATGCGTAACATTTTAAAGCCTGGCATTTTTCAAGAAAATTTCAATTTCCACACAGAAAATACCAATTTGCAGAACAAGAGAAGACTTACCACCGGAATGACTGGCTCGGTTATCGAGCCAATTATTCCAGTTGTAAATTTTCAAAAATTGTCTTCTCTTGCTCTGCAAATGGCCATTTCTCAAGGCCACAGCAGAGGTTATTTTTGGCTGACATGAGTGTTAACAGGTTAATGCTTGTCCACTTCAGCTTCATAGCCTGAATAGATAATCTGTATCTTTAATCCGTCAACAAATGACGAAACGTTCTGCAATTGTCTACTGGCAGACGACAAACAGACGACGGACAGACAGACAAATCACGATTGCATAAGCTCACTCGGGTGAGCTAAATGAGTTGATAAATGGTGTCAAATACTCGGCTAATCACAAGTTTCCTTGCATTATTCTAATTGTGCGTCACGTTATTGGCAAACTTTAAATAAAATAAAGGCTTAAATAAAAATATTAAAAAAGCGACGGATACTCGTTCGTCGACCCGCAAACCCGCCATTACTAGAGCGCTTGAGAACAGCCCCCTGTTATTCTGTGTCAGTTATTGAAGGACCCACCACAAGATCTGAAGACGTCACAAGTGAAACACTCGAAACCCACTAACTCCTGGTGACACACAGCATGCGACTACAGTTTAATGAGATAATTTATATTTATTTAAACATAAAATATTCGAACATCTTAACATAATTATTCATTTGTATTGTCGAGAAAAGATGCGGTATCTAAATGTGTGTTCATTGTTGGTCTTGAATCAGTTACCACTATTGATAACTGATACAGTTACTGCTACAAATAATACTATATTTGCTGCTATTCTCATTACTGCAATGGCTTTCACCAATGACAAAAAACCGAAGGCGGCAGAGCGTGCGTGCGAGCGGGCGTACGGTCGGGCCGATAGATAGTTGGTTGATTGGTCAGCGGGGCGAACGGGTAGTGAATGGGACCCGCTAGACAGGGACCCGATATATGCCATTAAAATGCATACCAAACCACCCCCACCCCCACCCCCGATAGAGCGACGGATTGGTGGGTGGAGGAGGATCTGATAAAAACCCGTATATATCACGAACATTAGGATAGTAATTTGGGGCAATTCTTATTCAGTGGCTGTTGTCTTGCAAAATATAACGAGTCAATACTTGAGCAATTTGTCAGTAATTAAGACGACGCGTAACAAGTTGCTCCATCCAATGGCAGCAACAGCGCGCAGTGAAATTAGTTTCAAAATATTCAACACCATGTTTAGTAATAGTAAAGACAGACAATTCGTACGACAGCGCTTTAGACCGTCACCAAGTATGCGTTCATGACGTACTTATTTACCTCATTAATGACCTAATTGATTATGACGTCATTTTATACTTCACATACTTGATTATGACGTTATATGATGGATGGATAAACTGGAAATGTCGGTTAACCATAACGTTGTTTACTGAATATAACAATATGCTAAATATTATGTTATGTTCGGGACGATTTTACGTTATTTAGAAAAGAAGAGTGCAATAAATAACCTTGTCCTAATTAATTTCCAGAACAACTGGTTCTCTTAGACAAATGGATGCTAAATAATTTGAACGCAATTTTCCAGCAATTGTCCATTGTAATTTTATTTAAAGTTGGTTCAACTGTAACGACGAGGACATCTCCTTTTAATGCACGCTCTTGATGCAGACAATACATGCATGTGAATAGTATGAAGAAAAATTAGCCACCCCGCCAACCTCCCACACCCCTAATATAAGAGCCACCCGCTGACACCACCTTCTACGCTAATAGCCCAATTCTGAAGTTTACTGTTAATACATGGACCCTATCTCTTCCACGCGCTCTAACTGTCATTGCATCAAACGGTCCTTCGGTGGCAGCAACGCACCCGCGCAGTATTCATACGCGACAGCACCACTAGCTAAATAGCCTAAGCTACTCTCTAGTAGTCCCGCGAGAGACGAGATTACGTGCCCAATATATTGTGGGAAGGTATTATCCCGAAATGCGGTAATGTGTAAAAGTTCTATTGAGCTTGCCATGTGGCCGCGTTACCACATGCGGTGATTTAGACATTTTATCCACTCATTGAACTAAGACGATGGTTACCTCAAGATCCCGATGGTACTATTATTTACCGAGGGAAGGTTTGTCCCACAAGTAGGGGGTGGGTGGGTGTGTGGGGAGGAGCGAGTACAAGTTCAAGCTCGTTTTATTTGTTTTTATTTTTATCAATTGAATTGAATTAAATTGCTAGAGTATTAGCAGTACCGTAAAATGCATGCATCTAATAATATTGATAATTATATGGCTGTAGTAGCATCAGTAGTCGTAGTAGTAGAAGTAGTAGTAGTAGTAGTAGTAGTAGTAGTAGTAGTGGTAGTAGTAGTAGTAGTAGTAGGAGTAGTAGTTGTAGTAGTAGTAGTAGTAGTAGGAGTAGTAGTTGTAGTAGTAGTAGTAGTAGTAGTGGTACTGGTAGTGGTAGTGGTAGTGGTAGTAGTAGTAGTAGTAGTAGTAGTAGTAGTAGTAGTAGTAGTAGTAGTAGTAGTAGTAGTAGTAGTAGGAGTAGTAGTAGTAGTAGTAGTAGTGGTAGTAGTAGTGGCAGTAGCAGTAGTATTGATAGTAGTAGTAGTAGTAGTAGTAGTAGTGGTAGTAGTAGTAGTAGTAGTAGTGGTGGTAGTAGTAGTAGTAGTAGTAGTAGTAGTAGTAGTAGTAGTAGTAGTAGTAGTAGTAGTAGTAGTAGTAGTAGTAGTAGTAGTAGTCAATATTGTCAACGCACTGGCTCAGAATCTTCAATAATTGAAAAAATTCAACATGATTTAACATGGCCTTAATGGTAGATTTTGCCCACTCAAAATTCACATTCCAGATGGCAAAGTAAATGTCATCATCTGGCATAGCTGGCTTACAAAATCCATTCAGCTCTTCCACCTTCCTGCTAAGCCCATCAGGGAGAGTTTCGGCATCTAAATGCATAGGTAGCGTAGCAATATGGTGGAAGCACTGAATTATTTGGTAATACAGCTTTACCAGGCGCGCGTGCGCAGATGAACCCCCTTTACCATCTCCATTCTTCCTACGACCATTCTTCCTCGCAATAGCCATTCAGACAGACAAGCGTTCAATCTAACTAGCAATCAGACAGGCAGTTGAGCAGGTAAGAAAGATTCGATCAGGCAAACTCAAATTCAAGCACACAAATTCATTCACATCAACTACAAATTGTAGTGCTGGTAGTAGTAGTAGTAGTAGTAGTAGTAGTGGTGGTAGTAGTAGTAGTAGTAGTAGTAGTAGTAGTAGTAGTGGTGGTAGTAGTAGTAGTAGTAGTCGTAGTAGTATAGTAGTAGTAGTAGTAGTAGTAGTAGTAGTAGTAGTAGTAGTAGTAGCAGTAGTAGTAGTAGTAGTAGTAGTAGTAGTAGTAGTAGTAGTAGTAGTAGTAGTAGTAGTAGTAGTAGTAGTAGTGGTGGTAGTAGTAGTAGTAGTAGTAGTAGTAGTAGTCGTAGTAGTAGTAGTAGTAGTAGGTAGTAGTAGTAGTGCAGTAGTAGTAGTAGTAGTAGTAGTAGTAGTAGTAGTAGTAGTAGTAGTAGTATTGATAGTAGTAGTAGTAGTAGTAGTAGTAGTCAATATTGTCAACGCACTGGCTCAGAATCTTCAATAATTGAAAAAATTCAAAAATTTAAGATATTTTGGTTTATCTTACTGCCTGAGATTTGTCATTTTGTTTGAGGAAAGCCATATGGCATTAATGTTAACCCTTTACTGGTTAAATTTGTTCAGTAAAATCCAAATATGCGCTTACTTATTTAATGTATATTTGCAGGCACAGACAAGGTCATTCCCGAGAATATACCACTGGAACGACTGTCTCAGTTCCCGAGCCAGCCATTCCAGCGGTAAATTTTCAAAAATACTCCAATCCCCGCCGGCAAATGGACATTGCCCAAGATCACCAAATTGACCGTTTTTGGCTGGCCATCATGCAAGGGTTAATGTTGAATGATTGAGATGGATATTATGGATAGCTATTTGAGTTTTGCTTTTACCAAGATGTCACGTAGATTCGGATTTTTCTTAAACGCAATTACTGGACGCTTGTTAAAGGGTTGTTTCAGTTTCTCCTGTAGGTTTTGATACTCATCTTTCAAGATTTTGGAAATTTCAACGTTTTTCCGATTATAGGTCAGAATGAATGGAATTTTGTCACGTTGATCAGATAAGCCTGGGTCCGAGTTTATTCCCCTTGGCCACTGTGTTTCGAGTTCTTTAATCCAAAACGATTCTCGAAGTTTTCTTTGTTTATCAGTTTCTTCTGCCGTATCTGAAAGGGGTGGCTGTTCAATCGGCATAATTTCAAAGTCACGAAGGGCTAAATGGTCAGGAAGATTAAAATGTTCGGAAACATGTGTGTCTTCCTCTAGCCTTATATCTGAGAGGTGTCGAGTTGCCCGCCATCTTAATGGACATTTGGTTTCGCCGACATACTGTTTTTGGCACAATTTGCATGAAATTAGATAAATAACATTTTCAGAGTCACAATCTAGATTAGACTGAAGTTGGAACTTGCTTTTGTTCTGAAAGCTCGTGAAAGTATTCTGGTTTGGGAGAAATTCATCTAACTTGCACCTTTTCTTTCCGCATTTGCGAGATTCGCCTACACCTATAATAGGACGATTGTGAGAAATTTTGGTAGGCCGACGATTTGAGGCATTATCTGGAATGGTTTCCAAGCCGTCCAATGTTTCAGATTTGATTTTGCGCAAGAATCGTGAGGAGTAACCTCGTGGTTTGAGGGCTTTGAATAGGGTAGAGCACGCTTCTTCAAAGTTTTTCCTATCACTCGAATTCCTGTGAAAACGGATTATTTGTGATTTTACTATTCCTTTAAATGTATGCGGTGGATGGAAAGATTTTTTGTGCAATAGCTGATGCGAATCGGTTGGTTTGAAATACACTTTGTAGTCTAAGTAGCCAGTTGTTTCATACTTTAGACCTTTATATACAGTTACATCCAGGAAATCTACGGACATCTCGTCAATGGTTGCTTTTAATTTGATATTCGGATCGTGATTGTTCAGAATTTCGAAAAATTCATCAAACTCTGCCTTTGTGTGTTGCCAAATCATGAAAATGTCATCAAGGTACCTGCGATAAATGAGGGGATGTTTTGGACACTTTTCTAACGCTTCCTCCTCCCACTCTGCTACGTAAATATTGGCAAAACATGGGCTAAAGCGCTTGCCCATCGCGCAGCCGCAAATTTGTTGGTAAATTTCGCCATCGAATTCAAAATCATTGCCTTTCAGACTCAGCTCTAATAGAGCTATTACTTCTCTGTCTGGCCTGTTGGTGTCTGGGTAGTTCACGAATGCTCTACGGATAGAATTTATACCCTTCTCGATGTCAATGTTTGTATACATAGCATCGATGTCAAGCGTGACCAAGAATGAATTTGGAGGTATCCAGGTCTCAGAGACCTGTGATAAGAAGTCTTCTGTGTTTTTCAAGAAGCTGGGGTGTCTATTTGCTATTGGCTGTAGATGGTAATCGATGTATTCACTGATTCTGTAGGATTCTGAGCCACAATCAGAGATTATAGGTCGCCCGGGCGGTGACATTGGGTCCAACCACAAATCTATGGGTTTATGAATTTTTGGCAAAAGATAGAAAGTCCGTGGTTTTGACTCAAGTTTAGCAAAGAGATACTTATGTTGCTTTTCGGTGATCTTCTTGCTATCGAGCAATTTTTGAAGAATCTCATTAAATTTGCTGCAATTATTTTGCCAAAGTGGTTTGCTTAGTTTCTGGTAATGCTTTGGGTTACTAAGTTGTCGTTGTGCTTCACGTTTATAGTTATCTTTAAGCATTATTACAGTCGCCGACCCTTTATCTGCAGGTTTGATGACAATTTCGCTGTTTTTAGACAATTCAATTAAGGCCTGGCGTTCCTCATAGGGTAAATTTGGTTGATCATTAGGGAATGTAGAATTTTTAACACGTTCTGAAAAGAGTTCTATGCTTTCACCGATCGCTGGGTCCAGGATTTTTACGTTTGGTGCCCAGCCAGTTTTGTCAATGAATGGTGGAATGTTACTATTAGAGTTACGAAAAAAATCTGCTAACTTAATACGGTGACTAAATTCAGATGTTTCCATACAGCCATTATCTAAAAGAGCATCCAAACCTGTTTTAGGTTTTGGTGTTGGGACAAATGTAAGACCAAAATTGAGCAGTGACTGCTCTGCTTCACCTAATGGGGAGCCAGTTAGATTGACAATATTACTGCCCAGTCCTGTTTCCGGGCGGATGTTACCCTGGCCCTTTTCTAGTTTAAATTTAGGAATTTAAGCCAGGCAGAATACATCGAGTTAGCTGTCTTCTCAGTCCAATGAATGTTATCCTTAACCACATTAAATTCGGAGAGTCTAAGTGCAGGAATGACAGTCACAGATTTTGATGATTCAGCCGTCGAATTGATGGACTGAATCGCCAACTTCTGCTGAGCTGTCAACCGACTTGAATAGTTAAGTTTTGCGAAGTAAATCGCAGTCTTTGGGAATTTGGACTTAATCGCACTGAGAAGCAGCATTAATCTATGTTTTGAACTAGAGATGGGTTCATTCATATCATTAATGCCAATGTTGATCACTATTTTCTCTGGTTTAAATGATCCAGTGTACTTTTGAATTAGTCCTCTAGCATGACACAATTTAGCTCCCGGGTAGCAGGCAACTTGCGTTTCAGGGTGGGGCTCAACATTAATGCGACTCAGGTTCGAAGCTCCAAAGATGAGTACTTTGTTCGTGAGAACAGGTAGTCGCCAGTCAATTTTGTTTTCGATTTCATGACGAAATTTCCAAAAAATGTTTCTCTCCAACATGGTGGGTTGTTGGGGTCTATTTGCAAATTTAATAGGACGCACCTCCGGTGCATTACTTGGACCTGGAGTTGGAGAGAAGCTGGGCTGTGGCAGTTTCCCTGTTGGGGATGGGGTCTTGAGACCCGATGGTTGACTGCTCTGGGGGGATTTCTGAGAAGCGCCAGTCCGTGGACCAGATTTGCTACCATTAACCCTTTCCCTCTGTGGCAAGGGCGGATATTCGTTTGGGTCATTTAGATTGCCTAGTGGAGAGTCAGGTAGTGGGATTAATGATGCTTCAAATAGCATATCTCTAGGGCCAGAATCTAATGGTAGCAATGGAGAGATTTTATTGTCTACTCGTTTTGTGACTGGCGGCGAAGTTTCAGGTGATCTGAGGCGTTTTTTCATTTGTGATTGTGGGGCCACAGTTGGTATCATGACCAGAGGCGTGGCTTGTGCGAGATTTTGAATTGGTTGCTGAGATGGATCTATCGGTCGCACAAAATCGTAAAAAGAACTAATCGCATTAATGTCGAGCTTTCTATTATAATTGTTTTTTGCCCAGCGTATAGCATTGGACTTAGCACGACCTAGGTCTAAATGTGGCATTGCCTGTGTGAGGACTACTTCAGCTCTAATACTACCAAGTTGTTCATTATAGTGATTTAACATGGCCTTAATGGTAGATTTTGCCCACTCAAAATTCACATTCCAGATGGCAAAGTAGATGTCATCATTTGGCATAGCTGGCTTACAAAATCCATTCAGCTCTTCCACCTTCCTGCTAAGCCCATCAGGGAGAGTTTCGGCATCTAAATGCCTACGTAGCGTAGCAATATGGTGGAAGCACTGAATTATTTGGTAATACAGCTTTACCAGGCGCGCATGCGCAGATGAACCCCCTTTACCATCTCCATTCTTCCTACGACCATTCTTCCTCGCAATAGCCATTCAGACAGACAAGCGTTCAATCTAACTAGCAATCAGACAGGCAGTTGAGCAGGTAAGAAAGATTCGATCAGGCAAACTCAAATTCAAGCACACAAATTCATTCACATCAACTACAAATTGAACCAATATATTACTTACACCTGAAAGACAAATTATAGAATTAACATGTAATATGCAAGGGTTAACAATACAACAATACAATACGCAATATTATAAGTTACTCACAGTAATTATGGACACCGTCAATTGGCTAAATGCATTTCACATGGATGTGCTTCATCAGTAGCCTGTATGACAAATCTGTCAGTCCTTCAGTATAGACAGCTTTATATACGTTTACTGAATTACTCAATCTCCTTTGAAAAACTACTCTATGGTTTAATTTGAACAATTGAACTTTGTGCAAGGTTTGAATTTCCTTTGATTCGGGTTTATCACAAACATCATTAATAAAGCCAATGATTAGTGGACTGGTTTCACTCCACACAGATTAGTGAAATTTTACTCTTCCGAATTGGATTGATAAGTGAGTAGTGTTTCCTTCACGAGATCATGAATCGATCATTCAAAGGTGTTATATGCTTTTGTGGGGACACTAAATTTTGCCTTTTGATTCCTTTTGAACATTTGATGCCGAAAAAATTAATCAAGTTTGGTGGACATATTTTGTCATTTTATAGAATTTTGTTCGCCACACCGGAAAGGCCACTGCAGTGTTTATAATTAAACTTTGTTCATACATGTAGAAAGAAAGTAGTATTCAGCTCCCTTAATTTTATGTGAGTGAGTGGCTGGACGGACACACAGAGAGCCGGATGGCTGGCAAGGCAGATGGACAGATCCATCCATCCATCCATCCATCCATCCATCCAACCAACCATCCATCCCACGCCCCCATCCATCCATGGAAGGATGGGGAGGCGGGCAGGATGGGGAGGTGGGATGGGGACGGGCATAAAGGAAGGATAGAGCTTAGTCGGAGAGAGGGAGGAAGGATCCATCCATCCATCCATCCATCCATCCATCCATCCATCCATCCATCCATCCATCCAACCATCCAACCAACCAACCAACCAACCAACCATCCATCCTTCCATCCATCCATCCATCCATCCATCCCACACACCCATGGAAGGAAGGGGATTGGGGATGATTGATGGGCAGGATCCATCCATCCATCCCACCATCCACCCACCCATACATCAAACCATCCATCCATTCATTCATCCATCCATCCATGGAAGGGAGGGAAGGAGGGATGGGAAAGATCCATCCATCCATCCCGATGTGAAGATGGAATGAGGGATGGGAAGGTAGGAAGAATAGAGTGGGCATGGCTGGATAGAGGGGGAGGACCATCTATCCATCCATCCATCCACCCACACGCACGCTCTCACACGCACACGTACACACACATACACACACGTACACGCGCACGCATGCACGTACCCACATTTACACACGCACGCATGTACGCACGCACACACATGTACACACGTAGGCACATGTATACACGCACGCACGCATGTACGCACGCACACAACATTCACATTACACACCCCCATCCCCCCACCCCCCGCCCCACCCCCATGGATGGATGAGAGGCCGGATGATGGATGGGTAGGAGAGAAGGATAGAGCGGGGATCGGCTGGAGAAGGTGCAGGGGTGGGAGTTCGAGATGGACAGACGGGCAGTGGGAAGGCAGAGTAGCGGGAGGGATGGGCAAATGGACCGACGGACAAGTGGACCATGTGACAGCCAGACTAGTGAATGCATGGGTGGATTGACAGGAGCTGATGGATGGTTAGGCGGGTGGACCAGTGAATGAGTGGAGAAGCAGGAGAGTGAATCCGGGAATGATTGTAGAATTTGGTATATAAGTCTCTCCACTGAAAGACCGACAGACTGCCTGACGGTGTCGACGGATATATAAGTTATGTTTTTACAAGGCAATAAAATAACAGAACTGGCACTCGCAAGTATGTAGTCAATATTGTCAACGCACTGGCTCAGAATCTTCAATAATTGAAAAAATTCAAAAATTTAAGATATTTTGGTTTATCTTACTGCCTGAGATTTGTCATTTTGTTTGAGGAAAGCCATATGGCATTAATGTTAACCCTTTACTGGTTAAATTTGTTCAGTAAAATCCAAAATGCACTTACTTATTTAATGTACATTTGCAGGCACAGACAAGGTCATTCCCGAGAATATACCACTGGAACGACTGTCTCGGTTCCCGAGCCAGTCATTACAGCGGTAAATTTTCAAAAATACTCCAATCCCCGCCGGCAAATGGACATTGCCCAAGATCACTAAATTGACCGTTTTTCGCTGACCATCATGCAAGGGTTAATGTTGAATGATTGAGATGGATATTATGGATAGCTATTTGAGTTTTGCTTTTACCAAGATGTCACGTAGATTCGGATTTTTCTTGAACGCAATTACTGGACGCTTGTTAAAGGGTTGTTTCAGTTTCTCCTGTAGGTTTTGATACTCATCTTTCAAGATTTGGGAAATTTCAACGTTTTTCCGATTATAGGTCAGAATGAATGGAATTTTGTCACGTTGATCAGATAAGCCTGGGTCCGAGTTTATTCCCCTTGGCCACTGTGTTTCGAGTTCTTTAATCCAAAACGATTCTCGAAGTTTTCTTTGTTTATCAGTTTCTTCTGCCGTATCTGAAAGGGGTGGCTGTTCAATCGGCATAATTTCAAAGTCACGAAGGACTAAATGGTCAGGAAGATTAAAATGTTCGGAAACATGTGTGTCTTCCTCTAGCCTTATATCTGAGAGGTGTCGAGTTGCCCGCCATCTTAATGGACATTTGGTTTCGCCGACATACTGTTTTTGGCACAATTTGCATGAAATTAGATAAATAACATTTTCAGAGTCACAATCTAGATTAGACTGAAGTTGGAACTTGCTTTTGTTCTGAAAGCTCGTGAAAGTATTCTGGTTTGGGAGAAATTCATCTAACTTGCACCTTTTCTTTCCGCATTTGCGAGATTCGCCTACACCTATAATAGGACGATTGTGAGAAATTTTGGTAGGCCGACGATTTGAGGCATTATCTGGAATGGTTTCCATGCCGTCCAATGTTTCAGATTTGATTTTGCGCAAGAATCGTGAGGAGTAACCTCGTGGTTTGAGGGCTTTGAATAGGGTAAAGCACGCTTCTTCAAAGTTTTTCCTATCACACGAATTCCTGTGAAAACGGATTATTTGTGATTTAACTATTCCTTTAAAAGTATGTGGTGGATGGAAAGATTTTTTGTGCAATAGCTGATGCGAATCGGTTGGTTTGAAATACACTTTGTAGTCTAAGTAGCCAGTTGTTTCATACTTTAGACCTTTATATACAGTTACATCCAGGAAATCTACGGACATCTCGTCAATGGTTGCTTTTAATTTGATATTCGGATCGTGATTGTTCAGAATTTCGAAAAATTCATCAAACTCTACCTTTGTGTGTTGCCAAATCATGAAAATGTCATCAAGGTACCTGCGATAAATGAGGGGATGTTTTGGACACTTTTCTAACGCTTCCTCCTCCCACTCTGCTACGTAAATATTGGCAAAACATGGGCTAAAGCGCTTGCTCATCGCGCAGCCGCAAATTTGTTGGTAAATTTCGCCATCGAATTCAAAATCATTGCCTTTCAGACTCAGCTATAATAGAGCTATTACTTCTCTGTCTGGCCTGTTGGTGTCTGGGTAGTTCACGAATGCTTTACGGATAGAATTTATACCTTTCTCGATGTCGATGTTTGTATACATAGCATCGATGTCAAGCGTGACCAGGAATGAATTTGGAGGTATCCAGGTCTCAGAGACCTGGGATAAGAAGTCTTCTGTGTTTTTCAAGAAGCTTGGGTGTCTATTTGCTATTGGCTGTAGATGGTAATCGATGTATTCACTGATTCTGTAGGATTCTGAGCCACAATCGGAGATTATAGGTCGCCCGGGCGGTGACATTGGGTCCAACCACGAATCTATGGGTCTATGAATTTTTGGCAAGTGAGAGAAAGTCCGTGGTTTTGACTCAAGGTTAGCAAAGAGATACTTATGTTGCTTTTCGGTGATCTTCTTGCTATCGAGCAATTTTTTAAGAATCTCATTAAATTTGCTGCAATTATTTTGCCAAAGTGGTTTGCTTAGTTTCTGGTAATGCTTTGGGTTACTAAGTTGTCGTTGTGCTTCACGTTTATAGTTATCTTTAAGCATTATTACAGTCGCCGACCCTTTATCTGCAGGTTTGATGACAATTTCGCTGTTTTTAGACAATTCACTTAAGGCCTGGCGTTCCTCATAGGGTAAATTTGGTTGATCATTAGGGAATGCAGAAGTTTTTAGCACGTTCTGAAAAGAGTTCTATGCTTTCACCGATCGCTGGGTCCAGGATTTTTACGTTTGGTGCCCAGCCGGTTTTTTCAATGAATGGTGGAATGTTACTATTAGAGTTACGAAAGAAGTCTGCTAACTTAATACGGTGACTAAATTCAGATGTTTCCATACAGCCATTATCTAAAAGAGCATCCAAACCTGTTTTAGGTTTTGGTGTTGGGACAAATGTAAGACCAAAATTGAGCAGTGACTGCTCTGCTTCACCTAATGGGGAGCCAGTTAGATTGACAATATTACTGCCCAGTCCTGTTTCCGGGCGGATGTTACCTTGGCCCTTGTCTAGTTTAAATTTAGGAATTTAAGCCAGGCAGAATACATAGAGTTAGCTGTCTTCTCAGTCCAATGAATGTTATCCTTAACAACATTAAATTCGGAGAGTCTGAGTGCAGGAATGACAGTCACAGATTTTGATGATTCAGCCGCCGAATTGAGGGACTGAATCGCCAACTTCTGCTGAGCTGTCAACCGACTTGAATAGTTAAGTTTTGCGAAGTAAATCGCAGTCTTTGGGAATTTGGACTTAATCGCACTGAGAAGCAGCATTAATCTATGTTTTGAACTAGAGATGGGTTCATTCATATCATTAATACCAATGTTAATCACTATTTTCTCTGGTTTAAATGATCCAGTGTACTTTTGAATTAGTCCTCTAGCATGACACAATTTAGCTCCTGGGTAGCAGGCAACTGGCGTTTCAGGGTGGGGCTCAACATTAATGCGACTCAGGTTCGAAGCTCCAAAGATGAGTACTTTGTTCGTGAGAACAGGTAGTCGCCAGTCAATTTTGTTTTCGATTTCATGACGAAATTTCCAAATAATGTTTCTCTCCAACATGGCCGGTTGTTTGGGTCTATTTGCAAATTTAATAGGACGCACCTCCGGTGCATTACTGGGACCTGGAGTTGGAGAGAAGCTGGGCTGTGGCAGTTTCCTTGTTGGGGATGGGGTCTTGAGACCCGATGGTTGACTGCTCTGAGGGGATTTCTGAGAAGCGCCAGTCCGTGGATCAGATTTGCTCCCATTAACCCTTTCCCTCTGTGGCAAGGGCGGATATTCGTTTGGGTCATTTACATTGCCTAGTGGAGAGTCAGGTAGTGGGATTAATGATGCTTCAAATGGCATATCTCTAGGGCCAGAATCTAATGGAGAGCACTGGAGAGATTTTATTGTCTAGTCGTTTTGTGACTGGCAGCGAAGTTTCAGGTGATCTGAGGCGTTTTTTCATTTGTGATTTTGGGGGCCACAGTTGGTATCATGACCAGAGGCGTGGCTTGTGCGAGATTTTGAATTGGTTGCTGAGATGGATCTATCGGTCGCACAAAATCGTAAAAAGAACTAATCGCATTAATGTCGAGCTTTCTATTATAATTGTTTTTTGCCCAGCGTATAGCATTGGACTTAGCACGACCTAGGTCTAAATGTGGCATTGCCTGTGTGAGGACTACTTCAGCTCTAATACTACCAAGTTGTTCATTATAGTGATTTAACATGGCCTTAATGGTAGATTTTGCCCACTCAAAATTCACATTCCAGATGGCAAAGTAGATGTCATCATTTGGCATAGCTGGCTTACAAAATCCATTCAGCTCTTCCACCTTCCTGCTAAGCCCATCAGGGAGAGTTTCGGCATCTAAATGCCTACGTAGCGTAGCAATATGGTGGAAGCACTGAATTATTTGGTAATACAGCTTTACCAGGCGCGCGTGCGCAGATGAACCCCCTTTACCATCTCCATTCTTCCTACGACCATTCTTCCTCGCAATAGCCATTCAGACAGACAAGCGTTCAATCTAACTAGCAATCAGACAGGCAGTTGAGCAGGTAAGAAAGATTCGATCAGGCAAACTCAAATTCAAGCACACAAATTCATTCACATCAACTACAAATTGTAGTGCTGGTAGTAGTAGTAGTAGTAGTAGTAGTAGTGGTGGTAGTAGTAGTAGTAGTAGTAGTAGTAGTAGTAGTAGTAGTGGTGGTAGTAGTAGTAGTAGTAGTCGTAGTAGTATAGTAGTAGTAGTAGTAGTAGTAGTAGTAGTAGTAGTAGTAGTAGTAGTGGCAATAGTAGTAGCAGTAGTAGTAGTAGTAGTAGTAGTAGTAGTGGTGGTAGTAGTAGTAGTAGTAGTAGTAGTAGTAGTGGTGGTAGTAGTAGTAGTAGTAGTAGTAGTAGTAGTCGTAGTAGTAGTAGTAGTAGTAGTAGTAGTAGTAGTAGTAGTAGTAGTAGTAGTGGCAGTAGTAGTAGTAGTAGTAGTAGTGGTAGTAGTAGTGGCAGTAGCAGTAGTATTGATAGTAGTAGTAGTAGTAGTAGTAGTAGTGGTAGTAGTAGTAGTAGTAGTAGTAGTAGTAGTAGTAGTGGTACTGGTAGTGGTAGTGGTAGTGGTAGTAGTAGTAGTAGTAGTAGTAGTAGTAGTAGTAGTAGTAGTAGTAGTAGTAGTAGTAGAAGTAGTAGTAGTAGTAGTAGTAGTGGTAGTAGTAGTGGCAGTAGCAGTAGTATTGATAGTAGTAGTAGTAGTAGTAGTAGTAGTGGTAGTAGTAGTAGTAGTAGTAGTGGTGGTAGTAGTAGTAGTAGTAGTAGTAGTAGTAGTAGTAGTAGTAGTAGTAGTAGTAGTAGTAGTAGTAGTCAATATTGTCAACGCACTGGCTCAGAATCTTCAATAATTGAAAAAATTCAACATCATTTAACATGGCCTTAATGGTAGATTTTGCCCACTCAAAATTCACATTCCAGATGGCAAAGTAAATGTCATCATCTGGCATAGCTGGCTTACAAAATCCATTCAGCTCTTCCACCTTCCTGCTAAGCCCATCAGGGAGAGTTTCGGCATCTAAATGCATAGGTAGCGTAGCAATATGGTGGAAGCACTGAATTATTTGGTAATACAGCTTTACCAGGCGCGCGTGCGCAGATGAACCCCCTTTACCATCTCCATTCTTCCTACGACCATTCTTCCTCGCAATAGCCATTCAGACAGACAAGCGTTCAATCTAACTAGCAATCAGACAGGCAGTTGAGCAGGTAAGAAAGATTCGATCAGGCAAACTCAAATTCAAGCACACAAATTCATTCACATCAACTACAAATTGTAGTGCTGGTAGTAGTAGTAGTAGTAGTAGTAGTAGTAGTAGTAGTAGTAGTAGTGGTGGTAGTAGTAGTAGTAGTAGTGGTGGTAGTAGTAGAAGTAGTCGTAGAAGTAGTAGTAGTAGTAGTAGTAGTAGTAGTGGCAGTAGTAGTAGCAGTAGTAGTAGTAGTAGTAGTAGTAGTAGTAGTAGTAGTAGTAGTAGTAGTAGTAGTAGCAGTAGTAGTAGTAGTGGTGGTAGTAGTAGTAGTCAATATTGTCAACGCACTGGCTCAGAATCTTCAATAATTGAAAAAATTCAAAAATTTAAGATATTTTGGTTTATCTTACTGCCTGAGATTTGTCATTTTGTTTGAGGAAAGCCATATGGCATTAATGTTAACCCTTTACTGGTTAAATTTGTTCAGTAAAATCCAAAATGCACTTACTTATTTAATGTACATTTGCAGGCACAGACAAGGTCATTCCCGAGAATATACCACTGGAACGACTGTCTCGGTTCCCGAGCCAGTCATTACAGCGGTAAATTTTCAAAAATACTCCAATCCCCGCCGGCAAATGGACATTGCCCAAGATAACTAAATTGACCGTTTTTCGCTGACCATCATGCAAGGGTTAATGTTGAATGATTGAGATGGATATTATGGATAGCTATTTGAGTTTTGCTTTTACCAAGATGTCAAGTAGATTCGGATTTTTCTTGAACGCAATTACTGGACGCTTGTTAAAGGGTTGTTTCAGTTTCTCCTGTAGGTTTTGATACTCATCTTTCAAGATTTGGGAAATTTCAACGTTTTTCCGATTATAGGTCAGAATGAATGGAATTTTGTCACGTTGATCAGACAAGCCTGGGTCCGAGTTTATTCCCCTTGGCCACTGTGTTTCGAGTTCTTTAATCCAAAACGATTCTCGAAGTTTTCTTTGTTTATCAGTTTCTTCTGCCGTATCTGAAAGGGGTGGCTGTTCAATCGGCATAATTTCAAAGTCGCGAAGGACTAAATGGTCAGGAAGATTAAAATGTTCGGAAACATGTGTGTCTTCCTCTAGCCTAATATCTGAGAGGTGTCGAGTTGCCCGCCATCTTAATGGACATTTGGTTTCGCCGACATACTGTTTTTGGCACAATTTGCATGAAATTAGATAAATAACATTTTCAGAGTCACAATCTAGATTAGACTGAAGTTGGAACTTGCTTTTGTTCTGAAAGCTCGTGAAAGTATTCTGGTTTGGGAGAAATTCATCTAACTTGCACCTTTTCTTTCCGCATTTGCGAGATTCGCCTACACCTATAATAGGACGATTGTGAGAAATTTTGGTAGGCCGACGATTTGAGGCATTATCTGGAATGGTTTCCATGCCGTCCAATGTTTCAAATTTGATTTTGGGCAAGAATCGTGAGGAGTAACCTCGTGGTTTGAGGGCTTTGAATAGGGTAAAGCACGCTTCTTCAAAGTTTTTCCTATCACACGAATTCCTGTGAAAACGGATTATTTGTGATTTAACTATTCCTTTAAAAGTATGTGGTGGATGGAAAGATTTTTTGTGCAATAGCTGATGCGAATCGGTTGGTTTGAAATACACTTTGTAGTCTAAGTAGCCAGTTGTTTCATACTTTAGACCTTTATATACAGTTACATCCAGGAAATCTACAGACATCTCGTCAATGGTTGCTTTTAATTTGATATTCGGATCGTGATTGTTCAGAATTTCGAAAAATTCATCAAACTCTACCTTTGTGTGTTGCCAAATCATGAAAATGTCATCAAGGTACCTGCGATAAATGAGGGGATGTTTTGGACAATTTTCTAACGCTTCCTCATCCCATTCTGCTACGTAAATATTGGCAAAACATGGGCTAAAGCGCTTGCTCATCGCGCAGCCGCAAATTTGTTGGTAAATTTCGCCATCGAATTCAAAATCATTGCCTTTCAGACTCAGCTATAATAGAGCTATTACTTCTCTGTCTGGCCTGTTGGTGTCTGGGTAGTTCACGAATGCTTTACGGATAGAATTTATACCTTTCTCGATGTCGATGTTTGTATACATAGCATCGATGTCAAGCGTGACCAGGAATGAATTTGGAGGTATCCAGGTCTCAGAGACCTGGGATAAGAAGTCTTCTGTGTTTTTCAAGAAGCTTGGGTGTCTATTTGCTATTGGCTGTAGATGGTAATCGATGTATTCACTGATTCTGTAGGATTCTGAGCCACAATCGGAGATTATAGGTCGCCCGGGCGGTGACATTGGGTCCAACCACGAATCTATGGGTCTATGAATTTTTGGCAAGTGAGAGAAAGTCCGTGGTTTTGACTCAAGGTTAGCAAAGAGATACTTATGTTGCTTTTCGGTGATCTTCTTGCTATTGAGCAATTTTTTAAGAATCTCATTAAATTTGCTGCAATTATTTTGCCAAAGTGGTTTGCTTAGTTTCTGGTAATGCTTTGGGTTACTAAGTTGTCGGTGTGCTTCACGTTTATAGTTATCTTTAAGCATTATTACAGTCGCCGACCCTTTATCTGCAGGTTTGATGACAATTTCGCTGTTTTTAGACAATTCACTTAAGGCCTGGCGTTCCTCATAGGGTAAATTTGGTTGATCATTAGGGAATGCAGAAGTTTTTAGCACGTTCTGAAAAGAGTTCTATGCTTTCACCGATCGCTGGGTCCAGGATTTTTACGTTTGGTGCCCAGCCGGTTTTTTCAATGAATGGTGGAATGTTACTATTAGAGTTACGAAAGAAGTCTGCTAACTTAATACGGTGACTAAATTCAGATGTTTCCATACAGCCATTATCTAAAAGAGCATCCAAACCTGTTTTAGGTTTTGGTGTTGGGACAAATGTAAGACCAAAATTGAGCAGTGACTGCTCTGCTTCACCTAATGGGGAGCCAGTTAGATTGACAATATTACTGCCCAGTCCTGTTTCCGGGCGGATGTTACCTTGGCCCTTGTCTAGTTTAAATTTAGGAATTTAAGCCAGGCAGAATACATAGAGTTAGCTGTCTTCTCAGTCCAATGAATGTTATCCTTAACAACATTAAATTCGGAGAGTCTGAGTGCAGGAATGACAGTCACAGATTTTGATGATTCAGCCGCCGAATTGAGGGACTGAATCGCCAACTTCTGCTGAGCTGTCAACCGACTTGAATAGTTAAGTTTTGCGAAGTAAATCGCAGTCTTTGGGAATTTGGACTTAATCGCACTGAGAAGCAGCATTAATCTATGTTTTGAACTAGAGATGGGTTCATTCATATCATTAATACCAATGTTAATCACTATTTTCTCTGGTTTAAATGATCCAGTGTACTTTTGAATTAGTCCTCTAGCATGACACAATTTAGCTCCTGGGTAGCAGGCAACTGGCGTTTCAGGGTGGGGCTCAACATTAATGCGACTCAGGTTCGAAGCTCCAAAGATGAGTACTTTGTTCGTGAGAACAGGTAGTCGCCAGTCAATTTTGTTTTCGATTTCATGACGAAATTTCCAAATAATGTTTCTCTCCAACATGGTCGGTTGTTTGGGTCTATTTGCAAATTTAATAGGACGCACCTCCGGTGCATTACTGGGACCTGGAGTTGGAGAGAAGCTGGGCTGTGGCAGTTTCCTTGTTGGGGATGGGGTCTTGAGACCCGATGGTTGACTGCTCTGAGGGGATTTCTGAGAAGCGCCAGTCCGTGGATCAGATTTGCTCCCATTAACCCTTTCCCTCTGTGGCAAGGGCGGATATTCGTTTTGGTCATTTAGATTGCCTAGTGGAGAGTCAGGTAGTGGGATTAATGATGCTTCAAATGGCATATCTCTAGGGCCAGAATCTAATGGAGAGCACTGGAGAGATTTTATTGTCTAGTCGTTTTGTGACTGGCAGCGAAGTTTCAGGTGATCTGAGGCGTTTTTTCATTTGTGATTTTGGGGGCCACAGTTGGTATCATGACCAGAGGCGTGGCTTGTGCGAGATTTTGAATTGGCTGCTGAGATGGATCTATCGGTCGCACAAAATCGTAAAAAGAACTAATCGCATTAATGTCGAGCTTTCTATTATAATTGTTTTTTTGCCCAGCGTATAGCATTGGATTTAGCACGACCTAGGTGTGAGGACTACTTCAGTTCTAATACTACCAAGTTGTTCATTATAGTGATTAAACATGGCCTTAATGGTAGGTTTTGCCCACTCAAAATTCATATTCCAGATGGCAAAGTAGATGTCATCATCTGGCATAGCTGGCTTACAAAATCCATTCAGCTCTTCCACCTTCCTGCTAAGCCCGTCAGGGAGAGTTTCGGCATCTAAATGCCTACGTAGCGTAGCAATATGGTGGAAGCACTGAATTATTTGGTAATACAGCTTTACCAGGCGCGCATGCGCAGATGAACCCCCTTTACCATTTCCATTCTTCCTACGACCATTCTTCCTCGCAATAGCCATTCAGACAGACAAGCGTTCAAT
>CM067362.1:101247291-101272291 GCA_034401795.1 Chaetoderma sp. LZ-2023a | reverse complement strand
GTAGTAGTAGTAGTAGTAGTAGTAGTAGTAGTAGTAGTGGCAGTAGCAGTAGCAGTGATCGTAGTAGTTGTAGTAGTAGTAGTAGTAGTAGTAGTCATTGAAAGCTGTGCTGAAATTGGCTCTGCAAATTCTGACGAATATTTTCGTCACTACTGCACGTATACACTTAATTTCTGTTTTGTTCGCTGCATAAGCGGTTTTGGTTGAGTTTGATGTTTTCTGTTTGTGTTTTATTCGTCGTTGTTTGTCGTATTTTGTGACTCTGGTTTTCTGGTTTCGAGAACTAGAGTCGCGAAGTAAACTGCCATTGTATTTGGCAACCGTCGTGTTACATTTGTATATAAGTTTAGTTGGCTTTTTGCCTACTATATCTCCGTTATTGATAAGCGCATTTGTACTTGGCGGGCTGAGCTTTCTGCTTAGGCCGATCTCGCTGACCTGTCTAGATATCGCGCTTCGTACGTGCATTTATAGTCACTGCAGTAGACAGGCGTAATCTAGGTCAGTGTGAATGCTCACTAGTAACATGTCAAGTCGCTATAAACAGACTCTTAGCCTTAGGCTCACCACTGCTGGGTTGAATGTTGGCGCTATTGACGTCTACCATGGAATAAAAGACACTGTAGGGGCTGGGCCAAATGTCTTAAAGGGGCTAATTAATATTAGCAAAAATGTCTGGAATCATACGGTCAGTTCACAAGGAGTGAAAGAAAGGTTTTTGGAAGAGGGCCTGATTGTCAATGGACAAATATGGAAGATCGAAGAGGTTGATTCAGATAAATTGATTGTAAAAGTAAAGGCCCCTCTTAAAATTCCAAATGAACGTATTACAGCCGAGCTGGGAAAATATGGGCGAGTGATAAAAATTGAAAGGGAGACGTATGCCTTCGATAGAACACTTGAAAATGGGATAAGACGGGTGTGCCTGGAAAAAATTGACAAACCAATTCCAGGTAGATTGTCTATTGATGGGAACTTCTTCCTCCCTGTGTGGTATAGGGGCCAGGTTAAAGAGTGCCGTATCTGCACAAGTACAGAACACCTAGCTAGTACCTGTCCTTACAAGAATAAGTGTCTTTTTTGTGGGTCAGCTGATCATTTTAGATCTCGATGTTATAAAAGATCATCGATGAATGCTGCAAGTAATGTGGAAGAGGCGAGTGCTAGCTATATGCATCCTGCTTCTCTCAATTCCAGGGAAGTACACAGTAGTAACAATGTGCCACACCCCTATGCACATGTTGTTAGCAAGGCTGAATATCCCATTGATAGTAAGACTGTGGACCCCAATGTTAGCAAGACTGGGGGTCCAGGTGTTAGTAAGGCTGGTGATCCAGTACTGGCAAAACACTTTGATGAGATTGAGGTTCTGGAGACAGGTATATCTGCTACCGCTCCAGCAACAGCTGAAATAGCCCAGGAAAATAATGACTCCGATGCTGTTGATGATACACAGAGTTTAGTACTGGGATAAACAAAATTTGGATCTCAGTCAATGGATGTTGATGTACCATTTGATTTGCCACCACTAACAGAGTCTGGTGTGTTATTAATACATTCTAGGCAGGCAATTGTACAGGATACTATTGCTGGTGGGGTTAAAAGAGTGATAGAAGACTTGAGCTCTGGGTCCGAGGACAGGGAGGATGACGATATAGACGACTCTATCTCTATTGCAGAGTCTGACACATCGATCCAAACGCAGGAATCTCAGCAGCCCGATGAAATGGTACTGTATCGCTCAGCGAAGGGCGAGATTTTAGTTCCATACATTACACGCTTAGGTATTCGCTATAGGCATTTGCGGAGTGATTCAGACATTTTACGGTATCAACATCTGACCATTACTGATCTTACAAATTCAGAGTTTACTACGAAGATTGGCAAATGGGCTAAGCAGGATAAAAACAGTAAGAAGACAAAACCAAACTAGATATTATGGGTACTATGCATAGATTCGTAATCATAATGATAATTTGCTCACTTAATTGCTGTGGTTTAAATGATGGATTGAAGCAACGCATGTTGCTAGAGAAATTATCTGATTTGAAAGCTGATATCGTCATGCTTCAGGAAACTAAGTTCCATAATGTTGAAGTACTAGAAAATTTCAAACAACTTTCTAAGGGTGAAATATTCTATTCCAATGCCACTGATTTAAATACAGGAGTGGCGATTTTATTTTTACCCAGGTGTTTGACTTTATTAAATATCATTTCATCGGAAGCTGATAGTAATGGCAGATGGGTCATGGTGACTGTTGAAATGTCTGGTTCAACACTAAATTTGATGTCTATTTATGCCCCTGCATCCCATTCTCAACGAGGTACATTTTATTCAGCTCTTCGCCCAGTAATTCATGATAGATCAGAAAATATTATTATTGGTGGAGATTTTAATTGTGTTTTAAATCCAGAGAAGGATAGGCGTTCGCTATCAATATACGCTGATACGTCTCATCAGCGTTTACAGGAAATATGTGACAGTGAGCACCTTTTGGATAGTTATAGAGTTTTAAACCCTGAATGTTGTGAATACACAAGGGTAACACCAAATGGTCAGACAGCGTCTCGGTTAGACAGGAGTTATGTACAGAGAGAGCTAAAAGGGTTAATTTCGGATACTGGCATATATCCTGTACCTTTTTCTGATCATTGCCTGGTTTCCACTGTGTTAGATAATGCAGAATGGGTTACACGTGGTCCAGGTTTTTGGAAACTTAATATTTCCTTGCTGAATGATTTTGAGTACCATCGATGTATTGAAAGTTTCTGGCGTTTTAAGCTCTGCAATATATCAGAATTTGAAAGCTTGATTTTTTGGTGGGAAGATGTTAAACTAGGGTTTGCTAATATATCAAGGCGATATTCTATTCAAAAGGCAAGAAAAATGCGCAAAGAGGAAAGAAGGTTGATTCGTCTACAAACCTTAATTTTTCGCAAAGTTTCAAGTGGCGATATTCACTTGACTGAGGTTTTGGAGGAGACCAGGTTAAAATTATCACAAATAGAAATGTACAGAGCAGAAGGCGCAAAAGTAAGATCAAGAGCCCAATTTTATTCTGAAGGTGAAAAGCCAACAAAATATTTTTGTGGCCTAGAAAATTCTAGAGGTGTGGAAAAGATAATTAGGGGCCTTGAAATAAATGGGCAAATTGTTAATTCAAATAAAGATCTACTAGAAACTGTTCAGACATTTTATGAAAATTTATATAAGTCTGAAGAAATTGATAAAGAGTTGGCAGCTAAATTACTTGCTAATATTAAGGAAACATTGACTCCTCCGTTGGCTGATATTTGTGATGAATATTTAACCTTAGAAGACCTGACTAAATCGCTTAAAACAATGAAGAATGGAAAATCGCCAGGGGGAGATGGCCTGCCTGTTGAGTTCTACGTTACTTTCTGGCATCTCATTGGTCCGAAATTCTGTGAGATTGTTAAAGGAATTTTCCATCAGGGAAAACTTCCTTTGACAATGTCTCAAGCACATGTACGTCTGCTATTTAAAAATGGTGACCGGAGTGATATACGGAATTATAGGCCAATTTCTCTCCTTGGAGTTGATTACAAGATTATTTCTAGAGCTCTTTCACTAAAACTAGGTCAGGTGCTGGGCGACGTTATTAATCCTGCTCAGAGATGTTCAATACCTGGTAGATCAATATTAACCAACACTGTGCTTATTAGAGATCTGATTCAGTTAGTTGAAAAGGATAACATTCCAGGTGCCATTGTGACATTAGATAATGAAAAGGCTTTCGATCGTTTGGAGTGGAAGTTTTTGTTGATGTCATTAAATCGATTCGGCTTTGGGCCCAATTTTATTAAATGGATCCGAATATTGTACAATGGCATTACTAGTAGATACCTTGTGAACAATTTTATAAGCCAGCCAGTTGTCTTAGAACGAGGGGTTCGACAAGGTTGCTCACTGTCAGCACTTTTATTTGTAATTTGTATGGAAACCTTGGGAGCGACAATAAGAGAAGATATTCATTATCATGGATTGTGTATTCGTGGTCTTATTGAACCAGTGAAATTATCACAATATTCCGATGATACGACTATTTTTGTTGGCCAAAATAGTGATTTTAATCCTTTACATCTTACTTTGGAGAATTTCCAAAAAGCGTCAGGGCTCAAAATTAATAAAGAAAAATCAGTAGGTTTGTTTTTGGGTTCATGGAAAGATTGAAATGATCAGCCATTAGACATCAATTGGTCCACTGACATAATACAGATCTTAGGCATTCATTTCAGTCGAACACACCATGATTCCATTAATTGGACAAACTTGCTTTCTAAAATGAGCAAGAAAATTATTCAATGGAAACATCGACGTCTGACTATTTTTGGCCGGGCAATAGTGATCAATAATTTGATATTGTCACAACTTTGGTATATTGCTGCAGTTGTTAATATGCCAAAACATGTTGAAAAGGAAATTACCAAGATGATATTTGATTATTTGTGGGAGGGTAAAACACACCTTGTCTCACAACGTGTCTGTACTAATAATAAGCTTGATGGTGGGATTTCCATTCCAGACCTAAGAATTAAATGCGTCTCGTTAAGGCTGAAATTATTAGATGATGTACTTCATTCAGATAGTCAGTGGGCAAATGTGTCTAGATGCCTTATAGAAAGGTGTATTGAGCCATTTTCAGCTAAATCCTTTTTCTGGTCTTCTAAACCTCCACCGAATTACACACGGATTCCATCGATATTTTTGGACATTAAAGCTGCTTTAGCTAAGTTTGTTCGCAAAGAAGATTCACCTCTTTGCTGGAAGCATGCCTCCAGCCAGTACCTATGGGGGAATGATCATATTCTATATGAAGGCAGAGTTTTATATTACACTTCTTTTGCTAAGCATGGTATTCAAAATTTGTGTGATATTGTGGATGTGAAAACTCGAAAATGGAAATCACTATATGACATATCACGAGTAACATCTTTCCGCCCAATTGACGTGCCGTGCCTTCTAAAACGGTTACAGGAAGCAATTCCAATGGAATGGTTTCTTCTCCCTAATGGGTCTGTGAATGATGCTTGCTCCAAGTTAATCCTGGAAAGTACTGATGGACGTTTTTCATATACGTTAAGGAATAAGGGGTGGTATAAAATTTTAATGCTGCAGAATATTACTATTCCAAAGGCTGTCACGGCATGGGAAAGGACTGAATATTCTCCCCAGAGTTGGGACGTGGTTTGGAAAAATATCCATTCAGCACACATACCTAATCGAGCAAGGGATGTTGTCTGGCGATTGATTCATAGAAAACTATGGGTGGGCCCCCTCCTCAAGAAAGTTGGTATAGCAAATAATGACCACTGTCTATTTTGTACAGACACTGAGGAAACCATTATCCATTTGTTTACAGAGTGTTTGCCCGTCTCCCAATTTTGGATGTACATTGAACAGATATTTAGGAAAATTGTTACAGTTGATATCAACATAATCCAAGATGCAATTCTATTTCATGAATTAGACACTTATAAACTGACTAATAATGCAAAGAAGATCTTGTTATTTTGTTTGAGTGTGGCGGTCTGGGCAATTTGGAAGCATCGTTGTACGATAGTTAGTGACTCACATACAGGGGTTAACTCCAGCAATTTTGAAAAATTGAAGTGCGCTTTTCGTGCTTTGTTCTCCTATTGCCTTAAATGTGAATTTCATGATGCAGTGACTAAAAATAGACTTCATTCTTTTGAAGTTATGTGGTGCTCTGGTGATTTGATTTCCATTGCTTCGACAAATTTGATTTTTTATTATCCACCGTAATTGGCCTCTGGAGTGATTTATTGAATAATATACATGTATTTGTGCGCTTGGAGCTGTGATTTTGTTTCAAACTACTTTGTTTTGATGTTTTCTATATTTAAAAGCTAACTATATGTTATTTTAAAGCACATGCAAAATTAGTGGTTTTAGAGTGTGCGTGCGTGTGCATGCATGTGCGCTGACTGTTACTATGTGAAACAGCCGCATTTACTTCACGCAGCAACAGCTCCAACACGCGCATGCACTCTAAAACTCTGTGTTTGCTCTGAAAGGGTTAAACCTTGTCCCTAAATTTAGGTGGTCGTTTGAACAGGTTAACTCATTTTGGGTTTTTTCAATGTTAATAAACAATCCAACATTTTTATTAATAATGTTTGTTCCGGGGTAATTTTAGAATCCGAATCCAAAAGTTAATTGCTTTCGACTAAAATAAATTTAACATTCCATGTACTGCTTCCTAATAATAGATTGGAAATACTTAGCATATATACATATAATTGTGTTTGTCCCGGGATAATTATGGAATCTCATTTTCAAGGTAAATTGTATTGTTTGTTAAGTTTCAACCCTCGTCAACTATGTAGGTTACATTGTCACTTCACTGAGCTCGGTGTAATATCTTAGTGTTTACTTTTTATAGATTATCCTGCGGGGCGTTGATTATTGATTAATTTGTTCCCGATTGACTGTGTGTGTTAAATACGTCCGATCACTGTGTTTGTTTCACAGCCTATGCTCGCGTGAGCTTTATAATTTTAATGGAATGTTGTTGAGAAAGTTACTTGGAATTTTTAAAGGGACATATTTAGCTGTTTTGAATTTTTAAATTAATCGTTTGACCACTGTATATTTATTGTTTATTTATACACATGACTGATATAATCGTTTGTTCTCTTTGATTTATTCTATTTTTTAATGTTCTTTCAGTCAGTTTATTTTTGGGTATTATGGATTTCCACACGATTCATTGATTGTGTTACCAAAAAAAAAAGAAAAAAAAAAGTAGTAGTAGTAGTAGTAGTCAATATTGTCAACGCACTGGCTCAGAATCTTCAATAACTGAAAAAATTCAAAAATTTAAGATATTTTGGTTTATCTTACTGCCTGAGATTTGTCATTTTGTTTGAGGAAAGCCATATGGCATTAATGTTAACCCTTTACTGGTTCAATTTGTTCAGTAGATTCCAAATATTCGCTTACTTATTTAATGTACATTTGCAGGCACAGACAAGGTCATTCCCGAGAATATGCCACTGGAACGACTGTCTCGGTTCCCGAGCCAGTCATTACAGCGGTAAATTTTCAAAAATACTCCAATCCCCGCCGGCAAATGGACATTGCCCAAGATCACTAAATTGACCATTTTTGGCTGACCATCATGCAAGGGTTAATGTTGAATGATTGAGATGGATATTCTGGATAGCTATTTGAGTTTTGCTTTTACCAAGATGTCACGTAGATTCAGATTTTTTTTAAACGCAATTACTGGACGCTTGTTAAAGGGTTGTTTCAGTTTCTCCTGTAGGTTTTGATACTCATCTTTCAAGATTTGGGAAATTTCAACGTTTTTCCGATTATAGGTCAGAATGAATGGAATTTTGTCACGTTGATCAGACAAGCCTGGGTCCGAGTTTATTCCCCTTGGCCACTGTGTTTCGAGTTCTTTAATCCAAAACGATTCTCGAAGTTTTCTTTGTTTATCAGTTTCTTCTGCCGTATCTGAAAGGGGTGGCTGTTCAATCGGCATAATTTCAAAGTCGCGAAGGACTAAATGGTCAGGAAGATTAAAATGTTCGGAAACATGTGTGTCTTCCTCTAGCCTAATATCTGAGAGGTGTCGAGTTGCCCGCCATCTTAATGGACATTTGGTTTCGCCGACATACTGTTTTTGGCACAATTTGCATGAAATTAGATAAATAACATTTTCAGAGTCACAATCTAGATTAGACTGAAGTTGGAACTTGCTTTTGTTCTGAAAGCTCGTGAAAGTATTCTGGTTTGGGAGAAATTCATCTAACTTGCACCTTTTCTTTCCGCATTTGCGCGATTCGCCTACACCTATAATCGGACGATTGTGAGAAATTTTTGTAGGCCGACGATTTGAGGCACTATCTGGAATGGTTTCCAAGCCGTCCAATGTTTCAGATTTGATTTTGCTCAAGAATCGTGAGGAGTAACCTTGTGGTTTGAGGGCTTTGAATAGGGTAGAGCACGCTTCTTCAAAGTTTTTCCTATCACTCGAATTCCTGTGAAAACGGATTATTTGTGATTTTACTATTCCTTTAAAAGTATGCGGTGGATGGAAAGATTTTTTGTGCAATAGCTGATGCGAATCGGTTGGTTTGAAATACACTTTGTAGTCTAAGGAAGGGGATTGGGGATGATTGATGGGCAGGGTCCATCCATCCATCCCACCATCCACCCACCCATACATCAAACCATCTATTCATTCATCCATCCATTCATCCATCCATCCATGGGTATCAGGACCAGAGGCGTGGCGTGTGCGAGATTTTGAGTTGGTTGCTGAGATGGATCTATCGGTCGCACAAAATCGTAAAAAGAACTAATCGCATTAATGTTAAGCTTTCTATTATAATTGTTTTTTGCCCAGCGTATAGCATTGGATTTAGCACGACCTAGGTCTAAATGTGGCATTGCCTGTGTGAGGACTACTTCAGTTCTAATAAGTTCTAAGTGGTGGTAGTAGTAGTAGTAGTAGTGGCAGTAGCAGTAGTAGTAGTAGTAGTAGTAGTAGTAGTAGTAGTTGTAGTAGTAGTAGTAGTAGTAGTAGTAGTAGTAGTAGTAGTAGCAGTAGCAGTAGTAGCAGTAGCCGTAGTAGTATCAGTAGTAGTAGTAGTAGTAGTAGTAGTAGTAGTAGTAGTAGTAGTAGGAGTAGTAGTAGTAGGAGTAGTAGTAGTAGTAGTAGTAGTAGTAGTAGTAGTGCTGGTAGTAGTAGTAGTAGTAGTAGTAGTAGTAGTAGTAGTAGAAGTAGTAGTAGTGCTGGTAGTAGTAGTAGTAGTAGTAGTAGTAGTAGTAGTGGTAGTAGTAGTAGTAGTAGTAGTAGTAGTAGGAGTAGTAGTGGTAGTAGTAGTAGTAGTAGTAGTAGTAGTAGTAGGAGTAGTAGTGGTAGTAGTAGTAGTAGTAGTAGTAGTAGTAGTAGTAGTAGTGGTAGTAGTAGTAGTAGTAGTAGTGGTAGTAGTAGTAGTAGTAGTAGTAGTAGTAGTAGTAGTAGTAGTAGTAGTAGTAGTAGTAGTAGTGGCAGCGGTAGTGGCAGCAGCAGCAGTAATAGCGGCATTGTCGTCGTCGTTGTCGGTTTCAGAGCTTAAACATTGGCTTTTTTCAAAATACTAAAAATGTACACAGTTTTATGAGAACAGGCACATTGAATATAGTTAATAAATCTTTTGTTTTGCCTGGGTTGAAATTTGCGAGCGCGCCGATGATGATTTTAAACATTTAATCCTTGAAATACCGGCAGCCCATTTCACAACATCTATCATCATACAGGAACAATGTTGGATATTTTACAACTAATTCGACTCCCAGTCAAATTGGTTTCAAAATGTCCAACAACATACTACATGAGTAATTAAATAATGTTTGCCATTTCTGATCAGTTAGTTTTAACCATGTCATGCCGTAGCCGGCCAAAACCGGCCTCTACAGTGGTTTTGAGGAATGCCCATTTGCAGGCCACGAGAAGACTATTTTTGAAAATTTACCACTAGAATGACTGGCTCGATAATAATTTTCAAAAACAGTCTTCTCTTGGCCTGTAAATTGGCATTCCTCAAAACCACTGGCATTCAATGAGCAAATATTTTTGATTTTTTGATCAAATTTAGTCATTAAATTGTTAAAGTGTTGATAATGAGTTTCATGTAAGGTGATAATCTGATCATCTCTCCTCGTATCGACGCACGGTGTCTAATACGGCAATGCTGGTGACATGTGCCACCTTTCTGCTTTCACGGTTTTTATCCCTGAATTCAACGAGATGCGACGACATGATATTGAAATATGATGACTAATGCAAATGAATTGCCTAACAGCTTTTGCTATAAAACGTGTCTACGAAATTCAGTAAAATGGTTTTAAAAATTAAGCATGATAGATTTGATAAATGATAACTTGTGTCCACAAATGGCCAATAATGGAAGATGTTAATTTGTAAGTCATCGATGTTACTGAGGGATTTATAGGTGCACGGGTCGGCGAATGCAAACGTGCGAACGTTTACCCCTCCGTGTATGCGAGCGTTGTTGTCTTCTCCGTTGATCATTAGGCACAGGCATAAGTGGGAGAGTGGAGATAATCTCTATAAATCGAAAAAGTGTCTTGCTCTATCAAAAGGGGCTTCACGCATCATTTGAATCAAAATTACATCTCTGGCGAATCACTAGTTCTTCAGACAGTTTTGCATTGAGACCTCCTTCTGGCTACTGGCTTCTGAATAAACGAGTCCTGTCCTTATGAACCTGTTGGAGACGGAATAATACAATAATAAATAATGTTTATAGTCGTGATATAAACGACGTCTAACGACTCGTAATAACAGACTTGTTACATTTTACAAGTTTAACTACCACGGCATGGCATTGTAAATCTGGACGAAGGTGGGGCTGGCAAGATGGGGATAACGTCACATTATAACGCGTTACTTTGGCTGTTGTGCACGGCCTGAGTATCTTATGGGTGGGGATAGACGGGTGGGTGGGTTGGGTGGTGGGAGTGAGGTGATGCCGAAAAATTAATGCCATCAGTGACATGCCCATTGCCCGTTATATCTCACCATTAGGGATTTCAGTATTGTCGCCTAATTCACACATGCGTTGAGAAGTCCATTAAGTTTAGGATTTATGTTATTTTCAGTCAAGTTTAAATCTTAAGAAAATATCATTATTATGACAACGACCCGCCAGCTTTCCCATTGGCCGTGTATTTTAATCGCGAAGTTTGGGTTGTGGGTTTTGTGTGAGAGTGCGTGGTGTGGTTGGAGGTGGGTGGGTGATGTAATAATCAAACTCACCTTGATTTGTGGTAAGAGTTGATGGTACTTAATTAAGGTGAGTGATGTAATAATCAAACTCACCTTGATTTGTGGTAAGAGTTGATGGTACTTAATTAAGGTGAGTGATGTAATAATCAAACTCACCTTGATTTGTGGTAAGAGTTGATGGTACTTAATTAAGGGAATCGGCTGTTAACGTTTTATTTAACCCTGTAACTTTCATACCGGCCAAAAAATACCGCCTGCAGCAATCTTGAGAAATGCCCATTTGCAGACGAATAGAAGAACATTTTTGAAAATTTTCTCCTGGAATGACTGGCTCGGTTATCGAGCCAGTCATTCCAGGAGAAAATTTTCAAAAATAGTCTTCTCTTGGTCTGCAAATGGACATTATCTATGAAAAAATAAAACTTTTCTTGAACAAATTAGAGGGTCAAAGTCTTAAAGGACACGAAGCCTCCATATAATTTTTAAAATGCGAGAGGAATTAGCCTTGGCTTAAACATAATGTAATCTTAGTCTAAGCGGAAGCACGATACGACATAGAGAGAATGGGGGAGTTGGGCCAGAAAGAAAGGGGTGGGTGGGTGTGGAGGGTGGAGAAAGAGAGAACTCAGAGTGCTGTGTACTCACATGCGTGTATAATTTCAGTATAATACAGCTCACAAACAAGTTATCACGCCTCCAAAACTCCAATTCAACCGTGCCCAAAATATTCAACAGTAGGTTAATTTCCAGGAATACAGTTTGCTTTAAATTTGAATAAGTAAGCGGGATGGTGTTCAAAACGGCCAGTATCGACAAGATATTGGCAGATAATTTCTGATGTCTTGATATTCCTTTCTGTTTTGAAATAAGTGTCGCCATACAAGATGTGTATTAACGTGAGTGTATGCAGAATATCATTAGTCATTAATGCATTGCGGAAAGCAAGCATTTTCTCCAGAAAAAGAGGACAGTAGAAGATATAAAGCTCAAGGGTTTCATCAGGATGCCCACAAGAACAGCTTCTGGAGTCCGTCAGATGATTGTCAAACATATGCCTATTAAGACTACTGCATCCATTGCGAAGCCGGCTTAGATTAATATTAGCTGATCTGGACCCAACATAATACCAGGGTGTGGGTTGTCTTATGTTCTGCATTTCTTTTAGTTTACTCTTAAATTCGTATAAGGTAATAGACGTTGTGGCAGACTCGAGAATGTGGTTGGTTCCTTGCACGGAATGTTGCAGGGAAGAATAATCTATTGTAGATCTCAGTACGTCATCTGTAGGGAGTAAAACGATTCGTGTGCCGGGTATTATATGGGTTCCGGGCCTGGGATATCAAGGGAAGGCGGCTAGTCAAAGATTCGCATGCCATGCCGTTAACAACTTTGTAGAGCATAACTAATCTGTGGCTTTTCCATCTATGAGATAGTGTTTCTATTCCCGTTTCCAATTATAGATGGTCCGTGTGTGCACTACCGGTTACACCGCTTCTTTTTTAACATATTCAAGTCTAGTGATAAGGTATTGTGGTAGATTATCCCAAACAACATCAGCGTATTCCAAACTTGGCTTGATGGAGCTTTTATTAATTATTTTAAGGCATTTCCGGTCTAGGATATATTTAAAAGGCTTAAGTAGTGAAAGAATGTGCTGGGATTTGGATATTTGGGTTTCCACAGATTAAGCCACGGACCTTTCCTATTAAACGTAATTCAAAGGTGTTTATGGTAATTGGATGGATGTATTTTCGAATTCTTGAACTTTAAGGGAAATACTGTATGCTTATTACGCAATGAGACCAATAAGCAAGTGTTTTTTGCTCTGTAGGTGGGGCTTAGAATACACCTTCCGTATCCTCTACGTGTCGTAAGAGGCGACTAAAGGAGGTAAGGGTGAGGTAACCCTGACAGAAACCTCGAGTGCTGAAGACGGAGGTTCCAGGCCGCACGGCGCACTCTAATAAATCATGGATCCACGCACTTAACGCTCATGATCATGTCGATAGTCACTTACAGGACTGGCGCTATGATCAGCGAACGAAAAGAAGAAGAAGAAGAAGCAAGTGTTTCTTAAGGCATTAAATTCGACCAGTTAGGTGATTTGGCCTTCACATTAGACACGTATTGAAACATGACAACGCCTTGCAAAATTCAATTCCTTATATTCCATTGCTTCGCTATATTGCTCTTTGCGCTCGATTCACATCAATACAAAGCTATATAAGTGGGATTGCAAAGGTGCATCCTGTGACTTATTTATTGTACCTATGCGCGCGTGTTGCTCCATCTTGTATTTCGTATCATCCTTCCGTTGTCGATTTGTTTGACGGTTGGTTTCTTTGTTGATTCATCTTGTGCCTCGTCTGTTAGTTTGTTTCTTGATTTTTCCTTTGGTCCAATTGTTGATTCTTCTGTTGGTGCAACCGCACCTCGGTTAAACCGTCTATGGATTCATGTGTGGGTTCGTTTATGTGTTCGTGTATGGTTTCGTTTGTGGGTTCTTTGTTGGCTTAGCTTTCTTGGTTCGTCTGTTGGTTGATTATCGTGGTTCGTCTGTCGTGTTCTTGGATCGCCTGTTGGTTGGATTGCTTGCCATTCTTGGTTCCTGCGCTGGTTGTTCGAGATCTATTGCTTTGTTATTTGGTTCGTTTGTTGGTTTCTGTATTCTTGTTGTTCCTTTCTTCATTGGTTCATATTTGCCTCACATTAGAACGACAACAACAGAATGTGCATACACAATGAGAGATCCGTTTCTAAATTTTAACTTCGCTCGCTCATTTCTAGCTATATCCTTCCCATTTCTAGCCATGCTCTGCCCATTTCTAGCTAAACTCTGCCTACGTATTGGGATCGATTTTACTTTGAAACTTGAATTCTCAAACTACAAATTTGAAGTTAAGTATACAGTAACGAGTTGAATATATTGAAAATTAATTTGACTGGCTGCAGTTGCTGCAGCACCGACTCAAATTAGTTTCAAAATTTGCAGCAGAATGTTTATTAAATAGTAAATCCATCAAAGACATACAATCCGTACACTTGGTACGTCATTCTTCATGCACTTTGCTTGTGACGTCAGCATATGGGTGGCGTAATTGATTATGACCTCTTGAGTGACATATCGGATATATTCATTGAAATATTGTAATCCCATTATGTTAAATCAAAATGAACATACATTTTAATGATAAACCAAGGAAATATCGAATTCTCTCAAAAGAGGTGATTTGATTTAAACATATTTTATCATAGTCATATTGCAATGGGAAACTAGATCAACCTCTCCCAGACAGTCTAGGCCTACTTACAAAGCATCAGGGAGTGCAGACCTTTGCCCGCCCGTTTTTTAATACTTGGTACAATTGTTCCATTTTTTTAGATTTTCCGTAATTGTAGGACCATGAGAAAATTTGTAAATAAAGTTTGAGCTAAATCTAATCAGTAATTTTGTTTTGGATCCCGCTCCGGGCACATAGATAGGCCTACACACGTGCAGATAGACCCGAACGCAAACCTGTATCCACCATACGTAACATAATCAGGGGCCTAGTGAACCATAAAGGGACTGCTTGGTCGGTCGTGAAACCTGTTCTATGGGACCACCTTGTCCGATGTTATACAACGAAAAACACATCTAATAGGAAGCCACTTGAATTAACCATATACAGGCCACTGCTCTAAATCTCGTGACAATCATAAACGGTAGCTGTTGAATACTTTGGAGCTAATTTGACAGTGATCTGTTGTTGCCATAGGCGGTTGTTTGAACATGGTTTGGTTCTGTTGTTGGCATAGACAGCATCAGTTTAGAGTTAAATTACTTTCAAAATATTCAATTGCATGATTTCTTACATTAACAGTTATTTTCGTATTTGGCATTTCGTATTCTAAATACGTGGTTAACCGTTTCGTGACGAAACCAGCCAAAACCGGCCTCTGTAGTGGTTTTAGGTAATGCCCATTTGCAGGCGAAGAGAAGACTATTTTTGAAATTTTACCACTTAAATGACTGGCTCGGTAACCGAGCCAGTCATTACAGTGGTCAATTTTCAAAAATAGTCTTCTCTTGGCCTGCAAATGGACATTCAATAAGCAAATATTTTAATTTTGCGACGAAATTTAGTCATTAAAGGGTTAATATTGAATATGGCAATTAGGTGGCCGTAGATGGCACGTTTTAGAACCGACCAACTAACGCCTTTATCGTGTACTAGACCCCAGGGTAGCTGAATTGCAATTTTGACACGATTATAATGCGAGGATGAATATTGGCGTGTCCGTTAGTTCATGGGACATACTGGAATTCGTGTGGCTGAGGTGATGGACAAATTAACGACAAATATTAATAATAATAATAATAAAGTAAAACAAATATAATAATAATAATAATAATAATAATAATAATAATAATAATAATAATAATAATAATGATAAATAAAAAACTTTAAAAAAACTGAAGGGGAAAACGAGGAAGCCGAAGAAAAAATGCAATGATAACAGGCCAATACTAAACGTATCCGCATCCCATCGGCCCAGTAAGCTGTGTTATCTAAGGAATAATAAACTCAAAGCTGTAACAAGTTCAAGTTCAAGTTCACTTTATTACACTTAGGCTCATCAAGGGCATATGATAACACTGATACTGATACATTTATTACACCCAGACTTTGTAATCTCTGTGCTTGCCACATTTTGATCAATAAATGAACGATACTGCCTATATAATATCTATATTACCTTGCATCTGTGATAGACTGAAATAGTTGTGTTTCTGAGTGAGCTCGCGTTCTGAGAGTCTGCCGTATAAAACATGCCTCAGAACATCCATGGATATAGAAAGTCCATCATCAACAACAGTGCACATCTTCAGCTATTAATTAACTAATTAACTAATTACAGGAACAATTCACGTGCATTTTCTAGCTGGAATCATTGTAATGTTAATCAGATGTCTTAACTTAGTTTGCATATTATTGCAGCAATAGTAGGCTAGCGACGGACAAACTCTGTAGTGATCCTTTCAATAACTGAACCTATCTCAGTTCCAACAGAGATATATAAGTGGGTGCTAATATTCCTTAATTTCTGTTATTGAACTACATTTGGGAGAATAATAGAAAGCAGACGGTATTTTATCGCTGTTGACAATCAGTCGCATGACAGGCTGGCGGTTTTCATAGGGGCGCGCACGGCTAAATCTCGGCACATTGTATTCACGCGGCTTTAATGGGATCAATTACAACAAATAGCGTGCACGCGTAAGAATACATTATCAACTAATCGGGCATGTAATGTGGAGTTGAGGACACATTGAACACACTCTTCAATTTGTCAGCCTCTACGCCACCAACAGCTTCTTAGAAACCCGCGCACGAGCTATAGTTTATTGGCTCGAGGCAGACGACGCGATGACCGAGGATGGGCGGTTTCATCTGTCTGGCGAATAATAATAATAATAATAATAATAATAATAATAATAATGACTTATTATTATTATTATTATTATTATTATTATTATTATTATTATTATTATTCGACTATATCCTCAAGTGTCTTCGTCATCATTGTCGTCATTGAGATCACACGGAGCGTTATCGACTGTATTGCCTCTAGCGATTCTTTTCTGGTAAATATATTTCATTGCATACATTAGGAATATATTCATTGCGGGCATTATTTTTCATAAGTCAGAAACGAGTTACTCTCATGTTGTTTTCAGCAGATGAGTATTTATATCCAACAGAAAGACGTGACTCTTGTCCGAATGACTATCACCATGATATAACTATTTTGATCTGGGCATTCTGGCGTGAACGTGTACCTTTGACAAAGAAGTCAATGGACAAATAACGATGATTTTACAGCTACCTGGTCTCATTCCTCGTTCCACTTTAGTTTCTTTACCTGATAGGCATCGAGGAGAGATGGCCTTGCGGTGATGAGAGGAGCGTCAGAATTCGTTTTAATGACCTGGTGATATTCCTCGTTTCACTTTCGTTTCTTTTCGTATTAATGGCTAATGAGTAAAGAGAGGATTGACGGAGGGTGGGGAGGGGCGGTAAATTATGATAATATGTGAATTAACTTTGTATAAATGACGATAATGAGGCGGGTAAGATTACAAATATGATAATATATAATTATACATGAAATGTGATTAGAGTAGTGATGAGATAAACAGTTGCTCTGGTTTGCTGAGTGATTGATGACTTCATCAAAATATGAGATAGGCCACGACAAGAAGTTATTGGTTTGGTTGGGGTCTATCGAGTCCCTGATTCCAGCTCACATTCACGCCATTCTAGGCTGGTTTTTTATTTCAGTCTATTATTGGTAACCTCCCCAGTTTTTATACTGGTACCCATTTATACTCCTGGGTGGAGAGAGGCGATGATGAGCGAAGCCTTTGTTTCCAGCGATCGTCAGTTTGCCGAACGGAGACGCGATCCCGGGGTCGTCAGTTTCACAGCTCTGCTCATTACAGCCTGAGCTACCACCTCTTCAATAGGCCACGAGTAGTATATCCGGAGTCAAAATGATACCACCTCAAAATGATGCCGCCGTAGACCGACAATCGCCGCCGCATAGACCGACAATCGCCGATTATTAATCTACGCGGCGGGCCGCCGCCGTAGACCGACAATCGCCGATTATTAATCTACGTCTGAGTCAAAATGATACCACCTCAAAATAGATATGGGGTAGATATGGGGCAAAATTTATCTACGTCGCGGCCCGTCCTGGTAGAAATGTTTTCGAACAAATCTACGTCGCGGCCCTCTCTACGCAAGGCAGGCCCCTACTGGGCGCCGATCGGCGATCCGTGACCTCCACAGCTATCTCAAGCACTGGGGCAGCCGATCGGCGATCCGTGGCCCCCACAGCTATCTACGTCCCGGTAGAAATGTTTTCGAGCAAAATGTTATCTACGTCGCCGGGCGTTCGGGTAGACGCAGAATTTGATCTCATTCCCGTGGCTGCGAATCGTGCGAATTTCCATTTAGAGATAAGCAACCACAGTGATATACCAGCTGATCGCCTTGGTCTGAACGTCCATTTAGAGACAAGCATACTCAGCGGTATACAAGCTGATCAAGCACGCATTACCATTGTTATGGCCCTTGTTATATTTTCAAATTATTGAACCCTATGGGGAAAATGTGTATTTGGAACATTTGCTCATTTATCACTGGATTAAAACCAAATTGGGTAGATATCGTCCGGTAGGTACCATTGATTTGAGCTATGAATACGAAGAGGTCACACCTTTAACCAAGGGCCATAACTCCAGTTCATTTAGACACTTTAGACTATTGAACCCTATAGAGAAAATACATTTGTTTTCATCAATTGAGCGAACAATGTCAGTATTAGGCATCTGAGTGTCAAGGCCCTTGGGCCTCTTGTTTAAACATATTATTTCCGAGCCGTTCCTGTTTGCGAGACCATCTGCAATTTGGATTTTTAAATGGCAAGTTTTAGGTGGTCTGTCAGATGCTAGTCTAAAACAGATTTGATTTTGGAATCACCAATCTGCATGATTAATCCCTATGGGGTATTTTTTACAATTTTTTCTTGTGCATGGATAAATTGGGTTTTGGAAAGTTTTTCCTTGGAGGCGTGATTTGGCGGGAAACTCAAATTTGGCGGTGACAAGTGTGTCTCAAAGTTGGATTCTTTCTGTAGCCAAACATCGGTGGAGTTGAGAATGTGCTTCTACATTTGGGACTACTATCTAGTAGTTCCCAGTTCTTTTTGATGATTTTGCTGGCTTTATGGCTTTGAGTGTGAAAGTCCATTATGCATGGGATACGTGTGTTTATCAATTGTTTCTTCTGCAGGAATATGGACAACAAACGTGAATTCACTAGCACACACACGGGTCTAAAATACAGATGTAAGGTCAAAACATACTGCGATACACGCAATGTTATTTACCTACTCACATGCACACACTGTCACAAACAGTATGTGGGGGAAACAAAACGTGAGTTCCACTACGAGTGAAAGAACATTTAAGGGATATTAAAAAACACAAAGATACCCATGTTGCAAAACATTTTAATTTACCCAACCATATTGGACAAAATGTGTCCTATAAGAGTATACATGTTCTCCCTCACGATACTGAGGACATCGATAAAACTTATATCAGGAAAGAACAAGAGAAGTACTGGATACACCAACTGCACACGTTGGATCACATAGAACTCACGAACATGTATCTCGCCTGAAACACAAATATGCCAAGAGGGTTAACTGCTCTTTGCATATACAAATGTATTAGCCTGGGAATGAGCATGCATATATAAGATTGTGACTGGAGCTAGTCCTGAAAAGAACAGCTCACAGAGAAGGTCTGCGATTTGCTGAATAGTGGATTGAAAGGTATCAATACCCTTTTCTTCACACCAGTCTGCAAATCTGTTAACCTTGTTGTTAAATGACTTGAAGGTTGACCTCCTCCTCGCAGCTGCGATGAAATCAGCAGCTTGTCGAGAAAACCTTCCGACGTGGAACGTTGTTTGATAGCATCCATGCAGTCAATTTTAACATTTCGGGACGCTCGTGTAGCGTCCCTTGGCCTGGGAGATTATGTTCGGAATCTCGGGCAACTGCACTGGGTTTTCCACCAGCAGATCTAGCAGATCAGTGAACCACGCCCTGCTGGGCCAATATGGTGCTATTAACAGGACCAGACACGGTTGCTCCCTGATCTTCACCAATACCTTCGGCAGAAGAATGGTGGGTGGGTACGCGTAAGCGTGCATCCCCCTCCAGCTTATCACCAGAGCGTCTGTATCGACGGCATTTGGATCTGGAATCGGTGAGACATAAGTCATGATTTGAGCATTTTCCCTTGTGGCGAACAAGTCCACGATGGGTTTGCCCCAATGCTCGAACATCCTTCGTAGAACTGGAGGGTTGAGGGACCATTCTGTGGCAGAATTCTCTATCTGCGAGACAAAGCATCCGCCAGAATGTTCAATCGCCCAGGAATGTAAGCTGCTGTCAAAACAACCGAGTAATTCCTGCACCATTGAATCAAGTGCCACACTTTGATACACAGTGTGGGTGACCTGGTCCCGCCTTGGCGATTTATGTATGATACTACCATCGAATTGTCCGATCGTATCAATATCACCTTGCCCCTGACCATTGGAAGAAACTGTTCCATGGCCAGTTCCACTGCCATCATTTCCAACAGATTGATATGCAGCTGGCTCTCCTGGAGAGTCCATGTGCCCAAGACCTTGTGTTCTCCCAGGCAGGCCCCCACCCCTCCAGCGATGCATCCGTGTACACGGGCAGCTGGAGTGGGTAGGTGCAGCGAAACCCCTACTAGGAGATTCTGACGCTTTTTTCACCATACAAGATGCGACACTATTGGCTCCAAAACTGGCACCAGTTTTGACAGGGGTTCTGTTCTCTGCTTCCAAGGAGACATCAGATACAACTGGATAGGTCTTTGCATTAGAGCAGCGTACGGGATCACCTGCTCCATGGAGACCATCATGCCCAGCATCTGAATAAACCGCCTCGCCTGAATGTGGGTTCCCACTCGAAAACTCTTGAGGATGGCTAACAGAGACACCACTCTGGGCTCTGACGGGTAAACCCTGCCGTCCTCGAGATCGAATCGCATCCCCAAATAAACGAAATGTTGAGTGGGTGTCAACTCGGATTTCTCCTTGTTGACTATCCAGCCTAGATCTGAAAGTAACTTCAGAGTCAGAGCAGTATCCACGTCTAACCTGGCTGCCATATCTGCTTTGATCAGCCAATCATCTATGTAGGTGTGTAGCGCCACGTTCTCTTTTCTGAGAAACGCTGTCACCGCAAGGACCACTCTTGTGAAAACCCTTGGAGCTGTCGACAGGCCAAACGGAAGAACAATAAACTCCCATACTTGATTCTGAAACGCAAATTTCAGAAACCTGTGACAACTCCTGTTCATTGGAATGTGGAAATATGCATCTTTCAGATCGATCGACACACACCACATTCCCTTCCACAATCCTGCCATTACCGACCTCGGCGTTTCCATCTGGAACCGAGGCGTATGGATAAACCAATTTAATGGCCTGAGATTGAGTACGGGTCTCCATCCCCCTGTGCTCTTGGGGACAAGGAACATATTTGAATAGAAGTGTTCTGGTTTGCTGGTTTTATTGCTCCCTTCAGAAGCAAACCTGACACTTCGTTTTGAATGGCTTCTAACTTGTCTGGTTCCTTTGGTACGGGTGTCCAGACAGGTGCCAAAGACAGATTCTGTGGCGGAAAGTCCCACCACTCCGGCATGTATCCCTGGGATAACCATCCCAGCACCAGACTGTCTGACGTCACCCCTCGCCAAGCCTCGACGAAACGCATGAGCCTTCCACCCACTATAGATGCCTCGACGCCTAACGGGGTTGTCCGGCTCGCGGTCCGCTCCCCCCTCTCTTAACGAGAGAGAGAGAGAGAACCATTTCGGTCCTGGCTCGGCCAATCTAACTGGCACCTCTGTTCCTGTCGCATAGGTGCGGTCCAGGCGGATACGAAGGGAGCTCTCGCACCCTCAGGTACGATCCGCTCCCTTCTTTCCACCCCCTGAGGACTTCCCCTTCTCCTTGCCCTTCCCGCCTCTAGGGCAATCAGGAGCACCATTGGGGAGGGTAGGGGCCTCCACAACCTTCCTGGCTTTCTTCGCCGCCGGCGGCTGAGAAAAGCCAGACGAAGCAGCAGCTGCACTAGGCTTAGCTTTCGCCTTGCCTTTATGCTCCTTCTGCTTCTTGGAAGGTTGAACAGTCAACGGCTTCCCTACAGCCCCTAGTGCGTGTGCTTGCCACACCAGCTCTAGCTGTAAGTTTACCACCAACCGATTCTGCGCAATGCTAGCAGTGTCCTCTAAGATGGCCCACGCTTGGCCACCGAAGATGCTAGGACCTGTCAGGGGCATCCCAAGAAGATGCTCCCTGACAGCCGTAGCCGGACGCATATGGTCAAGAACCATTTGCCTCCTGGACTTAGTAACATGCGCCTGCACCCTTGCCGGTGCGTCCATAGACAGCACCAGGCCGTCATTGACGCATGAAAGCACCACAGGTGGCACAGGGTGGCCTGCCCCCGCTTCAGCCCACACTGACTGAAGAAGGCGATAAGAGTGGTTGACAGCACTCCTAGCTGCCCTCTCACACTCATCACATAGGGACAGGACTTCCTCGTCATGTCCCTGGGATTTGTCCACCAGTGCCGGACCGGGGCCACCCGCTCCAGCACTCTGGACACCCAGAACCCATCGGTCATCCTCGGTAACCGATGGTACCACACCATACCTGTCGTATTCCCCCCGTGGAATACGACACCTCGCCCGCACCTCCCTGGAGGCCGCAGGGAGCTGGCCCTTGGTCATGAGTTGCTTACTATAAATAGCCCCTAGCAACTCGATAAACCGTGGATCCAGTCCAATGGACTGGATCTGGGCAGCGGGCAAGATCCCCATCCTAATCGATGCAACCGATGGACGGGGCGAATCGTCCTCGGCCGTGGCCGAAACCACAGATGGGTCTACTCTGGCTGGCCAAGCCAGAGCCTCAGACCAGTCTATTTCCGAGGAGGACACACCCGTGAACACGTCACCCATACGGTTCCGCCCCCAGCCCATGGAACACACCAGTCCATGGAGTAGGCCTGCATGGAAAACCGTGTGGTCCCGTAGCAGACACCGAACCGTGGCCAGACACGGACGCCAACGGCACCCCACTTCTGACCACCGGACCAGGCGAGATAGGTGAGTACCACGCCTGGCCCGGCACACCCGTCACCGTGTCGGCTGGCATCAAACCAACCATCACGGGACCGGTGCCCGGTACCAGATTGGCCTCAACCAAGGGCGGAGCCGCTGCCCTGGCTTGCGCCAAGCCAGACAGATGGAGGACGGTTCCGTCCAGGACGGAATCGACCTCCATATTCTCCACCCGTGGCACCAGAGGCCGCAGCAACCTCTCCTCATCGGACTGAAAGCTTGCTACCACCCGAGGCAGCAGCAACCCTCAGTTAAAATCCCCAACCAATACAACACACCTCCCGTATAGTTACCTTTAAATTGAGATATCAGCTGTCCACGTTTAAAACACAGTATTACGGCTACAGCATGACAGCACTAGTCGCTACTATAGAGCTATAGCCCTGTAACGCTGCGCGCGGATCTACACAGCGCCATTTCTGCGAAATTGCTCCCAAGGAGGAGGAGGAGGAAGATGATTATTGATCGCTGATTGGCTGAGCGCCATTGCCGGCATGGAGCCGACGATAGGAGAAACTAATGAATGGGACGACGTAGTAAATAACGTAGTATTTATAGTATTTCAATGACATTCCAGAATTTAAGGGAATGCCATTGCGTGCTATGCCTAGGCCTATAATACATGCATATACGCCCGCACATACGCATATACGCACACATACGTATGTGCCCATATGTATACATGTATGCAGGCATACACTTATACATACACGCGCACACACACGCGCCTGCACATACTAACCTGGAGTTAGTCAAAGGTATAAACTAACTGATTATCGTTTCCAATCGAACAGAATAATTTAGAATCAATCCAATATTTTTGGAATTCCGTGTCTGGCAATCTAAATCTGTCAAGAATAATTCTGAATTTTAATTTAGCAAAGAAGGCAGCTGCCAGACCGGCAGACGTCGGGTTAGTACAATTGCCCTGTTTTAAAGGTACTCTGAAATTCCAAATATAATTTATAGCCAGCGCAGTCAGATAAATAATGAGATCGTTATTATACCTTCCACTGGAGCCTGAAAAACAGAGAAATTTCATTAATGTGCCATCTAATTTTGTTTGATCAATGGAGGGTTCAGCAATCCAACATTAATTAATGGCTGAATGAAGCGACATGAATAGAACAGGTGCTCGGCTGTTTCAAGAGGATATTGACGGAATGGGCAGACAAATGAGGTACCAAGTTTGATCTTCCTCAGGTATTCACCGACAGGTAAAACGCCATGATAGAGCTTAATTAAACAGCACTGTTCTAAGTGACGGCTCTAGGAATTTAGAATTAATATACACGCCAGGATGATGCAAAATCAATGGCTGGGAAACGAATCTTAATCTGCGGGTCAACAACTGACCTCTAAGCAGTAAGAGATAAAATTCACGGGATGAAATTTTCTTTGACCAGTCATGATGTTTATGTGGTTAATAAAACGACAGACCAGCCCTAGGGGTGTATGTGTGGTCATCATCTCCCCTGAAAAATCTTAAAATTCATCAAAATTGTCTTGTTCGTGCCGGATCGTGACGAATTTTTAACCTATGCTCTCAATGCCTTTGCCACTGAATATATTACTTGAAGAAGCAGTGCTATGATTCTATTTTGAAGAAATTCATCCGTATTTTGCTGAGTTATCTCCTTTGAAAACTTAAAATTCACTAAAATTTTCTTGTTCGGGCATAATGGTTGAACGGAATTGAACCTGCACTTACAAATCTATCTTTCTTTAAGGTGAGATGCAGTGTCAGGATTTCATTTCTCATTGATTAGTTTTTCTAAAATATTGTCCTGTACAATTAACAGTACATGTATGTCCACTCTTGATGTATGTTTATCTGAAATGTTTGGATCCAGGGGGATATGCCGTCTTCTGGTGGCTCTTGTTGACCATGTCATTAGTTTCGGATATGCCAGTGATCGCATTGCAATCATCAACCTGGCTATACCAACGCGAAACCATAACACCAAACCTGCAGATAACGGATCAGCGACTGTAATAATGCTTAAAGATAACCATAAACGTAAAGCACAACGACAACTTAGTAACCCAAACATTACCAGAAACTAAGCGAGACAGTTTGGCAAAATAATTGCAGAAAATTTAATGAGATTCTAAAAAAAATGCTCGATAGCAAGAAGATCACCGAAACGCAACATAAGTATCTCTCTGCTAAGTTTGAGTCAAAACCACGGACTTTCTATCTTTTGCCAAAAATTCATAAACCCATAGATTCGTGGTTGTACCCAATGCCACCACCCCCGGGCGACCTATAATCTCAGATTGTGGTTCAGAATCCTACAGAATCAGTGACTATATTGATTACCATCTACACCCAATAGCAATTAGACATCCCAGCCTCTTGAAAAACACAGACGACTTCTTATCCCAGGTCTCTCAGACCTGGATATCTCAAAATC
>CM067362.1:101011791-101246791 GCA_034401795.1 Chaetoderma sp. LZ-2023a | reverse complement strand
TACATTACTGGCATATATTCGTGTTTGTATTGATACATTACTGGCATATATTCTTGTTTGTATTGATATATAACTGGCATATATTCTTGTTTGTATTGATACATTACTGGCATATATTCTTTTTTTTAAATACATAATGGCATATATTCGTGTTTGATTTAATACATTACTGGCATATATTCTTGTCTGTATTGATACATTACTGGCATATACTCTTGTTTGTATTGATATATTACTGACATATATTCGTGTTTGTATTGATACATTACTGGCATATATTCATGTTTGTATTGATACATTACTGGCATTTATTCGTGTTTGTATTGATACATTACTGGCATATATTCTTGTCTGCATTGATACATTACTAGGCATATATTCTTGTTTGTATTGATACATTACTGGCATATATTCTTGTCTGTATTGATACATTACTGGGCATATATTCTTGTTTGTATAGATACATTACTCGCATATATTCTTGTTTGTATTGATACATTACTGGCATATATTCTTGTTTGTATTAATACATTACTGGCATATATTCGTGTTAGTATTAATACATTACTGGCATATATTCGTGTTTGTATTGATACATTACTCGCATATATTCTTGTTTGTATTGATACATTGCTGGCATATATTCTTGTCTGTATTGATACATTACTGGCATATATTCTTTTTTGTATTGACACATTACTCGCATATATTCTTGTTTGTATTGATACATTACTCGCATATATTCTTGTTTGTATTGATACATTACTGGCATATATTCTTGTTTGTATTGATACATTACTGGCATATATTCTTGTTTGTATTAATACATTACTGGCATATATTCGTCTTTGTATTAATACATTACTGGCATATATTCTTGTCTGTATTGATACATTTCTGGCATATATTCGTGTTTGTATTAATACATTACTGGCATATATTCTTGTCTGTATTGATACATTACTGGCATATATTCTTGTTTGTATTGATATATTACTGGCATATATTCATGTTTGTATTGACACATTACTGGCATATATTCATGTTTGTATTGATACATTACTGGCATATATTCTTGTTTGTATTGATACATTACTGGCATATATTCTTGTTTGTATTGATATATTACTGGCATATATTCATGTTTGTATTGACACATTACTGGCATATATTCATGTTTGTATTGATACATTACTGGCATATATTCTTGTTTGTATTGATGCACTACTGGAATATATTCTTGTCTGTATTGATACAGTACTGGCATATATTCGTGTTTGTATTAATACATTACTGGCATATATTCTTGTTTGTATTGATACATTACTGGCATATATTCGTGTTTGTATTGATACATTACTCGCATATATTCGTATTTGTATTAATACATTACTGGCATATATTCTTGTTTGTATTGATACATTACTGGCATATATTCATGTTTGTATTGATACATTACTGGCATATATTCATGTTTGTATTAATACATTACTGGCATATATTCTTGTTTGTATTGATACATTACTGGCATATATTCTTGTTTGTATTGATACATTACTGCCATATATTCTTGTTTGTATTGATACATTGCTGGCATATATTCTTGTTTGTATTAATACATTACTGGCATATATTCTTGTTTGTATTGATACATTACTCGCATATATTCTTGTTTGTATTGATACATTACTGGCATATATTCTTGTCTGTATTGATACATTACTGGCATATATTCTTGTTTGTATTGATATAATACTGGCATATATTCGTGTTTGTATTGATACATTACTGGCATATATTCATGTTTGTATTGATACATTACTCGCATATATTCTTGTTTGTATTGATATATTACTGGCATATATATTCTTGTTTGTATTGATACATTACTGGCATATATTCTTGTTTGTATTGATACATTACTGGCATATATTCTTGTTTGTATTGATACATTACTGGCATATATTCGTGTTTGTATTGATACATTACTGGCATATATTCGTGTTTGTATTGATACATTACTGGCATATATTCTTGTTTGTATTGATACATTACTGGCATATATTCTTGTTTGTATTGATATATTACTGGCATATATTCGTGTTTGTATTGATACATTACTGGCATATATTCTTGTTTGTATTGATACATTACTGGCATATATTCTTGTTTGTATTAATACATTACTGGCATATATTCTTGTTTGTATTGATATATTACTGGCATATATTCGTGTTTGTATTGATACATTACTGGCATATATTCATGTTTGTATTGATACATTACTCGCATATATTCTTGTTTGTATTGATACATTGCTGGCATATATTCTTGTTTGTATTAATACATTACTGGCATATATTCTTGGCTGTATTGATACATTACTGGGCATATATTCTTGTTTGTATTGATACATTACTGGCATATATTCTTGTTTGTATTGATATATAACTGGCATATATTCCTGTTTGTATTGATACAGTACTGGCATATATTCTTGTTTGTATTGATACATTACTCGCATATATTCTTGTTTGTATTGATACATTACTGGGCATATATTCGTGTTTGTATTGATACAGTACTGGCATATATTCTTGTTTGTATTGATACATTACTGGCATATATTCTTGTTTGTATTGATACAGTACTGGCATTTATTCTTGTTTGTATTGATACATTACTGGCATATATTCATGTTTGTCGAATAACCGTGGCCAAACACGGGCGCCAACGGCACCCCATGCCTGACCGCCGAACCAGGCGAGATAGGTGAGTACCACGCCTGGCCAGCCACACCCGTCACCATGTCAGATGGTGGCACACCAACCATCATGGGATCGGTGCCCAGTACCGGAGTGGCCTCAACCATCGACGGAGCCGCTACCCTTGCTTGCGCCAAGCCAGACAGATGGAGGACGGTTCCATCCAGGATGGAATCGACCTCCATCCTCTCCACCCGCGGCATCATGGCGGCAGAAATCTCTCCTCCTCGGCCTCCTCGTCTTCAGACCCTGAAGAGTCGGCACTAGATGAGGAAACCGTGGAGCCATCCTGGCGGATGGCTCCCATGCCTGACGGACTGGCCACCACTACTGGACTACCCGGAGGTGGCCGCAGATAGGCAGAGCTCATCAGGCCGGAGCCCGACGGGACTGTCAGGGAAACGTACGAGACGGCTCCCTCGCTGGACAGTCCAGAACCCTGTCCAAGGACAGGGTCCGAACCAAGCACGGGAAGAGACTGCCCTACAACTTTTGGAAGCAGGGACGACACCCGCGGAGGCAGAACGCTGTGCAAGAAGCCTTGCATAGCAGGACCAAACCACGCCGGCGGTGCCATCTCTGCAACCGGTTGCAGATGTGGAACGCCCCCAAGGGCCAAAACGGACGCTCCATGATTTGCTTTCGGACCGCCTGTCCCCGCATCAGACCCTGCCAAGTCCAAGGAACTTGACCATCATGTCGGACGACCACACTGCACAAACGTTACACCTACTGTCTAGGTTACATGTGGTACAACGGAAACAGACATGGTCCTTGAATAGAACCCTCACGAATTTATGGCACTCATCGCATGATGGCGGGGCCGGCTTGGCCTATAAATAAGCACACACCTACAATAAGCAAGCGGAACGAAACAGGAATGGAAGGCAGACAATTAATTTTCAAATCATTTGATCATAAATTAAATGATAACCCTCCCGCACCCCACCCCACAATGTTACAGCAAAGATCGCATTGATTATGACGACAAGAACGAAGCGGGCGATAGTACACCCATCAACTGATCCTCAAGGATGTATAACGGAACCAGGAATCATATCGCATAGCATTCGGGGTATATTTACTAATCAATATAAATTATACTCCTAACGAAGGCCAAAACGATATGTGAAGAAACAACAAAATGTAAACACACTGCTGTAGCACACGGTAAAACCACAGACCACACATCTAAATCAAGAAGTTTGAAACCACCGACCATTGCAAACAGATCGTGATAACACGCAAAACTTGAAAACTCCAAAGTTTTTCTGGTACCAATAAAGTACGCAGCACCCAGAATCAGATGCGTGAATTAATGAAACATTTTCTTCACATAAAAATCCGAGACAACACGGGTGTGACGTCACCCGCTCGGATCTTACGGAGAACGACGTCAGCTGATTCTCGTGTTAAAACACCGTAAATCCAACACCTTATTTCATATCTGCCGATTGCCTGTTGGGGTTAAAGGAAGACGATCAATCTGGCATATTTCGTTGTTAACACAATTCGGGGTCAGAAATTGGAACATGCAACACAGACGAAATTTTGAAGACCTAAGTCTTTTAACTATAGAATAACACGGAATTATACAACCTGGTTATCATTGGCTCCATCCATGGTAATCCAATATAATCCTTAGAGAGCGTACAAAGCTTTCACAATACACAGAAAAAGACTTAGAAACTTAAGACTCCAACTGCACAAAAAAGCATGTAGCTCTTGTTGCTATGCAAACAAGAAATGAGCTTCATGGCAAACGGGTACCAACTCCCGGCAGTTGGGAGACGAGTACCTGATTCCAGGAGTCGGTAAAGCTTACTAGGTCTATAGTCCTCGGGCCAGCTACCCAGGATAGCTTGTATCAGAAGTAATAGAATGGTGAGTATTGATCGAAGGAGAATGCCAGTTGATGTTCATGCGGCAATGTGTGCGGCGCTGCCCTTTACGTCTCTGAGCGCCCCTATAACTAGTTCACACTCGTCTAGCCACGCACTCACTTCCGCGGGTACCAACCCATCACATCTCCGTATAGTAGCTGTGTAATCTCTTAGATTCTCTCGCTCCAATCTATTTCGTTCAGAGGCAGCATTTTCTGCCCTGACACTGTTAACCAGATTAATCACACCGTCAGCAATGGTTTGCAAATCATTTACTTTAACGCTTCTTTCTACCATTTTAGGATTTCTTTTTGCTTATGTTATTGTTCGTAATATTGTTCAGAAAATTATTACTCAGTGTTTGCAATGTTCGTTATGCCGTCCTGTCGCTCTTCCGTCGTTGCTGTTTAAATCCTGGCTGGCTCACCATTATAAATTCTGGACCAGCAGCAGCTCATTGGTTTTCAAATTTATCTGAATTCAAGTTGGGGACGCGGCTCGCCTTTGACTGTGTGATCAAATATTTATATCCGTCCCCGGGCCATCTGACTTCTCGAAGATTCTTAGATTCGTGCCAATAGTCCAGGAGCTAAAGCTAGGTCAGAATCGTGACGTAGCACACCCAGTATTCGGAAGGTCTGACACTTGCTGTGGCTTGGGGGACATGTCCCACACATTTTAAGCCCTGTTGTACAAACAAATTGTGGTAGCACTAATTAGTTATCCTGATTTCTTTGCATAGGTGGTCTAGGCTTTGGCTGTATCCACAGTGCACAACGATATAAGCATGATCGTGTCATAACTCAAAGTAATATCGTATTAGATTCACCATATATGATATTTAGACGGATATCGACCTAACATATATCCAACATACATTTTGCATGATCTTGTACCCATGATGACCACAGAAACACAAACAGTCCCTAGTTGGAGTGGATTTAAGGCACTTGTATCATGTGCTAGCGCACCTTTTACACAAATCGGTTACTGTCCAATGATTTCCGGATCACCAACTGAATTCAATACGGTGTATACGGTCATCAAACAAGTTCAAAGAATGATGACAACACTAGGACAGAATGACTCGGTCATTACATTCGACTTGGCCATATATGTCAAGGCAAAGGAGATACAGTGGCGATATAAAGAAGAGTTTAGTGACACTGTGATCAGACTGGGGGGATTCCACATTGCGCTAAACTACTTAGCTGTTATTGGAAAGATGTTTGATGACTCTGGCTTAGAAGATCTCTTCATAGAGGCCAACACATATGGTAGCAGCACGGCTGCTGCTCTACTTAAAGGGAAGTCATATAATCGAGTAGTGAGGGCTCACAAATTGGTTATGGAAGCGCTGCTGCGATTACAATGGCAGTCTTTTTCCAAATGGGTTCAACAAAATGGACAACATGAAGACCACATTACTCCAACATAATTGGAGAGTCTGGATGAGAAAATTAAGATGTGCCGAAGCAGCATTGACGACTTAGACGCACTGCAAGAAAATTTCAAAGAGGTGTGTATGTACGTGAATAAATTGCAACAGCTGTTCAAATCCTTTAAAGTTGAGTCAAGCTCGAAATCACACCTGTTCGCATTTTGGAACTCATATATTCATATGGTAGAGCTGCTGCTTGGATTCATAAGAGCTGAGAGAACTGGAGATTGGCAGGTACACCTATCTGCTACTGTTGCTATGGCGCCATATTTCTACAGCATGGACAGAACCAATTATGCAAGATGGCTGCCAATATATCTTGCGGACATGAAGATGCTTCCAAGTACACATCCCCATGTACATGAACAATTCTTGAATGGAAATCATTCCGTAAGTCGCTCAGACCATCCATTCAATCAAGTGTGGACAGATATTGCCTTAGAGCAATCGATTAATTTGGATTCCAAAAAGCGAGGTGGTATTATTGGAATAACACAAAAGCCAGGAGCTCTGGAGAGGTGGTTTTTAACTAGCCACGAGAGGGCAGCCATAACAACGGTCACAAAGCAAATGTGTGGGTTACAAGATAGTCACATGTTTGGAGTACATAAGGAAATGGGGACTAATCGGATGAACAGGGATGAAACCGATGTGCAGAAGATACTTTCGATGTTCTCATCAGATATAATGACCAATCCCTTTAATATTGCGGAAAACGACGACAGCGAGTGTCTTCCGCTTGTAAACATTGCAACTGGCGTGGTATTGCCTAGTGAAATCGTCAAGAGACTTGTTTCCGCCTGTGACATTGGTAAGGAGATTATGGAAAATTTTGTTCAGGAGCGGCTGGACACTAACACGAGAAGCTTTTGGGACACGTTGCCACATTTAAAACTTAAAACATTTGCCAGCCTAGCACAGAAGAAAAAACTCAAAACAAATGATGAAAAAATTCACAATGTGAGATCTGACCGCGAACTATTTGGTCGATTAATTATTGCCGCAAGGTCCAGAGATGTTGATTTAAAACTAGTGATGACGTATGAACTGTCTGCTGTTCCACTATCATTGTCACATACGGATGGGACTCTAAGAAAGAATGTGAACAGTGTTTTGTTAAGTGAACTAGAAAAGGAAGTAAATGTTGATGGACGGCTTCTACCTGTTGACAAGACAGGCGCAACAGCTTATGTAGTAGATGGCATGGCAATTGTGCAAATGGTTAAAACTGGAGGTACGTCTACATTTGGAGAATTGGCTGGTACATATTGGCACATCTTTACAGTTCCACTGAATCAAGAAGACTGCAACAGAGTAGATATAGTTTTTGACAGATATGATAGACTGGAATCTCTCAAAGTGGAAGAGCGGCTAAAACGTGGGTCATCAACAGCATTGGAAGTAAAGATTGCTGGAGAAAATACTCCCGTTCCAAAGCAATGGGCCAAGTACATCAGCAATCCAAGCAACAAAAGTAACCTGGTTGCATTTCTCAGCAAGCGGTGGCGTGATACTGGTCCAAATATGCTATCTGCCGACAATTGCATCATTCTTGCTGGTGGCTTTAACGATGGAATGGATGTTGTTGTCATTTCAGCGAACAATTCGTCGTATTTGGAAGAACTTCGATCAGATCACGAGGAAGCAGATACGCGTATGATGTTGCACGCGCTACACGCTTCAAAAGACCACATGCGTGTTGTTATACAGTCTCCTGATACAGACGTGGCAGTACTTAGTATATATACGTATCGTTCGCTTCACTGTTCTGAACTATGGTTCCGTACGGGCACAAAGGACAAATTGCGATACATACCAATACATACAGTTGCTCAAGTACTGGGCCCAGCTATCTGTCTGTCTTTGCCTGGGTTTCATTCTCTTACAGGTTGTGATAGCACTAGTGCATTATTTGGAGTCGCTAAGAGAAAAGCATTCAATCTCTTAAAGTCATCTGAATGTCATCAGCTTAGCTTAGCCCAACTCGGCGAACATGTTGACTTATCACCGAATACTGCAATTCTATGTGAGAAATTTGTCTGTGAGTTGTATACCACCAGGGATGTGGGAAAGACAGCTGATGAAACCCGTTATTGGCTCTTTTGTCAAAAGAGACAAAGAAATGAAAATCGTCCACCTACATCGAATAGTCTAAAGCATCACACCGAAAGGGCCAATTTTCAAGCTCTTGTTTGGAGACGTTCATTGCAAGCTGTTCAGAATCTTCCATCTCCAAATGGACATGGCTGGAGTATAGTGGATGGTCTACTCAAGCCTGTTCTAATGTCAAAGGATCCTGCACCATTTGGATTAATTGAACTCACATCATGTAGATGTCAAAAGTCTGCCTGCAAAAGAACAGATCTCTGTCAATGCAAGGCTAACAATCTACTCTGCACTGAAGCATGCCTTTGTATGGGAGGTGAAATGTGTGACAATGTTCAGCATACAATTGTCGAAGATGACTCTGACACGGATGAGTAACATTCTCTCATTTGCTCACGTGATAAATATGTCCTGCCAGCTTGTGTAGACATGCACTGCATGTCAGTTAAAAGTTTAATTATGAAAAATGTAGAAAACATGGGCATTGTTGTAGCTAAGGTATTGCTAGTCACAAGAAGACCTAAGTGCCCCAATATGTACAAAGCAACATACGGGTGTCTTAAACGAGGTTGATTATGTATAAATCTACGATATACGAGCACTCCTTTCCATTTTGGTTAAGATTGTATTGATATAACATGCGCTTAAGTTTGTGAAAAATTTACCATTGTGAAAATTGTTTGAGAGCTACCTTCAACACCTGTTGTAAATGGGCTTCTCACGGGTTAGTGATACCACAATTTTCTTGTACAACACGGCTCAGAATATACCCAAGAGATCGGTCTAGCATAATATAGAGACAAACCTTCAGAATACTGGGTGTGCTACGAAAACATTCTTCTAGACCCCTTTTGAAAATTGGCTCCCGGACTACAAAGTGTTTCTCTCTGGTCTTGTTGCATCAACTTAGCTATTAATACTCGTATCGACAAACAGCAACTTCAAACTTATATCATACTGTGAACTTATTCTCTGTAACAATTATAACTATGCGCTGACTAAAACTTCTAACTAATATCTAACATTCATGTTTATGCTATAAAAAGTAGACCGAAAAGTAATCCAAAGAGTGATCTAAAAGTGATCTCAAAAAGTAGATCCTGTTCGCACAAGACATACACATATATAGCACGCTCGTCAACCCTCGCCTCAGCCAATCCTGGCCCGGCATACCATCATTCCTAACTCTGTGGTAGGAATCACTGATGTCACCTTGTTGACCGATCCATGCACTCGAGCGCCATTATGACCTTTAACGGCCATAATGATTCAAGACTAATTTGTGCAGTGTTCGTATCCGCGATAACATCAATGGTTTCTACCATCAGTAAATGTCCAGCCATTATGTTGACTGACCTTTGTTGTACGCCAACAAAGGCAACCGACGTAATGGTTGTGACCACGGCTTGACCATATAGCCCTTCTCATCCTGAATTCAAAATCAGAATGCAGAGTAATCTTTTATATCCAACAATCTGCACTTTGAATAATTCAGATTTTACAACGGGTTAACCCTGTTATGACGAAGCCGCCCCAAACCGGACTCTGCGGTGGTCTTGAGGAATGCCCATTTGCGAGCAAAGTGAAGACAATTTTTGAAAATTTACGACTGGAATAACTGGCTCGGTAACTGAGCCAGTCATTCCAGTGGTAAACTTTAAAAAATAGTCTTCACTTGGCCTACAAATGGACATTCAATAAGCAAATATTTTAATTTTTTGACAAAATTTAGTCATGAAAGGGTTCATGGCAAGCGGCTTAAGTTTTCAACTGTACGCTTATGCTTACCCAATCTAATCCGATTATAATCCGATGGGGTGGTCGGAGTGGGGGTGGAGTGGGGGGGGGGCACCCATCCCACACCCTCCACCACCCTATTCTCTCAGGATAAATCTACACCTGGGTGAGGCGACAGCTCTTACGTGGACATTTCTCAAGACCAATGCAGCGGTCGTTTTTGACCAAGGTGATCATTAAAGGGTTAAGTTGTGGGTGGGTGGATGGATGGATGGATGGATGAATGGATTGGATGAATGGATGGATGGATGGATGGATGGATGGACAGGCCCGATCAAATCGAATCTTCGGTAGGGCAATCAGAACCAATATAATAATAACGTAGGCCTACACCAACTCAATGCACTGCTATGTTATCGTCGAAGTGGCTGACAGGAACTGATGAGAAGGTTTAATTTGTTAATGCTGGAAGTCATATTGAAAGCCCTCTGCTTCTATGGCCCATAGCAATTTGGCAAACTCGTTGTTACAAAGAATACGGAGCAACATTTTTCAATAAATTTTTTTTCCAAATATATAGCAGGTAGTAATTTCATTACATACTAATTATTTTGACAACAATTTGACTGAATAACAGTGCTGTCATTGATAGCAACAACTTTCACGCAAATTACTGTCAATGTATATAAAAACGTTCTCCTTTTTCTCCTGGACATTGGCACACTTTCTCTGAACAATATTGAAACATAGACTGTCGAATGTACTGCCGTAAATACGCCCTACGTGCATGCTTACGCTTCCAGAGCTGGAGGACAAATGACTATTTGCGCGTGCAAGCAGGATGGTTTTGTTTGAGAAATCCTGACTTGTGCAGACAATAGACTAAACGAATATGGCGTCCAATAGTTCTAACGATTATGGAGTCAGGGCATTACATGCTGGGCAGCACTGCACGCCGGGTAGCATTGCATGCTGGGTAAATTGAACAGGCATCTTTTCTCGTGCAAAGGTGTCTATATGTAATGGAACACGAGAGCTTTAACTTATCCATAAACTAATAATAACACATTTAACCCTTTAATGACGAAATTTGTTCAAAAAATTTAAATATTTACTTACTGAATGCCCATTTGCAGGCCAAGAGATGACTATTTTTTAAATCGAGCCAGTCATTCGATCCAGTGGGAAATTTTCAAAAATAGTCTTCTCTTGACCTGTAAATAGACATTCCCCAAGACCAATACAAAGGCCGGTTTTGGCCGGCTTCGTCGTGAAAGGGTTAAAGGCAGTCATTGTAAAATGTCCTTGAAAATTTGTCACCTAATTTGACTGAATGTTGTTGCTGCAATAGGAAGCACTATTTCCCAGTCAAATGAATGTAAACGCTTTAGGTCTACAGGCCTCACTATCGTCTCTGTATTCAGGTGTAATATATATTATTAACATTAATATATAATCTATAGACCATTAACCCTCATGTGTCAACAGCCCCTCAAAACGCTCAAATTTCTACCCATATTAATTAACCATTTAATGGCCAATATCGTCTCCAAGAAAAGTATAATTTTGCACTTAAATTTCCTGCAAAAGGATATTCCTCATGACCACTACAGGTGCCGTTTTCGGTGGTCCAGACGATTCATGGATTAATAGCCAAGAAAATCGGAAATTCAGCCTAGCCAGTGTCCATATATAGGGCAATAACGTCCTATTTTTGAAAAGTTACCACTAGAATGACTGGCTCGGTAACTCTTGGCCTACAAATGTACGTTTCTCAACACACATCATAGGCCGTTTGACCAGTTTGACAATGTGCCTTTCCAATTTTAGCTGTGCCCCGTCCATCACTAGTCCGAGTTCTCAGACTCCGCCCTATGCCGTTTCTGATATGCCGGGCGAGAGCTAAGCTCCACCCACACCTCGCCGTGTTGGGATTGATCGATCGCCGAATGCCCTAACTATCAATTTCCTGGAAACACTACAGGGAAGCTGTGGAATATTTTGTAACTAATATGACTGGGTGCTGTTGCTTCCTATGGCAGCAACAGCGCCCAGTCAAATTAGTTTCAAAATATTCAACATAATATTTATTAAATTGTAAAGACATACAATTCACAAGTACAACAACGCATAGACCGTCTTCAAATATGCGTTCGTAACGTATCTATCGACGTCATTCATTATGATGTCAGTCTACACATCACGTAGTTGATTATGACGTCATATGATGGGCGGATACTCTGGAAGCGTGAATTAAAAAGTTAACTTGACACAAGGGGGGATAACCCTGTGCGGGGAAACTGGAACGAGTGTTTGTTTACGGCACATCGCGATCTGGGTGCGTACGTCCGCAATATACCTTTCCCGCATTGACGCCATTACGCCGGGATTTCCCCCATCGTCCTATTGAGCGGTCCTCGCCCTCCCACTACGTTCCCGTATCGAGTACTGGTCCCGTATCGAGTACCGTGCTTGCACGCCTTTGATGTTTGCGCTAAGTTCACGAATTGAATTGGCAGACTTCCTGTATTTAGAAGTTAGTTAATATATATATATATATATATATATATATATATATATATATATATATATATATATATATATATATATATATATATATATATATATATATATATATATATATATATATATATATATATATATATATATGCATGTGTATGTGTGTGCGTGAGTATGTGTATATGGGCCTACTTAAATATTATCCATTGTACATTATAAGTCTGAGGCGAGATTCATATCTTTTCTCACCGAAAATCTGTATGGCTAATAAAATCCCCAAATAGGTTAATTTACTGGCTAATAATCCCAGAAGGGTAGTCAAGTCCCTGTATAAGTATTCATATCAAGGTAGCTTTTTAGCATTCTGTCACTCACTGTGCCACTGTCTTGTGTGTCATATATATGTTAATGTATAAATGTTTTGTAATGTGTGTAAGGAGTCCATCGCTCGATAGGCCCTGCCTTTGATGGACTGCCTGTTTAGAGTCTATTTATATGTATAGAAAAACCATGAAATAAAGCAACTTTGAACTTGAACTCGAAGTTTCATACATATTGCTGTGGCTTAGCGAGCTCCATTCTCATTAATAGGCTCATGCATGTAAAACAGATAAATAAATGTAAATAAACATTTCTTCATTCTATTTCTTTATTACATTTCTCTATCACTCGCGTTGTGGAAAAGCTTCCTGATCTCTATACACATGATTGGTCCTATATAGCAGTCAAAATCAAGGGAAGTAATTCAATAGTTTCAGTGTGTGATAAGTATATAGGAGTGATCTCCCCTAAATGGCTAAAAATGATCTACAGTTTATAAAGTCTAATTCCAAATGAGGGTAATGTAATAACAATGTATCCCTTTAAAGAGATAGTAGGCAATCAGCAGTTAAGGTATTCTGATAGTGACTCGGCATGAAGCCCATTGCTGCCATAGCAGCAACAACTTTCAGTCAAATCAGCACCAAAATCTTCAACTGCTTATTCCGTGCATCATAATTCATCTGATTGAAAAAGGTCTCCATGACCAGCTAAGATTTCCACGTGACTCATATTTTAATGACCAGATTGCTCGATAAGAAATCAGGAAGTAGACACATTTACACGTGTGCGTAAACCAAACTAGCGGTTTTTGTTACCAAAAACCAATCTACACATTTTCTGTTCCTCAGATAACTTGTTTAGAGCAAAACTATTGCACACATTTTCAATTGTCACTTTCCAGATCAACAGCGTCCCGATCGCCGTTGTTTTTGTGATTGTTAATTAGGTCACCAGACGAACTCTCGCCTATAGTGTGAAGTAGGCAGAAATCTGATTGGCTACCTCCAACCCACTAGCGCAATGTTACTTAACATAGCGAGAAATCACACGTCTGCAAGTACGGCCTCGAACAGCCTAGCTACGTGAGTGGGTGTATGTTGGTAGGATGCGTAGCTATGTGAGTGGGTGTATGTTAGTACTATGCGTAGCTATGTGAGAGGGCGTATGTTAGTACGATGGGATTCACCTAAATCAGCGCTCAGCGCGGTAACTGTTGGCTGATAATGTCTCCAACAAGCCGTTGACCCGCATGACGTTACTATTGCACTATAGTCCGGGAGCCAATTTTCAAAAGGGGTCTAGAAGAATGGTTTCGTAGCACACCCAGTATTGAGCAGGTTTGTCTCTATATTATGCTAGACCGATGTCTTGGGTATATTCTGAGCCGTGTTGTACAAGAAAATTGTGGTATCACTAACCCGTGAGAAGCCCATTTACAATAGGAGTTGAATGTAGCTCTCAAACAATTTTCACAGTGGTAAATCTTTCACAAACTTAAGCGCATGTTATATCAATACAATCTTAACCAAAATGGAAAGGAGTGATCGTATATCGCAGATTTATACATAATCAACCTCGTTTAAGACACCCGTGTGTTGCTTTGTACATATTGGGGCACTTAGGTCTTCTTGTGACTAGCAATACCTTAGCTACAACAATGCCCATGTTTTCTACATTTTTCATAATTAAACTTTTAACTGACATGCAGTGCATGTCTACACAAGCTGGCAGGACATATTTATCACGTGAGCAAATGAGAGAATGTTACTCATCCGTGTCAGAGTCATCTTCGACAATTGTATGCTGAACATTGTCACACATTTCACCTCCCATACAAAGGCATGCTTCAGTGCAGAGTAGATTGTTAGCCTTGCATTGACAGAGATCTGTTCTTTTGCAGGCAGACTTTTGACATCTACATGATGTGAGTTCAATTAATCCAAATGGAGCAGGATCCTTTGACATTAGAACAGGCTTGAGTAGACTATCCACTATACTCCAGCCATGTCCATTTGGAGATGGAAGATTCTGAACAGCTTGCAATGAACGTCTCCAAACAAGAGCTTGAAAATTGGCCCTTTCGGTGTGATGCTTTAGACTATTCGATGTAGGTGGAAGATTTTCATTTCTTTGTCTCTTTTGACAAAAGAGCCAATAACGGGTTTCATCAGCTGTCTTTCCCACATCCCTGGTGGTATACAACTCACAGACAAATTTCTCACATAGAATTGCAGTATTCGGTGATAAGTCAACATGTTCGCCGAGTTGGGCTAAGCTAAGCTGATGACATTCAGATGACTTTAAGAGATTGAATGCTTTTCTCTTAGCGACTCCAAATAATGCACTAGTGCTATCACAACCTGTAAGAGACTCCTGACTGAGTGTCCAGCATGTATGACACGCTCTGGTCTTGAGCCAAATTGCATTCGTTGGAACATCACCATTGTCGTTGAGTGAGTTGTCTGTTTACCGTCTAAGGTATCTTCAAGTATATCATTGTTATCAGCTGCTACTTGAACGAACGAGTTTGGAACAATGTTTGTTGGTATTACAACTCCATACCGTGTTGATTGAGCTAATACTTCAAGCGCCATACTAGTGTCAACTACCTCAATATCATCATAGGAAACGCTATGACCCATACGATTCAGAATGGTGACAACTAATTTGGAACCTGTAAGACATGTCCCCCAAGCCACAGCAAGTGTCAGACCTTCCAAATACTGGGTGTGCTACGTCACGATTCTGACCTAGCTTTAGCTCCTGGACTACTAAATTACACCGCAATTTATATGATAAACTAAAATCACTATATTATTTAGGCCTAAGTCATATATCTTTGGAAAGCGCATTCAATTGTCTAAACATTAATGCATTATTTTTTATATTTTTGAGTTATTTGCGTATAAAAATACACCATTATTCATTAAATCAAGTGGACAATAGGGGCTATTTTAAAATCACAATAAAGTGAATCAACTGTATTAAATTTTACAAAAACTATAAAAACGAATACTGAAATGAATATAAAATTGGCTTAGCTTTCAAATGATGTATGACTTCAATAAAATTATGATATTAGTTCTTCATATAAACTGCTTAATATAAACTGTTGTGTCAGATTCTAATAGTAAAGTAATGCTGTTTGCGCGTCGGCTATCGCCATTACCAGTCAGAAGCGCAATGCATTTTGGGAAGGTATTTCCCCAAAATACGCTACTGTGTGAAAGGCCTATTGTAGGCCTCTCAAAAACCTTAAAAACTACTGGCTCAAATTTTTGACGCAAGGGGATTTCCGGACTTTGGACGTCATTCGAATAAAACAACCCGGATCGGGGTCAAACAGATCGAAAACTGCTCGCCCAATTTTGCTCACATTTTAACAAAGAAAGGTGACAAGACACTAGCCTTCCACAATATTGGCACTGATCCAACCAAATTCGGGCAATCCGAAAAAAAGCGTAGATAGAAATGAGCGACTGTGTCCTAGATGTAATGAAGTTGAGGACGAGAATCACTTTCTGTTTAATTGTGAGCGATATAACATAGAACGAGAAAAATACTCATTCCAGTGGTACAACTGAAAAAAAATAGTCTTCTCTTCTCTTTGCCTGCAGATGGACATTCCTCAAGAGTACTAGAGGCCGGTTTTGGCAAGCTTCGCCATACTCTTTCAACTACAATTGCAAGTACATTCTTCGCGATGTGTAAGATATTTTGTTCAATATTTTGAAATAAATATGACTGGAAGCAGTTGCTTCCTAAGGCAGCAATGGCTTCCATCAGTCGTATTAATTTAAAAAATATTCAGTAGCTTTCCTGTTTGGTAAAGGCTTAATGGTTATACTGATAAAAAACAAGCATTTAGGGTTGAGCACTTTGAAATTTGATAAATGTGCATTTGTTGGCCAAGAAGACAATTTAAAATTTTTTACCACTGGAATGACTGGCTCGATGACGGTGCAAGTCATTTGAGTGGTAAACCTTAAAAAAAATAGATTGTTAAAGTCGGTCAGTTGCTCCAATCCGTCCAGTGAAGTTCGGTATAATTTAAAGTCAACCCATTAGTAGCTAAATTTGGTCCAAAAATATTTGCTTTATATTGACTATCCATAATTTGCAGGCCAAGCGATTTTTTAAACATTACCACTGAAATGGCAAGCCAGTCATTCCAGTGGTACAAATTTCAAAAATCTTGTCTTCTCTTGGCCTGTATATATGGACATTCCTCAAGATCACTACAGAGGCCGGTTTTGGCCAGCTTCACCATTCCCTTCTCTTTCAACGACAAGCCCAAGTACATTCTATGTAACATATTTTGTTCAATAATTTGAAATTAGTATGACTGGATGCAGTTGCTGCCTAAGGCAGCAGTGGCTTCCAGTAATATTAATTATAAAATATTCAAAAGATTTCCTGTTTGTTTGGCTTGTGATTAAGATACATTGAATTTATCGGTAACAGCGTTAATGTTCAAACTGACCAAAACCCAGCATTTACACTTTAAAGTGAGTTTGAGAAATATGCATTTGTTAGCCAAGAACACTATTTTTGAAATTGTACTACTGGAATGACAGGGCGAGTCATTCCAGTAGTAAATTTTCCAAAAAAGAGTATCTGCGTCTGCCTAAAAATGGATGTTTATAAAGCAACAATTTGAATTTTCTTGCGATTGCTAAGGTTGTGATTCTTTTTATTTAGACCATACATGTATTATTTTGTTTATATTTTGGGCAATATGTCAACCATAGATGGTTTCATCACCAGGAATTTGATCAGCTGCTGTGTCCAGCGAAGCATTTACATATGCAAATACAATCCTGTTGACAATACCAGATAATTTTACATTTCAGCATAGAGCATGCTGTAATTTGTGCATTCAGGATGCTAGCTAGAGCTTTGTAAACGGTGGATAGTATGGCGATATGTTAAGGAGCATGTGATCATTGATCTTGAGAACGAGTTAAATTTGGTTCATAGAATTTATAACCCAGTGCCACTACTTGTAATTGGCACCCATACTTGATTTCTGACCCATCGTCTATTTTGACAAGGTTCTTTCACAAACCTACTCCGATTTACTCATGAAATTTCGTACCGATCTGAAAAAACAGTCGCATGATTAATCATCTGGAATCGTCAATGTTGCAGCTGGTCTCTGCTGGACATACTGGATTGCAACAAATCTTGAACAATGGCAATATTGTAAAATATATTTAGAGCTGATGGCGAGAATATAATGATAGTCAAAATGTGTAACCTCATCATCAGATGCCATCTGACAGAGGGTTCCAGTGTAAATGTTCATTCGCCTGGATGACTTCGAGCCTAAACGCCTAACACATTACACGAATTGGGTATTGAAAATCTGTTATATACTTACTTTGAAGTTACACTGAAACTTAACATGGATGAATTGAATTTGTATCAATCTACAATTCCAGCACTGTGGACAGAACCGAACCGCTATAGATCTGTTTCAGTATTTCTATCATTCAGTATTGGTATCCTGTCATGTTTTAAGTACTATGAATCTGAAAATGTTATCCCATGACAAACTACAAACTATTTATTCAATAGAAATAAATACTAAACCCTAGTAAACTGAATATCTAATGTGTAGTGAGATGAATTTGACATTTTTTGTTGCGACTATTACTATAGACTACTAATATAATTCCTACCACATTTTCTGCTAAGCCTTTGAAAGCATAGAAAATTAAAATTGTGTCATGTGTGATTCCCATTTGCAAAATAATATAGATAATATTAATACGCTCGAGTAGAGCCTATCGCTATTATCTTTATTATTTTTCAGCCAGTTCGGCTACTAAATGTGAGTTTTATGTACAAATTTCTTTTGAAATTGAAATTGAACGGAGGCTTAATAAAATTGGTCTGGAATATTGATAAAGTAGTTATGGACAATGCATGGAATTTCATTCTGCAGGTCTATGAACCCTGTTCACTATGTAACATGAAGAATCTCCATTTGCTGGCCAAGAGAAGCCTGTTTTTGAAAATTTACCACTGGAATAGCTGGTTAAATTGATAAGTAAGCCAGTCAATTAATCTTGTGGTGATTTCAAAAAGTAATCTTGGCCTGAAAAAATGTACGTTCAGTGAGCAAAATCTTAGAATTTCTTGATGAATTCTGGCCATTAAAGGGTTAAGTTTACCAATCCTGACCATTAATCCATTGAACACTCAAGCCAGCCAAAACTTCTTTTGCAGGTATCTTAAAAAATGTTCATTTTCAGACGAAGGACTGACGTGGAGGCTATTTTTGAAAATTTACTAGTGGAATGACTGGCTCGATAACTGAACCCCTCATTCCAGTGGTAAATTTGTCAAAAAAATCATCTCTGGTCTGCAAATTGACATTTTCTATGAGAAAATTACAATTTTATTGAACAAATTTGAGCATGAATATAAAGTATGATATTAAACTAAAAAGGTCTTGGCTCTCTTGGAGCTTAGCGGAAGTAAGTCAGAATAGAATGAACATGGATAAGTATTTATTGCCAAATGAGTTGAGCCAAAGGGTCTAATTATGTATTATGCTATGGCTGGATTATATAAGATGACAACTAGAGTTAATATTGGATGTGCTCTGAGCAACTCGGTCATGATTTAATATTGTACCCTTATATGGGTGGTCGTCCATTCTCACGCTATGAATGGGTAATTAGACATTATGCTATAATGATTGTACACAGGTCTCTGACCAGTTTGTGGATCTCATTCAAGAACTGCCACTATTCAAAATACTCATTTCCGCAGGTTAAAGTAATATTTAGCGATATGGGCAGTGATCTCTACGGCAACCTTTAAGGTGCCATGGTTAGTCTTGGATCTAACTACTCAATCTGATTAATTTGTAATTTTACTATTTACTATTACAGTCTTTCTAACAACTTTCAGACAAATCATGCTGATCCGAAGAACAATATTGATTTTGGTGTCAAAGGTCAAGGTCATGGTGACATAATTAATGTTGTAATATTGCGTATCTGGATGATAACTCGAGCTCTATTGCGAATCAATATTGCGATCATTACGAATCTGATATGGCAGCTTGTCCTTGGTCGTCCGAAGATCCCTATCGATTTTTACACCAAGCAATAACTAAGCCATATCCGTAGACAAAATGTTATTCAAAAGAGCATCTTTCACTGAATGAGGAAATGTTCCAACATTGTATGCAGCGTGCAAATCAAAATTTTTTAAGGTTTAAAAAAATTGCTTCTAATGTTGACATTTTAACTTGGTTTTGTCAGCCATATTGAATGTTGTTGGCCCATGTTGGATATTAGTCTTGCAAAGTTTTGGCTTACTGGTTGTAGAACCTACATAATCATGACTACCAACATTCCAGATAGATTGGCATCATCCTGATCGAAGTTGTCAACAATATCCATGGTAAAGCTCCATGTGTCATAGTGGTGTCGAAATGAAATGTCTCCATGCTGCTCGCTACGGTGAATGATGACATATCATTCTGATGACGCATGTGTTCGTCTACAGCGCACGGAGGAGCTTTCCATATACACAGTTTTGCTAGTAGTTTACCAGTATGGCACATTGAAAACTAGGTCAGCCCATCCATCCCTTCATCCGTATATCTATTTATTCTCTACAGCTTTGTTTGGACCATAGTTTCAAGACTTATGTGTATGATCATGAAACTTGGTATGTACATACATCTTAGAGAGAAGGTGTGCAGTTATTAAAACTAGGGTAGTCTGGTCATGTGTCCGGTTACCCTCTATACGTTTGTCTGGGCCATAATTGTATGATTTTTTCTGCAAGATATGCCTTCGGCGAGTATCCATCAGTTTACTGATAGGCATTGTGAGCTCAGCCATGTCAGCTGACTAATCTGTAGCGATCACACGTCATCTGGCACCCAGCCATCTGTTCGTCCAGCATAAACAAGTGGCATGTTTTGTTATTTCTGGATGGATTGAACCAAAAGTTGTGTCAACATAGTCATATTAACATCTAATATATACATTGTGAACCTGAAGCTGATTCGATCTCAAACTCCAGAGTTATCACCATTTGAGATTTTTCACAGTGTGTGATACAATGGGAAAGATATTTCTTCAGTACACTTTTCTTCATATTTAGAGCTATTAAGTCGTAACTTGGTGGGTAGCCACAGCAAAAACTTCGCCCACCTGATCTGAAAGGCTAGATGTGGTCTTATGGTATGCTAACCATCCATCCGTTGTCCCTCAACATTTGCCTTACTATGCTAGTTACTTCTTATCAATGATCTGATTTTAACCAAATTTGGGTCAATGGATCTTATTTTGCTATTGGTAACATTTTCGGTGGTCATCTTGGATTTCTAAAAATTCTCGGGAAACAACTAAAGAATGCTACTGGTCAGTCTGACCTAGGTCCCAGATAATATAGGCCAATGGTCAAATTTGCCATTTGAATCAATGATAAATTATTGTCAATGTGTTCACCCATCTTTTATGCAATCTGTGCCAAATCGTGTCACAATATTCATATATGCATCTATTATTTGCATTATGCAAAGGGGCTGATTTGATGACAAAGTACAGCGTTATGCTACATGCAATTTTTCTGCAGTATTGTACCAGCGTGAGAAGATAGTAACTAAGTGACGCATTCCATCATATGTATAGCTACTGAGTAACTTGATGGCTGAACACACTTAAACATATTAGCAGGGTTACAAGTAAAGCATTTCCAGTATTTTCCTAATTTCTTTTATCATTAGCGTAAACACTTTTATATTTTCTAGTAAATTATCCCTCAGAAGCTGGGAAACAGAATACTATGCTTTTCAGAACATCTCATTTACAAATCTTCCATGAGGAATGATCATCTGCTGTTGAAAGGGCCCCTATAATAGAATCGTATACAGAATGTGTTATCAACAAACTTGAATCAGAAATTGTCTTTTGGTGTGTCTTAAGAACCCTTTTCGTTTTGGAACGAAAGGTCAAAGTAAAAAATGTCCCAATTAAGGTCCGTAAATTATCTTCTCTGAAAACAAAGAAAACCTGTTTTCCTGGATAACTTTACAATGAGTTGTGTTACACATTGTTGTTATACGAAATACAGAATACGGTATATTTCATTATACTAATAACTGTTGCATTAACTAACATAGTCTCACCATAATAATATAACATAATTTACTCTTTTAATGGGCAAGTCAGACTTTTCCATTTACTGTTACAGTTCGAGCGAAGACATTAACAAATTTGTTGATTGAAGTCAGTCATGCCACTGATAAATTTCAAAATGTCTTACTGTACAGCTCGGTAATAAGTTAACATGTTTCCAAAACAAAATAAAATGTACTGTTTAATATTTGCACATAATTGGATTGGAAGCAATGCAATGAGTTATGTTTCTTACTCAACAGCTTAGGCATCTACATGTGTCAAAATCAAATTTCTTCTGCTTATAGTTATGTAGAGATTGCATATATTTGGTAGAAGTAGTAATCAAATTTTAGTGTATTTCCAATTATTAGAGATTCTTATAACCCTTGAACACTCATATCAGCCAAAAACGGCTTCTACTGTGGTCCATTTGCAGACCAAAAGAAGACTAACCCGGTTTTTTTGAAAATTTACCACTGGAATGACTTGCTCGTCATTCCAGTGGTGAATCGTTAAAAAAGTTTTCTCTTGGTCTGGAAATGGACATTTTCTACGAGAAAATATAAATTGTATTGAATAAATTCGATGGTTAAAGGGTTAAGAGAGACAGGGTTGTTTCCAAATTAAATTACTTAACTCTATGTTTCACCATTTGTTCATGGGTTAAAAGCAACTCTTAAGTTATGTCAATTTCAAACTGCCAATATACACATAAGCTATGAGTCTCCTAGATATTTGCTCGGTCATTCTGATTGAGTTTTTGTTTCTTGGTTATTTTTAACAATTTATTTTTAATGAAGACATCTTTTCAGTTCAGCATCCAGGTTAATTATTATTTATAGTATACACACATTTTGGAATTATGTTCACTGGCAGAAGTTGCTCCCTAAAGACAAAACATTCTTTAGTTTAATAAACCTTGTTATCGCTCATCCAATCGTACATCATTATAAACGTCATTATAACTGGTAAGAGTTGGCATAATATGTATGCTATATAGCATCATGTAAAACTGGTATTTCGAATGGGTACAATATATTATCATAAAATTTAATCAAGAAACATTATCTTAAAATTTATCTAATATATAATTGTTTTATAAGTTATGGAAGGTCTTGATTTAAATATTTACATGTATGTTATTCTTTAACTCACCAATTGCTAATTTTTCTTTAGGAATCCTATAAAAGACACCAAGTATATATTTTGCGAATTATGTTACTCTAAGTTGCTTCTCTCCAAGAAAGCAGGCGTCTTCAATATTAAAAAAAACTAACTTCAATCCTGCACCATGTATCATGGGCCGGGGGTTAAATTTGTCCTTACATGGGGGAGTAGCCAGGTTCTAAATATTAGTTGATCGTCGTTTGAGTCGATTGTCTGGATGGAGACTAGTAACACTCATAATGTCTTCTCACTCTAGTTCCTGGAATTATAGCGAGGCTGTAAGTATAGATGTATCCAATGTAAATTGGATTGATTTTTGCAATGGAAACATACAAATATGCTGCAAATATATTCCAAACTTTGAGCCAGAAATAAATTATCTGCCATGAAGAACCAGCCAATCAAATGGTGGTTGATTGACAAAAGTCGGTGGGCAACCATCACACCTTTGCTTGACAACTTCTTTATATGGCAGGTAGTTCACTTCTCAGCTCACCATTTGAAATATCTCTTTCTAAATTTAGACATTTGTTTCATGAAAATAAACAAAATTATATATCAAATAATTTATTAACATCTGCGTCAGATTTAACTGTGCTATACAGGGTTGACTGATTTAAATCAACTTGATTTAAATCACTATTTAAATCAAAAAATATTTTAAAAATCAATTAAGTTTGAATTGAATATTTATCAGCTATTCCACATTAAATTTGATAAAAGTGTTTGCTAATCATTTAGGTACACCATTATAAATACCATGGTTGCCTCTGGTCTTATCAACAATGTGATAACAGTACAATGATGACTTCTTTGACAGATGAATCAGTTAAATCATTTAAAAATAAAATTGTTATTTTATAACTGTAAACTGTGCATGCTCATAAAATGATTATTTACATATCTCTCGGCACAGGGTCGATCTACCAAATATACTGACCAATAGTCGAGTATTTGACAGTCGAGCACAACTTTTTTGGATTAGGTAATTGTAGGTGTGTTTGACTGACAGATAGTTATTAGTCAACTATAGTAAACTAATGTTCGCATGTTGAACAATGCTGTATTCCGTTGTCACCATCTTTACTAAATCTATTGTCAAGTAAACTGTTAAATTACAGCTTAGATGTTATAATTTTTGTCACCCCAATAGCAATGCAGATATGAAAGTGTATTTTCAATGGCATATGCCTTTATTTAATCCAATTGCTACCTACCTGCCTCTTAGGTTAATCGATATTTCATCGATAGTCGATTATTTTTGCCTATTATATAATCGAGTGTAAAATAAAATAATTGAAAAATCGATTTAATAGAGCAAAAATCGATTATTTTAATCAGGCATAATTTAGTGAATGTTTATTAGTAATTACTTTGTATGTCAGTAATCGGAAACATCTGACTGCTACAGTTTATGGAACAATATCCGCCTTTGAAGGCTATAGGGTGGTATTGGTGGGCATTCTATGAAAAATGTAAAAAAAATGAATTACTGTTTATTCATAGTAAATTCACAAAACTTTGATGTAAATTTTCACAAATTCTGCTGAATGTTTTGGTACTAGTTTGAATTAGTCAAATGATTCTCGAAATATTCGACCTTTCTAATGCTGGAAAAATAGGGAAACCTCAGATATAGGCACTACGGGCGAGATCTATATCATAATAAAATTAAAATAATATGGCCATTTCGCGAAAAAGCGCAAAAAATGGACTCACTGTTTTTCGTAATAAATTCACAAATTTTCGATAAAATTTTCAAAAACTTTTGCCGCTTGTTTTGGAACTAATTTGACTTACGGATGTTGGTGTCTAAGGCTGCAACAACCCACAGTCAAATGATTTTCAAAATATTCAGTTTCTTCGACGCTGGAAAATAGGGAAACATAATAGATAGGACGAGCTCTATATAATTAAAAGTTAATCTAATGTTAAAATTAAATTGGTGCTTTTTACTGGCTTGAAAACCTGGGCATACACGCCGGAATCTGAAAACCATTATCCAATGGAAATAATGGACAGTAGAAATTGACTTCATTATACTGAGCAGGGTTATTCCTCACGTTCAGCCAATCAGAGGACTGGTTGATATAGTTTGTTCTATTGAGCGTCTTGCGGTCATTTCATAGGCCTACTTAGTTGAGGTCATCATAACCTAACTACGAACCAATTTACGAAATTGCGTGTTCTGTTATTTTTTCTAGAAAATCAGTTTTTTAGCAATTCAATTATTTATTTATTTAGTTATTTAATTATTGTTATTATTAGCTCACCTGGCCTGAAAGGCCAAGTGAGCTTATGCCGTGGCGACCGTCCGTTGTGTGTCCATCGTCTGTCCATCCATCCGTCCTTCAACTTTTCCTTTAAATGACCTCTTCTCAAGAACCACTGGGCCGATTTCAATTATAGTTGGCAGGAAGCATCCTTAGGGAATACGGATCCAAGTTTGTTCCAATGAAGCCAATCGACCAATTTGGCTAATGGCCATCTTGGATTTCGGCCAATTTTAGGAAACATCTTTAAAAATCTTCTCCGAAACCGTTATGGGGATTGATGCAAAACTCATGAAATATGATCTAGGACAAGAGCTGAACCAAGTTTGATATGGTTATATGGTGGATATGATTAGGGATTAAGGGCCAATAAAGTTTGTTCAAGGAAAGGTGAACCGTCAAAAAACAATGGCGGCCGTGGGCCAATCAAAATATGGCGTGTTTGGCGGCCATATTTTATTTTTTTATTTTATGGATTCTGTGGCCGAAATTGGTGTTATATGTGTTTTTAGGTATTCTGATCTCAAATTTACCATTTTCGAAACTGTCAGATAAATGGTTTGGCGACCATCTTGGATTATTTTCCCAGCAAATGTGCCCATACTAAAGCAATGGGAAATTAAAAATATCTTCTTCTGGAGGACTACTAGGCCGATTTCAATTATATTTGGCAGGACGCATCCTTATGGCTTAGGGATCCAAGTTTGTTCAAATGAAGCCGATCCTCTAATTTGACCGGCGGCCACCTTGGATTTTGTCCGTGTTTAAGAAATGTCTTTAAAAATCTCATTCTCCGAAATGGCTTGGGGAATTGATTCAAAACTTATGAAACCTGATCTAGACAAAGATGCAAGCCAAGTTTGTTAGGCAGCCATTTTGGATGATGTAGCTTTCCCGAAAACGACTTCTTCTCCAGAACCGCTGAATGGATCAGGCCGAAATTTGGGCGATATGATTAGAGACTAAGGGCCATTAAAGTTTGTTCAAAGGAAGTTGATCCATCAAAAAACATGGCCGCCGTGGGCCAATCTATATGTAGCACGTTTGACGGACATATTGGATTTTTTTTGGTTTTTGGGTATTTTGCAATTTTCGAGACTGTCGGATAAACTGTTTGGCGGCCATCTTGGATAATTTTCTCGTCAAAAGTTCCCATGCTAAAGCAATGGGAAATTAAAAATGTCTTCTCGAGAACTACCTGACCGAATTCAATTATATTTGGCAGGAGGCATCCTTAGGGCATAAGGATCCAGGTTTGTTCAGATGAAACCGATCAGCCAATTTGCCCAGCGGCCATTTTGGATTTCGGCCAATTTCACGAAATGTTTTTAAAAATCTTCTCCGACACCACATGGGGAATCTTCACCTAGGCAAAGAGGTAAGCCAAGTTTGCTCAAGAGGACTTGATTGACCAAATGGCTCTGCGACCATCTTGGATGACCTAGTTTTCACGAAAAGTACTCCTCCAGAACTGCTGAAGGGATCAGGCCGAAATTTGGGCCATTAACATTTGTTCAAGGGAAGTTGATCCATGAAAAAAAACATTGGAGCCGTGGGCCAATCAAAATGTAGTGTGTTTGGCGGCCATATTGCACTTGCAAAAATGTCCACAAACTCATTTAAAAGACTGCTAAACCACCCACCAACAGCTTTAACAACATTTGATGGTGCTCCAGGTGAGAGGCACAGGCCCCTTGGGGCTCTTGTTATTATTATTATTATTATTATTAAGTTTAAGAAAGCTAGCTATATGCTCTCTCTCTCTCTCTCTCTCGCTCTCTCTCTCTCTCTCTCTCTCTCTCTCTCTCTCTCTCTCTCTCACTCGCTACCGCCACAGTTCCAGGAATAAATAATCGATTATCTGATTAAATGGATTATTTCCAGACATCATAATCGATTATTTATTTCCATAATCGAACATCCCTAATATTAGTACCTGCGTAATTGTATAGCAAACCCGACCGACGGTGGCCGTTTCATCATCTTTGACAATTCCTAGCCCCGGTTTTCGTGACTTGTCACATTACAGCGGTTTATACTTATGGGAATTCAGACCTATGATTTAATCAAAAACGCAAAATTTTAAAATACAAAATCGATTGCGATGTTTCAAAGCAAAAATCGTGCACGCCTACTAAGTGCAATTAGAAAATGCTTTAAATTGTAATTAAGTTATTAGTCCCGATACTTAGTTAATTAAATTTAAGTAGAAGTTGGGAAGCCTATTTAGTGAAGCAATCATACAATACACCATTTCATAATTACATGTGCACCTGTTGAGGAAATTCGCTTTTCACAATTTGAAAAGAAATATAACAAATCTGGTTTAAATAGAATAAATCTGATTTAAATCAAATTAATCCGAGACTTGGTGCTATAGCTTCTGGAAAGTTCCTAGAACTGAAGTATTACAACTAGCTATTCTACGTTTACAAATGTTACTAATTTCTGTACAGACCATCAACTTGACGAACACGGCTCGCCTAAAACCATTCATAGTCAGGTTTTATTGTATATCAACCCAACCCAGCGCACAGTTTCACAAACATACATGGAGAATAGTATAGAAATAGAATAGGCTTGTTATCCTCATTGAGGAAATATAATAGAACCACCCATGTTGAATAAATATTATATGCTACACATGTGTTTATGTTATATCAGTTTTGCTTCTGAACTTATAAATAAAGTGGAACCAGGCTCTTTTCTTTGATGTATTGCATCAATACGTGTACTTGTTTCCCATAGATCTGATATCTAAATGTCTCCATGTATAGAGGCAATGATTACTAGACGTGCAACCACAACATTCGGCATGCCATCATACTTATTACGGAAGTGGTCCCGAACATTTACATTACACTCACATTTTATAGTCTAGCTTTCACGGAAGTACTCAACGACTTTACATCTCTTACACATGGTCATTGGCTGGTTCTCCCTTCCAACTCGGTTGCAGCGTAAGCTATTACCTACACTGCACTCGCAGGTACCTATTTACACCATAAGCTATGCATTCACCTTACCTACACCGTCATATAGTCCAGTCAATCTAAGAAATGGCCTTGCCAAAATTGCAACAGAATTTCTGACCATAGATTTATGCCGAAGAAGCATTGGCATAGTACCAAAAAAGATCTAGCCAATTCGGCCGGTGGGGAATATATAAGTTTATTTGTTATAACCCGCACTCTTTTGCGTCGCGTTTATTTCTGATTTAATGAACACGCACATTGCCATTACGGTCGTCAGCTCAGAATTTAAATCGCCATGTCTTCCTTTATGCTCCCCTATATCCTATTTTTAAACTGACACGCTTACTTAGTGTTATGTTAGGTGTAAATCTATGCTTTATGAACATTCATATGTACAGCAGTTATTAAAATATTTGCCATGCTACCGGATTTCGAATTCTCTTCTTACACGTTACTTTTGGTGTAGACCCCGTATATCTTGTCTAGGAGACACACAAGCTGATACTTTAAAAGTTCTAAGCTTAGATTTCGTCATTTCCTCGTGTCGCGCTTCTTTTCTTAGGATATTCCGCCGTTAGTAGGAGTATCAGGATCAAGTTATTAAATTATGTTATAATATAGCAATTTATGATGACGTACACTTAGTTGGGTGTGGTAGGTGATAATCCACACACTTTTGGTATATTATTCATTAATAGATATAATTCTCATTTTTGTCTGAATGCAATGTATTTACATATACCAAGACATACATTTTTTCAAATAAATGTAGGCAATTTGGAGCGTACTGTGTGTGTCTGATTTAAATTTATTTTTCAATTATGACATTTTAAGCAATTATATAAATTTTATATCTGTAGCTTACAAGATTTTAGTTTGTGTGAGGGATAAAAAAAACAATCGCGACCACCGCCGCTGTTTCAGTGTTGCACTCTACCTATTACAATGTTCGTGGCTTTATTTGATTAAGCAGCGATAGACCCCTTCCCATGAACTAATGCAACACATCTACGACCACACAAAATACCACAATCAACCGTTAGATGGCATAATAATCAAATCAAATTTGATCCATGACAGTGTTTAATGTGCATTTAAATACCCTGATACAGTCCTTTCACTTAACGAGAGGGGCGATGTATTGCCCACAGCGTAACATTGGGAATTATACTGTCTGCCCATCAGCGTCCAGTGATGGTGCCTAGGTGTTTTCGGTGGCAGGCATGACGTTTGTCTAGAGCTGCCTTTGGAGCTGCCCAGCTGTTACAGTTATATCAAGGCTATGCAGGTTGCATTGTATAAACGTTGTATAATTGGCAAATGCGTCTTTGATCTACGAATTCATAGAAGGACTGGAAAGCTATGTTCCCCATGGCGCAGCGAGCAGCAATGTCAGCAATGCTGCACAGCAGTTAGCACAGGATTTTCCTTTCCCTCGATGGTTCGGCGCCACGAAGTGGGTCGTCATTTTTTGTAGTTTCATGCTTTGTAGATAGGTATATGTGGGTGAACTCTGCTTTGGGTTCATTCATAAATAGATTCTAAATTTTTAGTTTGCTTGCCGCTTTGGTATAAGCTCGTCAACGGGTTTCCCTTCTTCATCTATGAAGTCCACATCGTCTGCATATTCCATCTCTAGCTGCATACCCATTACAGACAGGGGGTCGGGTGGTGGGGGTGATGGTCTCGTGGAATTTTCCCGCACGGATTTCGATACAGCAGCAAAGTAACTGGTGCAAAGCACAGGGGATGGACCATCTCTGTTTGGATAGCCGATTGATGCTCAAACTCTACAAATTCACTAACTTAACTCGTACCCTCAGCTTGGTGTCTGCAAGTAGTAGTCTCATTAGTCGTAGCTCATCTTCATTGCAACTGGCCTGGCGTGGTAAATCTAGGATCTTTGAGCATTTAATTGTGTCTAACTCTCGAGACATGTCAATGAACATTTTGTGAAAATCCCAGTGTTTGGCCATAACTACTGACACAAGAATGTGTTGAGTCCATAAAATGTCTGCGCAGCTGCGTCCATGTTTGAAGTCACTTTGACATGATTCATTGAAGCTATCGATTCTTTACTTCTTTATGAGTATTAGGGAATTAATGGGTCTAAAACAACTGCAAAAGGGTTCATCCAGTTTCAGGAGCAGCAGCAAGCTGTTTCGGAGCAGATGGTACCCATGGCGGCTGCTTCATGCCAGGCCAGATGGTCTTGGGAACGCCGCAAATGGTTTGGAGCAGCTACAGTCCATAGCGGTGGTAGCTGCGGGTGGCAGCTGTTTTGAAACCGTTTGTGATCTGTTATGAAACAGCCGCTATGGGTGACAGGTGTTCTGAAACTGCTAGCTGCTGTTTTAAGACTAGCTGAACTGTGGAATGCGGCAGCCATGAGCAGCAGCCAATATCCTACTACTTACAATCATAACTAGAATGTGACTAAAACCTCTAACTAATATCTAACATTAATGTGTGTACTATCTCGTGCAAACCACCAACCAAGCAAATAAAAGAGTAAAAAGTGAACCGCATTTGTGGAAGACATATGTATTGTCTATATATAGCACTCTCAGCGACCCTCACCACTTATCGACCAGCACACCATCATTCCAGAATCTGTGGCAGAAATCACTGATGCCATCTTCTTGACTGATCCGTGCATTCAAGTGCCATTATGACCTATACTGGGCTTGCTGCCATAGTCGATGATTCACGACTAATTTGTGCAGCATTTACTTCACCGATAACACCAATGGTCACTATCATCAATAATTGTCCATCCATTATGTTGACTAACCTTTGTTGTACGTTAACAAAGGCAACCGACGTAATGGCTGTTACGACGGCTTATCCTCTAGCTCTTCTCATCCTGAATTCAAAATGTGAATGCAGAGTAATCTTTTATATTAAAAATTCAGATTTTACAATATGTTCATTTGCTGCATAATTGATGATGAACTAAGCGTTGCTGTACGAATTGTATGTCTGTAATATGTAATAAAGTTGCTGTTGAACATTTTGAAACTAATTTGACTGGGCGTGTTGCCATAGGCAGCAACATCATCTAGTTAAATCAATTTCAACATATTCAACAACTTACTTGCATTGTTTTCTGGAAATTGATAGTGAGGAAGTTCAGGGATCGATCAATACCAGCACAGGCGAAATATGGGTGGAGCTTAGCTAAACCTGGATTCTTCCATTAAGCAAAAACAATTATGATTGGTGATTTGTCAAAATCTTAGTTTTTCTTAGAAGGATAGTTATAAGTCCATGTGCCTAAATACTCAGCATCTTATGGTTCTAAATTGTGAATACATGACAGCACAACAATGCCGTCAGAACAAATTAATAAGCGCCCAGATTAACTGAGTTGCGGGTTGGCTTGTTTTCTTTCCGGGGATCCCGCCTTTTATTGCCAGCCTAAAATTACCATCTTGAAATATTCTATTTCTGACATTCGATTTCTGAATTGTCTTTGTGCCTCTTTCTGGAGTTACTCTACTCCTTTTCCATTGAGATATGTGGCGTTAAATTAACAGCCATTCACATTGTAAGTATTTATATTATTATTTCTAGTTGACTATGTATAAATGTCAGATCATGTATTGAATTTGACATAGTCATAGTTCTTGGTGTATTTCTGCTGAAAAGTGTTCTTACAGCTAATTGTTAAAGCCGTATAATATACTATTAATGTAGCTTAATATAATCTTTCATTTGATATTCAGCAGAGTGTTTGTTACTGCCTTAACATAACATATTCTGACTGACAGCCAGATTATTAAAACATTAGAACCTGAATACTGCGCTAGCGAGAACTAAAAACAACATCAGTCCCGTTCTTCTCTACGTCGACATGCTGGGATCCATCCTTGGAGAACGATTTCATAGTAGTAGAAATGCCCCAGTGTAGAGGCTCTCGTTTTGTGTATCATGAGTATAGCCGGTATAGCATCGTTACGGCCAGGTTAATTGAATGGAATTGGAGTGAGCTAAGTGGCAGAAGACGTGCTGCAAGGTTGAGGATGATGTAGAAGATGATACCATTAACTCTACTGACTATATTGAGAGACCTACAAGAGGACGGGCGAGTAACAGCTGATATTATTGTAGGACAAGGAATGTTCCAGAATAAAACGTCATGAATTTAATTTGGCATGTTCCTATATAATTATATTGTACTTGTAGAGATATTTTGTTATATAGCTGCCTTCTTGAATTAATTTTGCTAGCATTATTAGACATGATTACCAAATTTCTCTCCTCATCGATTGTTATTATGTCTAAATAGACACATCCATTGACAATTTGTGTAGTTTCATTTAATAAATTTATTCATAACATCTGTGTTGTCAGAAGGTAACAACGCCCAATTAGTTTTTTCATAAACACTCTACATGTGTTTTCACAGTTGCCATGTTCCTGTTGATTATCCTTATTTAAATTTGGCACCGGCTTCATTGATTTGATAGAGGGAAGTAATATTAGTGGTTTCCACGCTCACACTTGGAGCCGTTGTTGCAGGGTGTTTGTCAAATTTATTTATCCAACAAAATTCCTGTGTAGTTATGTTGAAATTGAGATTATGGAAACCCATGGTTCAACAGCTTAAATTTAATTTCAGTAAATCTAATTCCAATCCAAGATTTGTGTGCGTGCATGTGTGTTCGTGTGTGCCCGTGCGTGCGTGCGTGCCTGCGCGTGTGCGTTCGTGCGTGCGCGCAAGCGTGCGTGCGTTCGAGAGTGCGTGCGTGCGTGTGTGTGTGTGTCTGTGTATAATCTATACTTTGGCACTGCGATATTAATGCCTCCCTTATATAATAAACATGCCTCATATCGGCATCTATGTGACATCACAGACGTTCGCACAAGGAAACAAAATGGCGGCGCCCATGAACCAACATTATGCAAATGATTTGGAGACTTTATGCCATAATCCATTAATAAAATGCGGCACATTAGATGAGGAAATGTCCCCCTTAAACGAGATCACAAGCTAGAAATAGATTTCAAAATAATAATGCATAAAATGAGTTTTTATCATATTTTTGGATTAAAAAAATTTGACAAATTTTCACTAAATCTATCACTGAAATCTTTGGTTAAGTTTATGAACTTTGACGATCCAATGACATTCATGGTATGACGTCATCACGTGAATTATCAAGCATTTAGATGCAGAACGATGCCATCTAATGCAGTTATGAAGCTGGATATCAGCCCCGATTCAAGCTCCAGCTTTACAAATACTAGTTCTTATTTTGTATCTCATTACGGTGATAGTGAATAAAGGAGCAAAATAGTATTTACATGATGGCCTCATATCACAAGAATCATTCACGCAATAACATCAGTCATTGATTCTCATGGAAAAATGAAGAAACTAACTATCTCTGGAGAAATTTAATATCTATGAACTTAGAATATGCAAAAAAAATGTTGTTGTTTTTTATTTACCCTATCACAAAATCAGCAATTAAACGTACCTTGTCCATTCGCCATTTGTGTTGCCCATTAACAGCACATTTCAGCTTTCACTCAATCAGTGCTACCGTTAATGTACAGATGTGAGTATTATCACTGACTAATAATATAATTCAGGAAAAACAAATAAAATTAAGTGGGAAAGCACCCATTTCATAGAGAGGCCGTGCCCACAGATACATGGACGGTAATCTGCACCATGAATATATGAAAATCTTTTCAAATTTACATATTGTTATTATTATTCTCCATTGTTTATTTATATCTATGGGCATTGTGCATTGACATGCTTTATACATTCTTCAATTTATTAAATCCTTGGAATGCACATTATTTGAAAAGTATAAATAATTCACATTTTGTCGAAAGACTTGCTAACCTCCCTGAGCATTCAACAAATATCACAGGATTTATCAAAAGAATTGGTAGACATGTACCTAATAAAATGTTGAATCTAGATGGCAATAATTACGATTGTAATGGCTGTTAATCATAATATATATATTCTCGTGGCCTGCATATCACATTTTTGGCCGGCTTGACCATTAAAGAGTTAATGATGAACCCTTCTGTGTCAACTTAGCCATTTAATAGTCAAACTGACTAAAATAACTTTGCACTGATCTTCAGACATGGCTATTTGAAAGGCCAGGAGAAGAGTATCTTTGAATAGTTACCACTAGAATGGCTGGCTTAGTAACCGAGCCAGTCATTTTAGTGGTAAATTTTCAAAAATACCATTCTCTCTACCCGCAGATAGACACTTACTAAGTAAAAAATTTAAATTTCTTTACCATTACCCTTTAACGATCAAGCCAGCGAAAGAAAATTCAGTGGTAAATTTACTAAAATAGTCTTCTAAAATTAAAATATCTTGACAAATATTAACCATCAAAATATTTAATCGATATAATAAGTAGTATATTGAGCGCTTCGAGGCGCTGTTGACAAACGAGCGGTTAAGAATGTCCAAATCTTTGCATATTTATTGCCAATATTTAGGCCAAGATTAGACAAATTAAAATATTTATTAGTGGAATGACTGGGTCGTTTATCGAACCAGTCATGACAGTGTTTGATTAAAAAACAATTTCAGTGCCTACATATTGTAGATATCGGATTGTCTTATGGGAAGTCATGACCCCGCTAGACGTCTTATATTTGCGAGTAAGACCTCAGTGAAATTTATGTTTGAAAATACCAGGTGAGCTAAGAACTGAATCAGCATCGTAGTAGTTAGGTATCGTGTAGGAAAATGCACTGGTTGACTTTGACCAGTGCTGGTGATACAGTTTCGCGGAAATAGGATAGAAACTATATTGAAACTGTAGCAGTAAATTCATCCCAATAAGTTAGAAATTGGAATAGATTGAAATAGGGCCTATGGTTCTGCGTTGGTGAAATCTGTCAATAGTTGAAGATAAAGGTTGTTGCTGTGGGATCGGCACACACTTTTATAATATTCAGCAGTCGTTTCGGCCAGTAGTTTAGTAAATATTCGAGAGAAAGAATCGATGGGAATCGAGAGAGATTATAGGAAAGTGTAGGTGACAGACTGACATTCAGTTGTTGATGGTCGGCATTTCGACTCCCTTAAGCAAGTACAACAACACCAGCTGGCAATGAGATCATACAGCTCATGTGCTTATTAACGTTCATTTCCTACAGGCTTATCCAAGATAGGCAAGGGACTAGGACAGAGGCATTGTAGCGTCCTGTAGGAATTAATAACACACTCGAAATTTGTATATCAACTATATGTCAATCAAAGAAAGGCATGCTACCACAACACATTCTGTAATGTTGTTAGTTAGCTGACAGATCGCATCAAATCAGAACCAGCCGACACCGCTTTGCCAGGTTGAGTGGTTGAGATACCATGTTTAGTAATGAATCCCTAGAAGAGAAGCACAGAGTTGGTTTGGCCGAGATGACGTCATAATCAATGAGCATCTAGTCAAACGCTGTGGCAGAGAAACAAAAGGAATAAGGTTTCGAAGTAAAATCGAATGGTAAAAGAAGCGGATTGGTCAGAAGGACCAAGAGGATTAGATGAAACTTCTAGGAAGAGATAGGCAGAGGTTGATTGGAGGGAAGATTGTCCTGGCCAATAAAACTATAGCTATAGCCTGCCTAGAAGTATAATGAGAGCAGAAATCTATGTATTATATTATATATAGATATATATATATATATATATATATATATATATATATATATATATATATATATATATATATATATATATCCTAATAGATATGCAGGGTAGGAAACTGCAAAAGATATATAATAGGCACTTTGTCTATTGAAAAGTTAATCAGGTACTGGTGACCTAAAGCGAAACGTGTCATGTCGTGTACTGTATTCTCTCCGAATAAATTGGAGTAAGAGAGAATTGTTAGGCTAGCTAGATATCATATCAACCGTCGTGTTGAGAGTAATCAGTAGCAGTAAAGTAGTCAGAATTAGAATCAGATAAGATAGTTTAGTACCGTAATTATATTAGCCATATCATTATAAAGTATCATTTTCTTTCAGTGACAGTATAAGTCACATTGATATATAGAGTTATTGTAAAGTTAGCTATAAGAATAAAAACATCACCTTGTAAATACAAGGCACTAGTTTGGTCGTTATTAAGAACTCCTAAGGCAGTACGGGGAAACACCGTACCTTACCACGAATCTTCAGTACGTCAGAACAGGCCCAGTTACATAAAATATCTTCAGTCCATCTTTGAAGAGGCGAGCTGTAACTATCCGACTGCAGCAACGAGAAGATTGATTGTCGCAGCAATCATCACACATCATAAGTCTTCTCGAAGTTGTGGTAGTGAGCGCAGTATATATAAAAGGAGAACCGAAAATCTTCAGTGGCTTCACCTGCCAGGATCCTAGGAGTGGAAACGACTGTGTAAACTGAGTGAGTAATTGATAGTACTTATGGCACAGGTAGACCGACCGGCCAATATAGTATTAAAAGACGTTAGTGACCGAGTACAAGTTTTCATAGAACAAGCAAAAGACTCAGAGAACACGAAAGTAACCCAACACCGAGAATATCGAGATAACTCATTAATTAAGATCACCACAGACATTAATTGTGAGGAACAGCCTCGGTTAAAATGGGTTATAGTCTGTTTATATTATCAATAGGAAAGTAAATAGACATCAATACATAATGGCGACACCAGGTCCAGCGGGTCCTGGCATCCCACCAATGGGGGAACCTGGGAGGCATCCTGAGCTACGAGCTGAAACGGTAGCGGCTATGCAAGTGATGGGCACCGCAATGGCGGGTACCATTGTACAAAGCAGTGCCAGAAGGGAGGCGGACAGAGTCCACCGTGAAGAAGTATGGGAGCTTACCTAGCGAATACAACCGTGTGACGGGCTCATACCGGAGCAGGTGCGGCAGTTCCTGGATGAGGCTCTACGAGTATGGATAGCAATGGAAGGGAAGCTGGATGGGATACCCGCGTACATAATAACACGTGCTTCTCGAGGACAGCTGTCGAGAGCGGTGGATCATTATTTGATGGGAAAGAATAGGGACGATATTACGTTTGAAGAACTACGAGGGTACGTCACGGAGAATTTCGTCTCTCCCAATGAGGGAGAGAGGATAAAATACGACCTCGAGGGTGTACGCCAGAGAAGGAATGAAACCATCATCGCATTCAATCGGCGGTACCGTGAGTTGGCCAGCCATGCATATCCCACAACCAATGCGGACAATCAAAGGACCGTGCTCGGGGTGTACATCACGGCACTTAGCGATACCGGCTTGGGAAGGAGAATTGTTAGAAAGAAGGCCACCACTCTTCAACGGGCGATAGAGATTGCTGAAGAAGAGGAGAATTGTAATGATTTGCTAAAAGCAATGCGAATGGATAACCGGCAAGAGACAGATTTGGAGATAGGAGTGTTGGACATAGAGGAAGGAAAGGATGTCTGGTCTATCATAAATGGGATGAAAAGGCAGATTGCGCAGCAGACTCGGTTAATAGAGTGGTTGTGTAGCACTGTAGAAGCATTACAGGCCACATCCGACAAACAGCCGTCCGCAAGAGAGAAGATGCCACCCAGGAAACCAGCCATGCCACAACAATGCCAGCCGGCAAACCAGTATAACAGACAACCGAAAAACGACCGGCGACTGGATATCGTCTGTTATAATTGTGGTCAAAAGGGCCACTATAAGAGCACTTGTAACCAGCCAATGCAAACCCCAAGAACTGGTATGCAGAGATGACCCACCCGTGTATCCCAACCGAGGGGGCAGAGACCGCCTATAGTCTGCTTTACATGCGGAAGACAAGGGCACATGGCTCAAGATTGTGCTGATTATCAACGAAGCTTCGCGGGATACATGGATAGGAGAGATAGTCCGGCAATGACCATAACATGCTTTCGTTGCGGAAAAGACGGGCATATGGTCAACAACTGTCCATTGAGAGCACCGACACCGAAACCGCAGCGCCAAGTAGCTAAGAGACCACGGTTAGATAGTGATCTGAGTATAGACGCAATATATCAGAGCGATAGAGCAAAAAACAGTGAACAAAGAATAACACAACAGGCCTGTTCTCGTAATATGCGAAAGGACATTGCTAACCGAATTCGTAGTAATGATGAGTACGAGGATCAGGACGGGTTCGTTCTAACCGGGGAGGGAACCGACGAGTACGGACGGTATGGATGAGAATTTTCAGGACGGAGAAATTCCTACACTGAAGTGGTCTGTGGACGAAGGAGCCCTTCGTTAAATGGCAACGGAGGAGACCGTTGTTAAGCATACCGACCGAGCGGTTTCTGATCTGTTTACAATGGCACAACCACGGTCCAGAAGATCAGGGTAAGTGCTTGCATGCCTTAGTAGATACTGGTGCTAGCACATCCTTGATTAGAAAGGATGTATGGCGTGGCAGCTTAGATGCTAGGCCATTAAAAAGAGCAAAGACGCTCTTAGCGGTAAATGGTTCCCCAATAGAGCTTTTGGGGGGAGACAGATCAAATTTAAGAATGCCTGGCCTATTCCTGGTACAGTAGTAGCGAATATGCGGCATGAATGTTTGATTGGTGCGGATGCTTTGCACTTGGGAAATGCAAAGATTGACTATCGGACCAAAGAGGTAGTATGGTTTGGTCAGGTATATCCCTTTAGGTATCCCTATAGGGAACAGACGAGATACGTATATTCTAGTTGTAAGGAAACGACCAGATATAAAGATATCGACAAAGTACTTGAGGACTTTGCGGATAACTTTGATACGGCTCGTCCAAACACTTTAGGATTGGTCCCCAAAGTGAAGTGTATGGTACCAACAGGAGATGCGTTTCCTATAAGGCAGAAAGCCTACCGTCTACCGCTTGCCAAGCAATATATAGTCAAGAACCAAGTGGCTGAGATGCTGGCAGCGGGCGTCATAAGACCATCATCATCACCCTGGGTGTCACCCATTACTTTAGTCCCTAAGAAGGATGGTGACACTAGGTTTTGTATTGACTACAGAAAGTTGAATTCCATATGTTGTAAGGACAGCTATCCATTACCAAACATATCAGATATTTTTGATTCGATGCGCGGCGCAATGATCTTTTCTACTAGGGACTTGAAGTCGGGCTATTGGCAGATACCAATGGACCCCCAAGACATAGAGAAGACAGCGTTCATCTGCAGTGAAGGTTTGTTTGAATGGATTCGTATGCCGTTCGGTTTTTGCAACTCAGGTGCCGTATTTCAGAGGGCAATGAATGATATTTTCCGAGAATTCGTGGGAAAGTATCTGCATGTTTTTGTCGATGACGTAGTCATATATTCTCGAAATCCAGCTGAACATGCACAGCACTTAGGTACGGTCATGCGTAAGATTCGAGAATATAATCTACAGGTTAAGAAAAAGAAATGCGATTTCGCCAGTCTGTCAGTAGATTTGTTAGGTTATCGTATTTCTGCACAAGGAGTAGCTCCTCAGGCCCAGAAGGTCAAGGTCATTAGAGAAATGTCTCCACCCCGAGATGTGGGTGAAGTGAGAAGTTTTCTCGGAGCTACAGGTTACTACCGATCCTGTGTGCAAGGCTATGCCGAAATTGCGAAGCCTTTAATAGAATTGACAAAGAAATATAAACGTTTTGAATGGGGTGTGGATGAACACCAAGCATTCAAGAAATTGCAGAACTTGCTGTGTAGTGAGACGGTTCTCACATATCCGAATTTGAACACCCCGTATAAATTATACACTGATGCGTCTAGCTATGCGATCGGTGCAATATTGGTGCAGGAAGATGAGAAAGGTATAGAGCGGGTAATCCAGTATGTAAGCTCTACCCTTAAAGATAGTCAGCTTAGTTGGCCCGTAATAGAGAAGGAGGCTTACGCTGTGATGTATGGGTTGAAAAAGCTCCGACCATATCTATTTGGCGCGCAGTTCACCATGTACATGGACCACAAACCCCTAAAGAGTTTGTTTGTGGGAGAAGTGAAAAACACGAAGGTGCAGCACTGGGCAGTGCTGATTGCGGAGTACGGATGTAAAATTGAGTACATCCAAGGCTCGAAGAATATTCGAGCGGACATGTTGTCCCGATTACGTCGGCCAGTGGAGATCGCCACGTTAGACACGGGCGATTATGTCATACCCGAGGTAGACGAAGGTGCGTTACCGCACGTCCCTCTAGAGGTTTATGACATACCCTACGACGAATTGCGTACCGAGCAGACCAAGGAATACCCGGAGTTGTTCAAGAACACACCGGAGGAGTATATGGTCAAAAACGGTATTTTGTATTCTTTAGTGACACCTTCAGCGTTGGACGCTGGGTACCCCAGAATCATGTTACCTACCCTGTTCCATGAGAAAGTGCTCCGGATGGCTCATGAATGAGCCGGTCACCAAGGTCTGCAGAAGACCATCGGTATGGTACAGGATTATTTTGTATGGATGTCTTTAAGGAAAGACGTGGTACGTATGCTGGAAATGTGTACAACATGCCAGGTCAACCGACCTGTCACTACTCGACCGAAGTATAGCGAGATGCCCATGGATTTGATTGGTCTGCTATTAGAGTCGAGTAAGGGTAACGTGTATATAATGACGATAATTGATCACTGCTCTGCCTGGGCAGAGGCATATCCAATTCCGGCTAAGATGGCTCAGAATGTTGAAGACAAGTTCTTCAATGAGTACGTCGCTCGTCATGGTGTCCCTGAGATATTGATAACAGATCAGGGCAAAGAATTTTGTTCCAATTCTCTGGAAGAACGATTTCGTGAACACGGTATCGATCATAGACGATCGAGTCCATACCATCCGCAAACAAATGGACGTACCGAGAGGTTCAATCGAACTCTTAAGGAGTTGATTCAGAAAGGGGTGAATAACGAGTCTCATGCTTGGGAAGATGAGTTGGGTGCAGCTTTGACAGCGTACCGCAGTACTCGTCATTCCACGACCAGGTATACGCCATTTTATTTGACATATGGTCGACGAGCAAGAATTCTGTTTGCTATTCCAATCGATGCTTCGCAGGATCTTGGTGAGAGACTGACGTATCTCAATAATGCCTTGCTGCGCACTCGGGGAGAAACGGCTAAGACTAGAGAGATTCACCGAGAACAAATTAATAAGCGTGCAAACGCTGGGGAGTACAAGGTTGGCGATTCGGTGGTCGTGAAGGCTGAGGAGAGGATGAAGTTGACCTCTCGCAGTGACCCTGAATACGATATCTTTAAGATCAATGGGCCCGTGGCTCATGTCCGACATCAAAGATCTGGGAAAGTACGCGTACTTAATATATCTAAGTTGCGTGTAGTAGACTCAGAAATGTGTTGGGGCAAGATACGAGCTCGCCCTATTCGTAACCCTGCCAAAGGTACGAAGGCCAGCCATCACCCTAGAATGATGGTACCCAAGTCCGAACCTTTGCCGGTATCCGACTCTAATGCTACCACGGGTAAAATGACTCATAGGAAGCGGCCAGCTTCTGATGAGGAACCTAGGGTGAGTAAGGCGGGTAAGCGGGTTGATGCAGATAGAAATGAACCTAGTACGAGTACGATTCGAAACCATGAGTCAACGAGTGAAACCATCGTAACTCCTCGTACTATGGTGATGGACACTTCGGAGGATGTACCCGAAACCGTCACTGAGCCAATGGAAACGCTTCCATCACATCCCTACTTTCTGCGCAAGCGCAGTCTCGCTCCTGAAGTCCACTCAGACCATAAGAGGCTCAGGATTGATGCATTTAGCCATGCTCGATACGATGACTTCATCGGTCATATCGATGCAGTTATAAGGCGGCGCAGCAGTCGATGGTAAACAGTCTGTCTGCTCGGGTTCTACTTGTTATGAGTGTACCAGTAAACATAGCTTTAATAAACCTCGTGATAAGCATAGCGTCAGTTATAAATATCAATTGTACCGGATAATTACCGTAAGGGAATATGGGATCCACGGTGCTCCGTGTTCATAGACTCACCAGGTTTGCGGTAGTCCGAACCCGAGGGTCGAGATTTGCCACTGGGTGCGATTTGTACAGTGCTTATGGCTATATGATCCCAGCCGGAGGATGGATGGTGGTGCGAACGGACCTTCGGATTGTGATCCCGAGGGGGTGTTACGGACGGGTGGCCCCGCATTCGGGATTGGCTGTTAATCATAGCATTGATGTGGGAGCAGGAGTGATTGACCCGGATTACCGGGGCAATGTGGGTATTGTCCTGATTAACTTTGGTAGTAGTAGCTTTCCCGTAAGTAGGGGAGATCGTGATGTGCAGCTGATTATGGAGAAGATGGTTATACCAAAGATACGTGAATGCGCGACGTTGGAGCCAACGGAACGGGGTGGTTGCGGCTTCGGTTCCACGGGTGGTATCTAAATCGATAAGACCCACTTGCCATGTATTGTAAACATCCTGACTAACTCCACGGATAGCAATTGCAATATTCAACTGTCCGAATCCAATGAAACCGCTAGTAAGTTATTTGCCAATAAGAAAATAGGCGTAGTTTTGCAAACCTTCGGGGAAACTATGGAAATCCACTGTGACGGACAACTGACTGACAGGTGCACTGTGGAGAATGGTGTATATGCTTTGATGTCTGGTGAATGTGGATATAGTGGTAAAGGGTGGCAATTCGAGCCAGTACTGTCTTATAGTCGGACATACACTCGAGTGATTTTGGCCCTTGAAATGCCCCATTTGGATGTGGCCGGAGTTCTAAATCAGTCCCGAATTGTTAGCCAATTGAGGGTACAAGAATGGAACCATTTGCATAAGACTAAGTACGTGCCGCTAGCACCGTTATCTGCGATCGACCCAGCGATGGTCGATGGCATGGGAGTGCCGTCATTTATTTCATACACGACTGGCTCCTTCGTAGTGATTATTGTGATTTTTATTGTGTTATATAAATGCGGAATCATTTCACGCATGTGGTTATGGATCAAATGTAAGCCACATGCGGCCCACAGACCACGTGCAGTCCATATAAGTGCGCCACGGATTATTCAGGCCCAGCAGTTCCGGAGACCTGCAGCCCTACCGGAGCCGCTGCAGTTATCAGCCGGGTCGTCGCCTAACGATGATAATGGGACTGTGATCGACCCAACGGCTGATGACTGGATAGACGTGGAGCTGACCGAAGACACTAACATCAGTGTGCAGTATGAAGACTTGTAAATTGTAGCATGAACTATATGAGGGTGCCATGTTTGCGTATATTTATTCATCATTCCTAACGATGATATGGATCCCGAGGATTTTTCATAATTGTTGCACAGACTTTATTACTGTGCCATGTATGAATCGTTTATTGTGATGTAGATGTCAATATGACCTGTTTATGACTTGTAATGATCAATTGTAGGATTAGGGTTATTGTTATATTATTGTATTGTTTATTTGCTTGTGTATTTCTCTTCATGGCAGGATACTGTTATTGCCATGCATGTTGGCAGAATTAGTTTTGCTTGGTTTATAGTATCATACGGGGGGTCGGTTCTGTATAGCCCTGGTATAGTGTGGTTTGGTTGTGGATAGTGCATAACGAGTTAGTTAACGCTCTCTTAAGGCCTTAAGAGATGGTTAATTGACTTCGGTTGAGGGGCATGTGTAGATATCGGATTGTCTTATGGGAAGTCATGACCCCACTAGACGTCTTATATTTGCGAGTAAGACCTCAGTGAAATTTATGTTTGAAAATACCAGATGAGTTAAGAACTGAATCAGCATCGTAGTAGTTAGGTATCGTGTAGGAAAATGCACTGGTTGACTTTGACCAGTGCTGGTGATACAGTTTCGCGGAAATAGGATAGAAACTATATTGAAACTGTAGCAGTAAATTCATCCCAATAAGTTAGAAATTGGAATATATTGAAATAGGGCCTATGGTTCTGCGTTGGTGAAATCTGTCAATAGTTGAAGATAAAGGTTGTTGCTGTGGGATCGGCACACACTTTTATAATATTCAGCAGTCGTTTCGGCCAGTAGTTTAGTAAATATTCGAGAGAAAGAATCGATGGGAATCGAGAGAGATTATTATAGGAAAGTGTAGGTGACAGACTGACATTCAGTTGTTGATGGTCGGCATTCCTACTCCCTTAAGCAAGTACAACAACACCAGCTGGCAATGAGATCATACAGCTCATGTGCTTATTAACGTTCGTTTCCTACAGGCTTATCCAAGATAGGCAAGGGACAGGACAGAGGCATTGTAGCGTCCTGTAGGAATTAATAACACAATCGAAATTTGTATATCAACTATATGTCAATCAAAGAAAGGCATGGTACCACAACACATTCTGTAATGTTGTTAGTTAGCAGACAGATCGCATCAAATCAGAACCAGCCGACACCGCTTTGCCAGGTTGAGTGGTAGAGATACCATGTTTAGTAATGAATCCCTAGAAGAGAAGCACAGAGTTTGATGGGCCGAGATGACGTCATAATCAATGAGCATCTAGTCAAACGCTGTGGCAGAGAAACAAAAGGAATAAGGTTTCGAAGTAAAATCGAATGGTAAAAGAAGCGGATTGGTCAGAAGGACCAAGATGATTAGAGGAAACTTCTAGGAAGAGATAGGCAGAGGTTGATTGGAGGGAAGATTGTCCTGGCCAATCAAACTATAGCTATAGCGTGCCTAGAAGTATAATGAGAAGCAGAAATCTATGTATTATAATATATATATAGATATATATATCCTAATAGATATGCAGGGTAGGAAACTGCAAAAGATATATAATAGACACTTTGTCTATTGAAAAGTTAATCAGGTACTGGTGACCTAAAGCGAGTACCGTATTCTCTCCGAATAAATTGGAGTAAGAGAGAATTGTTAGGCTAGCTAGATATCATATCAACCGTCGTGTTGAGAGTAATCAGTAGCAGTAAAGTAGTCAGAATTAGAATCAGATAAGATAGTTTAGTACCGTAATTATATTAGCTGTATCATTATAAAGTATCATTTTATTTCAGTGACAGTATAAGTCACATTGATATATAGAGTTATTGTAAAGTTAGCTATAAGAATAAAAACATCACCTTGTAAATACATGGCACTAGTTTGGTCGTTATTAAGAACTCCTAACGCAGTACGGAGAAACACCGTACCTTACCACGAATCTTCAGTACGTCAGAACAGGCCCAGTTACATAAAATATCTTCAGTCCATCTTTGAAGAGGCGAGCTGTAACTATCCGACTGCAGCAACGAGAAGATTGATTGTCGGAGCAATCATCAAACATCATAAGTCTTCTCAAAGTTGTGGTGGTGAGCGTATTATATATAAAAGGAGTACCGAAAATCTTCAATATGAACATTTCTTACGACAACTTCAGATACAGTTTGATGCTGGATTGACCATCAATGAGTTAAGATAACACAAGAGAGCTTAACAACAACCTTGTAATACGTAGATAGGAATGGACAGGATTAGCCAGTAATAGCCGGTAATAGGTCCATGTAAATGTATGTCTGATTAGTCAGATGAGCATTCGTCCACCTATCTCAATGGACCTTTCCTTTTTATCTATGGCCCGCCCATCTCTAGCTAAGCTCCGCACACACCTCGATCGTGTTGGGATTGATCGATCTCTGAACACCATGACCATCAATTTCCAGAAAACCATACAGGTAAGCTGTTGCATACTTTGAAACTATGGCAGCAACAGCGCCCAGTCAAATTAGTTTCAAAATATTCAACAGCATGTTTATTAAATAGTAGAGCCATAGTATTTGTACAGCATGTCAGACTATTAAGAGTTAAAGACGGGCCGTATAGAATAATATATGACGCAATGTTTATGACGTCATCCTACGCGCCGCTTATCTGATTTTGACGTCATATGACGTCATTACTCTGGAAAGGCCCATTATCAACCACCGTGTGGAGATACGTGCAGGCCCTTAGAATAAACCACGATTGTGCTTGCTAGTATTCATCAGCATATATGAAGAATATACTGTATAGATCACAACGAGTCGACGCATCTGTTCACGCAGTTCGATATGATCAAAGCCTTTTATACAACGCATTTAGCAATTTATTAGTCTAACTCACACCTCCAGCTCTAAAACCCTACACGTCTGATCTCGCCCAAACACACGCATTCACTCACTCTCGAGCGTGCACACGCATGTACGCCCGCACATGCTACCGCCATCAATGCCTTTACTATCACTAACTGATATGGATATTTTCACGTGTTAGATAAAAGAAGACAATTAGTGAATCACCTGTACACTAAAAATTAAAGACTCGTCAGTGCATGTTATTTGATCTGCATGCCAATGGAAATCTATGGAATCATGCAGCTACCAGCACCAAACCACCGAGCTAGGCACACTGAGGACCATGTAGTATTCAAACTATCACCAGAGCAGAAAGCGTTACGGCTGCGCATCTATCAAATTGGTCAAAGTGAAGAGTGCACTGAACTACGCCGGGAACGCAATAACATTCTGCACCACATTAATGAATTCTTAAAAGATCTTGCGTTCAACAAGAAAACTCCCTACTAGATGAAATCACTGCCATGGATGACTGCCACAAAATGTTTCAGCCAGCACTAGCCTTGAGAGTTACTGGCCACACACCACCACTCACTGTACACAACTCTGAATGACTCTTTATCGGGACTGCCTAGGGAAAAGCTAAGGCAATTCGAGAATGGTTCAAGGCACAGTTCACAGGACACAATGATGGCCACCTGCACCCGTTCTCAGGAGACCCCAGGCCATACCTAACACCAATTTCAATGAATTATTCAAATATGTTAGTGACATTGTCTCAAAACCGATCACATACTTAGTCAATTGAGTGTTTATGCACTACCTGCCCATCGAGGCGGTCGGCCAAGGTACACTTATCATGCTACCCATGGCCAATAAACCACCTGGTCCCAGACAATCTGCGTCCCATTGCACTCTTCACCCGCATACGGAAAATCCTATCCAATGTTACTCTATGCCGCATCCGAGACAAGATCGATAGCTTCAATGAATCATGTCAAAGTGTCTTCAAACATGGACGTAGCTGCGCAGACATTTGATGGACTCAACACATTCTTGTGTCAGTAGTTATTGCCAAACACTTGGATTATCACAAAATGGGCATTGACATGTCTCGAGACTTAGACACAATTAAATGCTCAAAGATCCTAGATTTACCACGCCAGGCCAGTTAAATGATGGCTGTTTTTATTTCTATTAGTGATGGATGTAATTTATAGCTTAATCTCAATACCTATCCACACGTGGCTTAATATTTGCAACTAAACTACAGACATACAGATATCCAAACAGACACAATATATCATCGTATTTGACAAGCTCACATGCATATTAACTTGAATTAAGATTAATAAACATATGCTTCTAGTATGTTGTGTGATTTAGTATTTGTTTGTGTTGCTATCCGAAGTACAACCTGTATATAACGAATATATGCGTTTTGTGACATTAGATGCTGTTTCTTGACAACGAGTCATCAACGAGTCATCATAAAACCATTCATCGTTAAGAGCAAAATCCTTTGACCTCAAATGCGATGGAGATGGATAATAATTAATTTTATTGAGAATAGGTCTTTAACTAACCATTATTTGCTGACTCATTAGATTGCCCGTTATAGACAGGTCTGGAGCTTTATAAACATATTCTTCGCAACGTCCTTCCGACCGAATGAACAATACAGCAATGTTTGCTAAATTTATCCACAATATGTAATATCCTAAGCACGAACACGTATATCAATCATAACTGAAATGGGTCAACCAGCAAAATCTAATGTCATAGACATCATGGCATCGCCAACTTGGAGAACAGCATCAGTCATCACTTTCACTAAGAGAGACCAATTCGTCAGTTTCCTCATGTGTGGGGAAATCCACATTTCAATGCAAGGAAACCCAGCAAGGAAACATGAGCGTTTCCTTGGCATAGTTCAACGTGTATCATTGAAGTACAGTTGGGCGATCTCAAACCTAAACATGGGTGCACTCCTTTAAATACATTTTAGGTTGCAGTGATCCATCACTTTCTTTGATTCATCCATAATCTGCAGGGTTCTTCAGATCTAGATTTGCTATGTGGATCTAGCACCATATAGATTTCTGGTACATGGCTCTGAGGACATACAGTTGAAATGAATCTTCCGTCGATGGATGCACAGCACCTACTTTGTCTGTTGTCGGGGCAAACATGTACCTCATCTTATCAAGTGACTTGACCGCCTTACCCATTTGCCCATAAAGCAAAATGATAAATGATCCTGCAATATTGAGTGACATGCTTGATGCTGATGACGACAATCCCTGATAAGACAGCATGTCTACATGACCAGATGGCAATGCTCAGCTGTCGGTTCAGGACGAGAGATTTAGGCTCACCATCCAGGTGTGAGCTTTCTTCGCATCCTTGATGGTGACTGTGAGGTTAGTCAGTGATAATGGATTGATAGAAAAGCTGAAACCCGACCTCCCATCGACAGTGATGGAGATTGGTGTTAGGTCTGGAATCATACAGATTATCATTAGATAATCCAGCAGACCACGTAATCGGCCAGTCCAAAGTGTACCTAAGGGGCATCGTCGTGAGGTTGACTGGGAAGGCCATCCATAGTAGTTGAATTAAACCAGCAAACTAATTGACATCGTAGAGACCCACAATGCGGCCCCCCACAGCATCTATTTTTTTTACCGCATCCACGTCCACATGCCCTCTTGGAGCCTTTGAGGTATTGTGTTATTGCACTTTGTGTGTATCTGTGTGGTACAATGTTTGGAGCTTCAGCATATGGTTGTACTCTTCATCACTGTCATCTATGTCCTTGAGAGATTTAGTGATCGATTAGTCGAACGCCCGTAGGGTGCTCTATGCTAGTGTTAGATACTTATCATGCTGGTCTAGCTTCCAGGTGATCTGGCGCTGTCCAACTGCCAGGAATGGTGTTAGGACAGTGGCGGTAAGGGCCACTCCACCTAGCGAGATACCAACTATTGCATCGACCCCTGTAGTGAGGGTGGCGATGGATACCACACCAGCACTGATACCAATCACCCAGCAGCTGTGGTTGTGCGCGCAAGACCGTTGTATGCTGTTTTACATCGGCTGCACGTTCTGCTGTACTTGTCTGCTTCATGGACACGAATCTGCCTGATGATCTGCTGTAGTCGCCATCCATAAACTGTACCACCCTCATCAGGCACCAAGGATTGGTATAGTTCAAGGTGCTTTCCCCATTCAAATTTAGCCATGGTATATATATATATATATATAGGGCTTAACCCCGAGCTAGCAATGCATCACCAGTAGGATCTGCCAATGAGTCATCATTGGATTCCTCTCGGCTAACTTGGCGAAGCGTGTGAGCATATTAGTTTTTTAGACATACCTCTTCTAGGCAATCTCTTGTGGTTTCAGTAGCTCTTTCAGCCATGACATTTGGGAAATCATCGTGTGCCCTTGGTACTACTCCAGACGTTGTGCGGCTTTCTTACTTTGATATTTCCAGTACAAGACTTCTACAGGGTGGTTATCCGAGAGCTCTCCACACTCGTCATATGTGAGATTCTGGTCATCAGGCATGCATGACTCTCCTGTTGTCTCCTCTAGGAGCCTCTTCCATTCTTTGGCCAATTCTTTTGTATTTATAGTCCCATCGTCTCCGTGCCATTCTGGTGATACCCCGCTCCTGCTTTAGCCGCACACCTTCTTGCTGATAAAACATTCCCCGTAGTTTTATCTGTACAGTCTCAGAGAAGGTATGTTGGCTCACGTATCTCCTTCATCAGCTCAGCAAAGATCAGATATGCCTGGTAAGATATTATGTTGATAGCCAATGAGTAGCAACATCGTAATCTCTAAATGCGCATCTAACCACCCATCTGTGCTAGCATACAGGATAATAGTCGAGCTACGAACAGGTGGTTTGTGTGCGTATACAAATTGGCACTGATTGCTGTCCGCAGTTTGCTATTAACTCGTGGCATACATTATATCATGGCTAACCCCACCTCTGTCACTGAGCTATGTTAGGTACTGCCTGGAGCTGGATGTAGCAAGTGGACATGCATGTAGGTAGTGGAACAGTGAGCCAACACAAAACGGACCCATTCTACATGGTATTCCACTACTCGTCTACCGACTAGAGATGGACTGATCACGTTCTCACCACATCGGAGCATCAGTTGGACAATCGTCATTGCTATTTGTGATTAACATAATATATAAGATGGAGCCAACATTTGCTCACTCAAACGATTTTGCTGATCTATTGGACGTGTATGTTGTTGATGTTGGCAAGGTTAAGGAAAGCAATGGGGTGGTATTCGCACTACAGTATGAAGCAGATTCCAAGATGTTATCACTCCATCCCATCGGGGATCATGGCATAGAACTATTGACAAGCAGGTTAAAGGATGTCTCCACAGAGTGTCTAGGTTGAGACAGGGATTCAAGCATGATCGTGTTTCGGCACGATTTCACAAAGAAGCGATTCATCTCCGTGCCTATGATTAGGCTGTAGGTTGAAGTTGATGAAGTTGGCAAACCTCAACACACTCGATACTGACCTCTACTTCCATATGGTCGAGCCATCTGTGGACCATGGCCCACTAAAGATGCATGCGGGTGTACTGTTAACCTTGGCTGAGTGTCTTCAGATCATGTTCGAGAGGAATGAAGTGTGGTATCGTGCTGGCCCTAAAGGTTAGTGGCAACCATGGATGCTGCTATATAGACCCCCCCCATTATTTACCATGAAGTCACCCCACTATCAACTGTTATGAAAAGGCATGGCATGGTCCGAAAGCTTTGTAACCACTGGCCATTTTCCTAAACTATATAGCGCAGGATGGCATAACCATAGTTGTGGTGGGTCATAGGGTTGGTGTCACTGGAAAGATAGCCCTAGGGGAAGCTATGAATATTCAGGAGGGCATCCTGCAGATAGAGGGTGTGCCACACTCACCAAAGGGGAAGGCCGCAGCGAAGCTTTTCGAGTGTGTCGGGCTAACCAGTCCGCAGACAATCTATATTGTGATAGAACTGCATATTCTAGCTGATGGTAAAATGAAGCATTTAACACCGACCCTGATGTGATGAAGATCGGCATTGAGGCTAGCACAGGGCTCGATCGGACATAGATTTTCCTAACTAGGTTTACTCTCTTTCGTTTAACCCTCCATATATAGACCCAATATGTTGATTATACTTATGATGCTGCTCATACCTGTGGTGGCTGCCTCACAGACAGTCATGATTTTGGACGCCAAATGATCACACTTCCGAGGTGAGCCTCAGTATAACCCTACCGCGACCATTTGTAGAAAATATCTGAGAACGCTTTCATCCACGTGTGGAGATTGAGTCTGTTTACCACTTATATGGTTTGGAGAGGGTGGGTCGGGGCTGCCTGCAGCTGAGACAGCAAGCACTAGCCCATCACCCTATCCACTGTGTCATGTGTGAAAATGCCAGAGTCTGTTATGGTGCAGATTGTAGGCACTTTAGTGTTCTGCCAAGTCAGCATTTCCAAGGCCGAATGTGACACAGACCGCGACTACGTGTTTGTTTGAGCAGTCTGATCGAAGCATTCTTGTCCTAGCTTAATTTGATCGGCCCAAGTCTCATCGAGATATGTTTGTTCTAACTCGAAGTCATCATCCACATATATGTCTCTACTATTCAAACTCAGCAGCCTCATCCATATCACGGGTCTCATGCATCGTTCACATCAAAACTGTGTGGTTGGGGCTCCTTAACAGATAATTTAATTACTTCCCAGTTAGATAATTCAGTAGACGTGCCATTATCCTTGCAGTCAAATGATACTCTCTGAGCTTTAACTGGTGCACTGTTGGTTTTCAGGCGAGCAACTCGTCTAGTACTAATGGGAATTGTAGGGCTGAATAACTTCTCCAGAACTTAAGTGATCTATTTGCATAGTCACTCATGTATCATAGTGACCCGGGTACATTTCCCTGGCATGCTGTAGAGAATACATCATCCATATAGCTCCATCGTTCTTCGGGATAGACAATAGTTATTAGTACACACATTTGATCGGATTCACTGACTATATAATATATATTAAGCTTCCCGTCTCTGGATGTTTATCTCACACCAGCGAGCTGGAATAGCAACATCTAAATCTACGAAATCTAGGCATAGTCCCTTATTTGACGCTTGTAAGAGTGACGTTTAGGTATGGACGGGGTCAAAGATAGGTAAACAGGAGTGGCTGGTCGAGTTTAGCGCCTCTAAAACAACTTCCATGCTTATTTCTTTACGTAATGATCCAACTGCATTTCCTATCAAACTTAAAATTATGATATACTCCAACCCAATGACTACACACACACATTGGCGTTAGTTTTAATAGCCATGGCAACTGGCTTACCCTTGTGGAAACTCTAATACCTAACGCCTAACACAAACTCTCGATACTCAAACACTTAAAATACGTCCTTGATAAGAAATGTCTCGAAATTATGTACACAAGCTTTATCAGGCCATCTCTGGAGTATGCCGGATTATGCCGCCATTGCCTGGATCAACATACCTCAATACATTGCAATCAGATTAGAAAATATTCAAAAAGATGCACTGAGGACAATAAGCGGGTTAGCTCATAGTGCCCACATTGCTGACCTGTATGCTGAAACAGGACATGAAATGCTCTCCCATAGACGCGAATTCCATAGATTAGTAATGCTTTACAAAATTATTAATGGAATGGAACGAAAGGCCCTGGCCGGTCATCTTCCTCAACTTTCAGAAACTCGAAACACATACAACATTCGCCATCCCAACGTTCTAACTCCACATCGCTGCCACACTGAGCTCTGTCAGTGATCTTTGTTCCAGCAACAGTCCGTGCCTGGAACTTTTTCCCTACACCTGTTACAACATGTGCCAACATAGGAGAATTTAGGAGCAAACTTAATGCTATGCATCTAACAAAACGACCTCCTCTCTGGTAATATGTATGTTCACCATTTGGTAGCATAACCCAATGCAAACTCCACAATGGTTGTTTGATAACTTTCTGTCAGACACTATTACTTGCTCATTTGCACACCCAAATGAATCTGTAAACAGCTACTTGTTCCACTTCAATATTTATAATGTTCAAAGAGTCACCCTTCAAAACGAGTTGGCTCGAATGACATTTCTCCCCCGACAACTAAGAAATCCTATAGGGCAACAATAATTTGAATGAGGAAAATAATGTTCTAATATCCACCTGTGTGTTTATTTAGGTGAAACCAGTCGTTTCAAACAATCCTACAAAGCAGACAACCTGGGAGCCGACTTGGAGGTCACGACTTTAGCCGATTTGTCACACATGACAGGTTGTGGCCATCGGGCCGGCTAATGTAAAATAGACTCTAACTAGTAAACTAGTAAACTTATGGGTCTCTTAATCTGGTGTGGCCTCGCAGGCTGAGGATTGCGTTATCCAGATCGCCCCTTAGCATGACTGATAAAAACTATAAATACGATCTAGTACCCACGCTGTATTTCAAGCATGAGTGTCCAAACCTTAAGGGTTATCCTATTACTTTCCTTTCAACGTCTTCATTCACAAACCTTACATCTTCACTTTTCACCTCTCTCTCCTCTCTCTCTCTCTCTCTCTCTCTCTCTCTCTCTCTCTCTCTCTCTCTCTCTCTCTCTCTCTCTTCCATTTCTCTCTTGACACTCACACTCATATTGCAGTACAGCCAAATTTATCATTCGCCGAAAATATTTTCACTGGTAAACCTTGCCCATGGCGGCCTCTTTATAGATGACCTAAGATTGATCACTAAAAGACAGGGTCGATCAACCAAAGCCATTTTGGCTCGAGTCACTTCAGTGAGGTCTCCCGTCTTAAGGACCGATTGTGCCGTATCCCTAACATACATCTGTGTAGTCAGACTGGCTTATTACTCCATAGCACAACTGTTAGAGATAGTACAAGCAGCTGTTGTTTTATACTGTAACTACATTATTTAACTAAGTACTAACTAAGTATGATTGCTACTATTCCTCTCTCTATTTCCTTTTAATTGTTATTTATCGTCATAATTCAACCACTCGATGTATCTATGGCACAGGGGATACTGTTCCAAGACATAGTTTTCTCATGCTCCCATTTTATCAAGAAAAAAATTACGTTTAAACCAAGGTGTGGTCTAATGTTGCCTTTCAAGAATCCTGCTTGGTTCTCAGAAAGAAGTTCGTTTTCTTCCAAGAATTTATTTATCCACGAACAAATGATGGATGTAAATAATATTCTTCAGCAGCTTAACAATGTTATCGGTCTATATTTCTCCACCATCTAAACCTTGGTTAAACAGATCTTTACAGCTTTATCATTATATATTCTGTAGCCGTCATATATTCATTTGTGATTTCGTCTACACCTGCTGCTTTGTTAGATTTGAGTTGCTTAATAGCTTTATTTATTTCGGTATCAGTTTTAGGAGTTTTCCACCGTGCATCTAGTGGGGTCGGGAATCGGTCCATCAGTATTTCATATTTCTCTTCCATTAATATTTCTGAATTATTCATATACGTCTCTAGTTTCTGCTTTGCATAATATGTTCTTTCTGGGATTAATTAGTTTCCAGTCAGTTTTAGGGTCTTTAGTTCTCATTTCCCTTATTGTGTTTGTAGAATTAAATTTGTGTTGTACAACACGTTTCAACAGTACGTTCTTTTATTCTTTCCTAAAATTAATCATGGTAGTTTTATTATTTTCGGTTTTATTTGGTAGCTCTTTCTATCACGAGCACATGCCTTCCTCATTCGGTAACACTCAGGGTTACACCATGGTTTATCATACTTCTCTCTTTTGGATTGTACGTAGATACTTTAGAAAAAATTTTATTTGGTGAGTGTTGGAAAGTCTCAGACATACTATCAGTTATCTCATTGATTTGTGTTTGGTAGCCTCCATTGATACTAGCCATTGATCAATAAGCATTGGCTGTTCGGTTACATTTTTTTAATGAAATCCTCTCGTTTTTCATTAATCCAGTTTTGCCGTGGTTGGGTAAGGTGTTTCCTGTTCATCCGGTCCTACATCTGAATCTTTTTTCATTGTAAGGATGAGTGTGCATTGAATATCTGAAATCAATGGGCAGTAGTCGAGGACATCGAATTCAATGATTTTTTTAAAGAGTGAATAAGACGACATGGCGTAATCTATCACTGTTCTATGTTCGTACTTAATTAGTTACCTTTCCTATATTTCTGTCCCTACCTTTTCTGCGTTTAACATATATAGTTTCCTGTATCTACATAGTTCTAACTATTTTTGTCCATGCTGATCTAGTCGGCTTTTGTCTTGTTATATTTCGTCCATTTCCAGCATGGGTAGTAGTATATCCGGAGTCAAAATGATACCACCTCAAAATGATGCCACCGTAGACCGACAATCGCCGATTATTAATCTATGCGGCGGGGCGCCGCTGTAAACCGACAATCGCCGATTATTAATCCACGTCCGAGTCAAAATGATACAACCTCAAGCACATAAGGCTCAGCGTAGCTGGCAAAAGTTATCTACGTCATGACCCATCCCAGTAGAAATGTTTTCGAACAAATCTACGTCGCGCCTCTCTACGCAAGGCAGGCTGGGCGCCTATCGATGATCCGTGGCCCCCACAGCTATCTCAAACCCTGGGGCAGCCGATCCGTGCCCCCACAGCTATCTACGACCCAGTAGAAATTTCTTTGAGCAAAATGTTATCTACGTCGCCGGGTAGACGCAGAATTTGATCTCATTCCCGTGGCTGCGAATGGTGTGAATCTCCATTTAGAGATAAGCAACCACAGTGATATACCAGCTGATCGCCTTGGTCTGAACGTCCATTTAGAGACAAGCATACTCAGTGGTATACGAGCTGATCAAGCACACATAAAAGGTCTGAACGTCCATTTAGAGACAAGCATACTCAGTGGTATACGAGCTGATCAAGCACACATAAAGGTCTGAACGTCCATTTAGAGACAAGTATACTCCAGTGGTATAGCTTGTGATCAAGCACGCATTACAGGGTCTGAACCTCCATTTAGCAACAAGCATACTCAGTGGTATAGCTTGTGCTCAAGCACGCATTACAGGGTCTGAACGTCCATTTAGAGACAAGCATACTCAATGGTATAGCTTGTGCTCAAGCACGCATTACAGAGTCTTAACGTCCATTTAGCGACAAGCATACTCAGTGGTATATCTTCTGATCAAGCACGTATTACAGGGTCTGAACGTCCATTTAGAGACAAGCATACTCAATGGTATAGCTTGTGCTCAAGCACGCATTACAGAGTCTTAACGTCCATTTAGCGACAAGCATACTCAGTGGTATATCTTCTGATCAAGCACGTATTACAGGGTCTGAACGTCCATTTAGAGACAAGCGTCGACAGTGATATATACACCTTGATTACTGTTGCACAGCTTCGCGCTATGGCAAGGCAATTCTAACTTAGAGGCTACTCTAAGGCCAAGAAAGCTGACCTGCTCCAGATGATCGGGCAGGCCCGTGCCGAGGAATTCATTGCTCGACTGAGATGATCCTGAGAACTTCCACAAGAAAGCACAGCGGCGGCGTGAGCTTCATCAGTTGGATGAGGAGGTGACGGCTAGCTTACGAGCCAAAGCTGTAGCGACGCGGATGGCAGACCATCCAATGGAGTGCCTACCTGCCCTACGCAGGATCACTAGAGGTCTGAACCCTTAGCCCGGAGCATGAGGCGAGAGGGTGAGCAGATTCTCAATGAGCTTCTAGGTGAGATGGAAGGTGAGGAGAGAGGAAGACGGAAAGTGCACTGGACGTTCTTCCAAGGCCTCAATGGAGACATTACAGGACAGATCATGGGTAAGATCCAGCAGACTGTCCCGAACGCCTTCTACCTCCGGTATACCCACACCTATCGCGTCAGACACATCGAGGACGGTAGGGTGATGCTCTTCCACAAGAACACTCCATGGAGTCCGTAGCTGAACTCAATAGGAGCAGCTCAGGACTGGGTGGCGGCAAGAGAGCAAGCCCGACTCGACCCCGACAACATCGATCGCCCCAACACCACGTGGGCATTCGTCCGATCAATCAACGTTGAGGTCAAGGCCATCATCGACCGCCAACCTTTGCTTGGGACGGAACCACTCCCAGACTGGCTACGACAGAAGAAGAGTATGGTGGCACTTGACACCTACAATGATAACATGTGTCTCTGGAGATGCCTAGCAGTGTATCACGGGGTGAGACCTGATAGAAGTACTGCTCCTGCACGAGAGCTCACTAGACAGTTCTACAGTGCTCGCGCACTTATGCCTGATGTTCCAAAAACCTCTATGGATCAGTTGGATAAGGTAGAGTTCTTCGCGAAGATCGGGATTCGCGTGTATGAACAAACCGAAGAGGGCACCTGGCACCTGATCAGGCAAGCGGCCCACTACCGTGACACTATGACCATCTGAGTGTATGACCACCATGCCTTCTATATCAAGAACATCTCCAAGCTGGCCCACATACAAGTCTGCAGTCACTGTCAGCAGAGGTTCACAAAGGCCCCGAATCTTCAGCGTCATGCTGACCATTGTACAGGTGGCAAACAACCATAGAGTGCCCTGGGGAGAAGGTTGATGCACCACAGTCTGCATATGAGAAAGCCTCCTATCCACCCCAACCATCCAGTTCAGCGGCTACTCGATGGGTCAGGTATGAGTCGAGAAACAGAGGTATACACATACACCATGTAGAGTGTGGGCACGGTGGCGAGCGTTGGATCGAGGGGCCTCCCGTAGACGGTTATGATCTGACTACCAACACCGTTTACCAGTTCCATGGCTGTCACTGGCATGGATGCCCTCAGCACCAGCGAGGGTAGGATGCCGAACAAAGATACCGCAAGACAGTCCTGAGAGAGGAGAAGCTGAGAGCATCTGGATGCACGCTTGTGGTACAGTGGGAGTGCTGTATAAAACACTGTCCAAGCGTCCCTAAACGAGTTCAGACCGTCTCATACCCGCACTTCATCGTCTATGACTGTGAGGTACTCCTAGATGGTGCCAAGACTCATCCTACAGAGACTCTCACGATTGAGAGTACCCACATACCGATCTCTGTGTCAGTCGGCTGCTCCTTGGAAGGCTCCACCAGTGAGCCAACTCACCTCCGCAATCCTGACCCAGAAGCTCTGATCAAGGCGTTCATGGATGAGATTACTAGGCGAGCACACAGAATCCGTACAGATGGCAGGGCACAGTTCATACCTTTAGACCTTGACAAGCTCCCAAAACGACAGCAGCGACTGATTACCAAGTGGTGTGACCAAGTTCCGGTGGCCGGCTTCAACTCTTGCCACTATGACCTAAACCTGATCAAGAAGCACTTTGTGGATGAGCTGACCAACAGTACTGGCACAGTAAAAGTCACCAAGAAAGCGAACCAGACAATGTTGCTCATCACCCCGAGCTCAGGTTTCTTGATGTCTTGAACTACCTTGGCCCAGGAGTCTCCTACGAGGCATGGATCAAAGCCTATGGGTGTACACATCAGAAGAGCTGGTTCCCATATGAATGGTTCGACACACCCGAGAGGCTGAATTATCCTGGACTCCCTGACTACCCAGCGTGGTGGTCTAAGCTCAAGGGTGGCTACCTCCTGAAGCTATCGGAGTGGAAACAGTGCAAACAGACCTTCAGAGACCATGGAATGAGGACGTTCGCGGACTGGTTGCGATACTACAATAACTTGGATGTCAGTCCATTCATCGAAGCCCTAGAGCGGATGCAGGAGTTCTACACAGAACGAAAAATAGACATCCTCAAGGATGCTGTGTCTCTCCCAGGAGTGTCTCTGCACTACCTCCTATGTGGAACCACTCAGCACATGCCGGATGTTAGTCTCTACTCTCCAGGCAAGGAGGCCTACGAGATGCTGAAGGATGCGGTTGTTGGAGGGCCCAGCATTGTCTTCACCAGATACCACGAGGCAGGTGTGACACGCATCCGCCAGAGTGGTCGTGTCTGTCAACGTCTACTCGGCTACGACGCACATGCTCTGCACGTGTCTACAATGGCTACAGAGTTGTCATGTGGTAAGGAGACAGTACGGCAGTGGTCCGGTGATAGCGACATAGCACGATTTAAGAAGGATCTGCTGGCTGACCACTGGTTCGGTTTCGCTGAAGTGGACATAGAGGTTCCTAAGGCAATGTGTGCGAAGTTCGAGGAAATGACACCTCTCTTCTACAACAGAGAGATTCCAGCTGAGGCAGTATCTGTTGAGATGCTCACATACCTAGAGAAAACAGGTAGGAAACGTCCCACAACCGGTAAACTAGTCGGCGCACTCTCAGCCAAGAGGAAGCTCGTGTATGCACCATCACTCAAGTGGTACCTCGCCCATGGCCTGGAGATCACTGCTGTATACCGCACCATAGATTACAAGCCACAGAGACCATTTGAGTGGTTTGTGAACAATGTTACCGATGCTCGTCGTACAGGAGATGTTGATAAGAGTAAAGCGCTCTTGGCAGATCTGTTCAAGCTACTAGGCAACAGTGCCTATGGGAAGCTCATCGAGGCTCTAGAGCGTCACAGCAACACGACCTTCACCAAGGATGAACGAGCGGTAGATAGAGCCCTCCACAGTGCATGGTTCGAGGATCTCGAAGAGATTGGCGAGCCCTACGAGGCCACAATCACCATTCGTCGCCCCTTCCAGGTGGGGATAGCCGTATACGAGCTCGCGAATCTGAGGATGCTGGAGTTCTACTATGACTTCCTGGATCACTATGTACCTCATGACGGCTTCGAGTACCTCCAGATGGACACAGACTCTGCGTACATCATAATAGCTGCCTCCAGTCTCGACGAACTCATTCACCCTGAGATGCGAGCAGAGTATGAGGCTCATAAGCGGGAGTGGCTAGCTTGGGACAAGTGGTCTGGACGGACTCCGGAACTGGTTCAAGCTCGAGTTCGAAGGCAACCGTGGTATCGCTCTCTGTTCCAAGTGCTACTATGTGGAGAGCCTCGCTGGGAAGGTGAAATGCTCAGCCAAAGGTATGTCTAAGCATCAAAACGATGTCTCTTGGCAGAGGTTCTTCAGTGCCCTAAATGGTGGCATGGACAGAGCTACACACCGATGCATGCGCATGGGCAACCAGGGCATGGTGACGTATGAACAGGAAAAACTCGGTCTCTCAGCCTACTACGATAAGCGGCATGTGTTGCCAGATGGTGTCCATACCGAGCCAATCAAGTACCATATCCCTCAGGCACCTGGTGACGGTGGCAGCTGTGTGTCTGGAGGGACCACCTGAAGCTCCTCCCAAACAAACGGACGTTTGGGACAGCTCTCTGAGCATGCCAGATAGTACAGCGTAGGCTGCCCCACCATCTCGACATACCTGTCAAGTTTCTGGACATCTAGCGACCAGTTAGGATCTGTTGCACGTCGTCGCCCACCTTCCAACTCACCAGGTGCATACAGGTACCGATCCAGAGCATAAGATGGAAGGCACACCTGTTCCTTGTCTGCTCCTCCGGAAGGTTGGGCAACAGAGGATCGTTGGATACCCTCTACTGCCTTCTTACCAGTTAACCGAGTTACCTCAGTATTGGATCGCTCTTCCACCATGGGCAAACCTTTCACCCACACCCTGGACCGCTCTCCAGCCTGTGCCATTTCCTGGGCATATTCGTGTGCAAACAGTCTTTTGGCTAGTGTCCGATTCCACCGCTCGATGGTTGCCTGGGCACGGTGGTGACCAACTTCACCTCGTCTAATCACCACACCATGTTTCCTCATGAGGGCCGCAGTCTCGCCTCTGAACTCCTTACCCTCATCCATCTGCAACAATTCTGGCCACTGGAGGGGATTTTTTGGATCCTCGTAGACACCCTGGAATGCCTGGGCCACCTGGCCAGCTGTCTTGTCTGTGGGCGGTGCTGCAGCCTTGTACCTGCTGGCGACATCGACGATGGTGAGGGCATACTTGTAGGTCTTACGACCAACCGAGTTTGTGTAAGGAATAGAACATCTGCCTGTTGAACTCTATTCGGGACGGTTTCATCGAAATGAGCATGCCTGATGTGCCGTGGACGAGGTCTGTATATCTGCCACATCGCCTGGCGGCTGAGCCACTGGCTAACTGTCTCCAATGTGAAGTTGTGGCCCTTGCGACGTACAGCCTCAAGTAGTTGGTGGGGCTCATGGTAATATCCACCAGGCTGATAGTAGAGTTCCTCAAGAAAGATGGAGCCCCAGGATTTCATCACTGATGTTCACTCCCGTCCTGTCACGCATGGTCTGGGCGAGGGTATCACTGACGTCCACTCCCGTCCTGTCACGCACAGCCTGGGCGAACTCTACACAGACAAACAGACGGCCGTAATGCATTTGACTATCACTGAAGACCTCCTCAAACACCTCCATACACCGGCGTCTAGTCTCGGCTGGAGCCTCGCTGAATGGTAGCTTATCGTCTAACCCTCGGAAGTTAAGTGTCTTTACCAGATCGTACAGAGATGCCATCCTTGTATAGTATGGCTTAAATGTTCGGCGGCCCAGATGGCCGCAAGTGCTATGGCAACATACGGTAGCCAAAGGCCTGCGACCCCGAAGAACGTACCTACTCCTGAGGCGATGGCTGGTATGGCTTCAGAAATCTTCTCCACACCATGGATAGCATTGTTGGCGATCTTGCGGACCGTCTTGCCCACCTTCATTGTGAACAGAGCGATCATAGCCCCAACTGCTGCCAGCGGACTGATAGAACCTTTTACGTAAGTGCAATAGATTCCATTCACTCTGTGTATTAGCTTGCAGGATTCAGACTCTACATACTCACCTGCGGTCACCGCTACATCATGGTCGTCTGCATCATAGTCCTCGTCATCTATATCCTCGACTGGATCTTCATATGCCTCTGGTTCATACATATCTGTCGCTGGGGACAGCTATATAGCAGCTTTAAACTGTAGTCTATAGCATGGCCTCTGCAATCTTGAATGCGGGCGTGTTTGCCTTAGCGAACTGGGGACTCAGCTTCGCTGACAAGAAGGCGGCAGAGGTCGAGCGTGAGCGTCATAACCAGGCGATGGAGAAGCTGTCTAAGGAGAAGTTTGAGTACAGCAAAGCACTCGAGCATATGCGCCAGAGGGAGGCACGCGATGACAACTCCGAGCTCAGGCCAACCAGAGCCTCAAAGAGGCAGATGAGAGTCTCGATGAGTACTACGAGGCTGCATCTCAACCAACACTCAGCTATGAAGCATCGACAGGTCAGAAGACAGCAGAGCTTATAGTAGTGGTGGCAGCTGCAGCTGTGACGACAGGAGTCGTGCTCTATGCACGCTCAAGCTGAATACCTGATGTGTTCGACACGCATACCTTGGCATAGCCAAAGTAAAGTACCGTCACACCTAATGAGCGAGTCCCAGCTATGAGGTCTCCAATGTTGAAGCTGAGCCGGTTGCCCTGATTAGGTGGGATGTTCTTTCCCCCGATGTGGTGACGGACCTCGAGTGCTGACTCGAGGTCATCGCTTCCACTGGTTAGTCGCAGAAGTGCATATGACCTAGTTTTCTGTCTGTAGATTTGGCAGTCAGCCAGCTCGCGTACCTCACCAAGAACATTGGTCCCAGCAACCACAAGCTTGAAGTCGTCTAGCTTATCCACCTCCTGGATGACTCCTCCCTTCTGAACCAGGACCGCAACAGCGACACAGTCCGATGAACCACGATGCAATGTCAGCTCTACCCGTTGGTTAGCTGTGGCTTGGACCTGCTGGTGTTCGCGCTCCACATGCACGATTCGCTGTTTGGATCCTGCTTGCTTCAGTTCCTGGTCATTCTCGTCGTGCCAGATATGAAGTCTTGGAGCATTCAGCGACGCATCTGCGAGCCGCTCAGTGTACACCAGGAGGAACAGCCTATCATGCATGGCTGCCGGATTCACGTGTGTGTTCTCGAGGAGGGTGAAGAATGGAACTGCCACAGGCTTCTCGACACCTGCCTCTAGTTCGAATTCCGTGAACCCCTCATTGCACCCACAGCATAGTACCCTTTTCCCTTTGCATAGAAGGTTGGTTCACGAGCCAGCGGACATATGACTCGGTACTCATCGTTCACATACGTGGTGTCCAACGATGCTGTTGCTCTGCACAATCGCCCCCCCCCCCCCCTGTTCAAACCTGCGGGAGCTCTACCGTATGTTCTATTATGCTCTGAAGCTTGAACTCGAGTGTCATGCTCTTGATCTCGTGGATCTGTGCCGAGATTGCAAAGTCAATGTGCTTCCCAGCAGCGGACAATGGGTTCTCATCGTGTATACTGGGTCGAATGACCATCAGGTAGTCCTTCCGAGGATCAGTGCGGTGTGATGTTGCAGGTTCAATGGCCCCATCCGGATGTTGCACATACTGCAGCATGTTTAAGGCCTGGGTATATAGATGGGTTAAATGGCTGCCATGTTTGGTAAAGTTCTCCAGCAGATTATCTATAGGCAGCAGGACAAGTTGGCACAACAGTCGGAACGGCAGTCGACCCAAAAGCCACGGCATGCACTGTCCCACTGTGACAGGGTCCGAGGCCTGCTTCGTGACATCATCATTATCCACGAGCGAGTCAAGGTTACACCACCAACGGATGCCAGAGGAAGGAGCGCCAGCTCGTAGTACAAAAGAACTCCTGACTTGGATACTCTACCGGATGTTTGACAGCACCCAGGGCAGGGCACTAAACCTACCTGTCGGCCAAACCAACAGTTCTGTTATTCTAGCTCTCCAAAAGGCGAGGGTTGACCCCAAAGATCTACTAACGGTCGGGAAGTGGGCTGCCACAGCCAGGAAGAGTGAGAGATGCTGGTTAGCTTCCAGTCTGGAGCAAATAACTACTTCAGGGAGGAGGTCAGTGCCGCTGTATCGGAGAGCCATGACACTGGTCATGCAAAAGGTACTCAAGAGGTGTTCACTGTTGGCCGTAAGGAGGCTGTTGAGCATATTTTCAATGAAAGAGGGCACAGGAGATTGGACAGGAATCTTTCAGCATTTCTGAAATTCCCAGATAACTACCAGGACTACCTCATCAAACCGCTCGCAAGTCAGATGCTCATCGCGCATGGAAAATGTGGGTCTTCCATGAGAAGTTCCAGAAGAAGAGAGTCCACCATCTGACCCTCAGTGGATAGAGTTTCAGCAACAGGCTTCTGACGAAACTGACGAAGTTCCTCAAGCTTCTGACGAAGTTCCTCAAGCTTCTGACGAAGTTCCTCAAGCTTCTGACGAAGTTCCTCAAGCTTCTGACGAAGTTCCTCAAGCTTCTGAGGAAGTTCCTCCAGGCTTCTGACGAAGTTCCTCAAGTTTCTGACGAAGTTCCTCCAGCTTCTGACGAAGTTCCTCAAGCTTCTGACGAAGTTCCTCCAGGCTTCTGGCGAAGTAGCGGACGAAGTTCCTAAGCATTCTGATGAACGAAAAAAGTTGCGGCCGACAGTATGTCAGCGGTGACGCGTAGAGCAGGCTAGTCTCCTGGCTGGATTCAGCTTGTAGGCGAAGGTCTGTGCCTTTTCCAGAGAGGGCTTGAAGTGTGACAGCTCACCTGTCTCCTTGTTGCTGAAGATGAAGCGGTACAGCTCAGCTGCCCTCTGTACACCTGCGATAAAGTCCCCTTTGTGTTCCTTGAGGGGTAGGCTGTCGCATATGGTCTCGAGCAGGGCACGTCCACACTTGGAGCTGAAGTATAGCTACCGGGCATTGTGGCGGATGTCCGGGGAGATCTTGCGGGTGTACTTCTGAAAGAGGATGAAGACAGTTATCTGTGTGTGCCGGATGTGCCTGGTGATGTTGCTGAGGTAGGTGACTGTCTTCTGGTCCATTGCAGGGTCATCAATAACTAGAACAAGTGGTTCTGACAGTCGGGCTGCCAGCAGCTTCTCCATCAGGGCTTGCAGGTTCTGCGACTTGGTGATTGGACGATTGTACCATTGATCATTACTGTCAACCGCCTCAGCGGCGGAGTCAGACACCAGAAGGATGTATTGAGAATGTAGATGTTTGGCCAGGAGAGCCCGCAGCAAGATGTTTTTCCCGTGGCCTGACGGGGCAATGATCAGCACCACCTGGCCAGCATCGGCCGGCCTACTGTCGAATGGTACAGACATGCGCACGGAGGATGATTAGCACTTGGTCGGTGGTAGCATCGTCTATATCTGGGAGACTAAATGGCAGTACTTCCTGCACCAGCTTTTGCACCTGCTGTGTGGCTAGCGTTGTACCTCCGGCAGATACGAAGGATGTGATGGAGGTGTCAAGCATGAAATCCCGGCAGCAGCTGAGAAGATAGCATAGAGGGCCTGTGTTAGCACCCGCAGTGTCTAGTACATCCAGTATATGTACGATACATGCACGGGAAGCCATGACTATTATGTGATCTTAAACGGCAAACCAAAGAACCCTGACTTCTTCACCTCTGGTAGCTGGAGGCTGGCGGTAGGACCTTTTTTGCCATCGACAGTGATATTGCTCAGGCCGATGGTGCCTACCCTGAGATTCTCTCCGTTTTGTTGGAAAGAGCTCCGTGGTTTCAGGAGATTCTTAACCAGGTCTTGTGCATAGGACTCGGTCATAAGCTTGATGGCTCTAGCCTCATCGACTCCGAGCATACCGAGCATCGTCACCCTCCCCTTGATGCCCATCCCCTTGTATACAGTCTTGGCCTTATTAATGGCCGATTGTCCTACCGTATCAGTGATCCCGATGAGATCTCGGGCTGGGATGGTACATCGGATCTCCCACGGGTCTCCCTTCTCATCGAAGTCTAGGAAGGAGATAGGGGCAACAGTGTCCTCTGAACCGAGGTGTGCCTCGTTCAAGTAAGCAAGATCGCCTAGCTCTTTGCTTTCTAGGTCTGTGAGTGACAGAGTCATAGTCATATACAGATGGCTTAAACCTACTAGTCATACCCCCAGTGAAATAGTTGGGCATAGGAGGACCACGCAGTCGGCCAAGGGAATAGGTAACAGTGCTCAGGGTACTGGCCCGCTCTGCAGGGGCACGCCTTGTGGGCGGCCCACCATTCCTGGGCATTGGCAAACGTCAGGCTGCGTGCGCGACTATGGGCTACACACCACCCTCCGGCACGCATGCCTCATATGCTGCACGGCTCTCGTCATCCATCCCTCACTATTCAGAGTGGTTAAACGTAGGCGACGATGATCTCAGCCATTGCACTCGTTCTCGTTGCTTGCCCTAGAACCGCGGCCTCCATCGTTCACCCATGATCTTGGTGGCGGCAGTGTAGGCGGCACCACTGAGGGCGATCTTTGGGATGGGGTGAGTTATTCCGAGACAGTGCCCAGCCACCCCACTCACCACTGTAGCGAGGACAGCCACAGTGGCGGCAGGAAGAACCTCATTTTCCCCTGTCATCTTCACCACGGCCACATTCACCGCCACGTTACTGGCGACATGGACTGCCAGCGGCTTAGCCTGTGTCAGTAGTTTCTGGGTCTTGGTTCGCAGCAGGTTCTCCACCTACTGAAGACTCACCTGGCTCTCGGGCAGTTGCTTCACGATCTGTACCATTGATGTCATTGTTTAAACCCTGAGTATACAACGCAGTTAAACACCTGTGTTCCCTGTCGAGTGAGCGAATAAGATCTTCCCAGTCTGCATCTGCCAGGTGTCTGGGTTGGTACTCAGGAATATTCATCTCTCTATTGAGTCATCTTAAACATGTCCGGGCTATGCGAGAAGTACTATGAGGTCTTCCAGAGGGAGCTGAAGGCCTACAAGAAGAAGACGCCAGATGAGATCGCTCAGCTCTCTGGTGCTGAGCTGACAGAGGAGCTGACAGCTGTGAAGCTCTATCTAGGATTTGGTAAGGGACAGATCTGCTTCCACGAAAACCTTATCATGGGTGGGAGTATCGTCGAGCAGCTCCTGTGAACTAACGGTGTCTACAATGATCGGGAGTATCTGGCAGATGTGTTCCAGCAGTTGCAGACCTCCATGGCCTCACCTTACTCCGAGCTGAACAAGGCTCTGCGATACTACAAGCTGGAAAAATGATGCGCTGTGGGACCCTACAGCCCTTGGATGTGCATGTTGGCAGCGTGTATAGGGGCTGTAGGGCAGGCCAAGCTAGCTCAGTGTTTCACCGTGGTCCCCACAGCTACTGATGAGAGTCAGGATAGTCTAGTAGCTGATTTGCTGGCGGCGGAGTAGACTGATCCCGATCACCACGATAGCTAGGTCTGACACCACTCGTAGAGCTGCCACAGGAAGTGGTGTCGTGTCGACTGGCTGCAGTGGTGGGGTTGGCGCTGCCATGGGAAGCATCGTGTAGACTGGCTCCAGTGTCGGGGTCGGAACGACTGTATGGCCCGTACTACGTGGAGGTGTGTTGATATCCGTGTTGAAACCGAAGTGGACACCGGGGGAACTCCCATCGACTATCATGTTGTTACAGCCCCTGACTTGGAGGTCCTCGATGTTCATGATCATGTTGCTCGGAATCAACCATAGGTGTGGTAAAATAATAGCAAAGTCAAGTTTGCGATGGGCCTTCCGCAACCCCTGCTGGAACTTAGCAATAAGACTGCTGGGATCTGCCACGATGATCATATCCTCAACGAGACTGATGAACATGGCCTGGACCTCTGCTCCGCTGACACCATCTATGGAATGCCACAGCTTGCTCTGTGCTGTAAGGAGGCAGTAGCACAGTGCTTCCAGGGACTGGTTGATCCGAACGATCCCTGCTGGTGTGAGGCCTGAGGTGGTGTGTGGGACGAAGTACTTCCACACATCTGGATAGTCCTACCTGATTCCGGTGATGTGCATATTTTGCACTATCGTTCCAGGGTCGGAGTCTGGATCGAACGAGAATGTCGCTGTCTTCCGACGGCCTACTCTTCGGGGTGTTCGATAGGGGAATCCTGAGTAGTCACGTCTCGGGTCACTGTACATAACCCCTAGACTGCTGTTGTCGCCGCCATGCCACTGATAGTCTGGGTGAGCTTTGCACTCTCTCTGTAGTCTGCTGGCCGCTGAGACGCTATGACTGTTGAGCTGTGGGTCGAAGTCGTTTGTATCAGGGAGGCTTGCACCCAGCTCATGGAGGATTCGTCGCACAGTGAAGTACACGTGGAATCTGAGACAGCTGGCGATGAGCACAGCTTCAGGAGTACCAGAATAGGAGTGAAGCAGGGTGGAACTTACTCCACAGCCTGCCATGGCACACCACACGGCACAGTTCAGCTGCTGATTCCAGTATGAAGGCTCGGAGCGGCCATCCAAGTATGAGCTTGCTTTGCATCCTTGATGGTGATGGGGCGGTTGGCCAGCGGTCGTGAGTTAACGGAGAAGCTGGTTTGGCCCGTCCATCCACTGTGAAAGAGAACGGTGTTAGCTCTGGTATATCATCCAGTAGGCCTCTCAGGCCAGTCAAGGGTGTACCCAGGAGGGGCGGTTGGCTCCGGATGACTGTCGTGAGGTTCAGTGGGAAGGTCATCTATACTGGTGTTCTTAAAGCTACCATACAGGCAGCACATTATTTGTAGTCATCTCGACTCCAGAGACTCCGGTAACATCTCGTTTTTTAACTCCTCCATATCAACCCGCCCGCTGGAGCCTTTGAGGTATTGCTGTCGCACTTTAGGTTTCTCAGTGTGGTACATGGCGTGGACCTTCAATATATGGCAGTACTGTTCATCGGTGACCTGGCCATCCTCGAGAGCTTTGCTGACAGACTCGTCGATAGCCCGTAGCATACTCTGTGCTAGAGTCACGTACTTAGCACGCTTCTTCAACCTCCTTGTGATCTGCCGCTGCCCTCTCCCACTCCCGTGGCCAAGACAGTGGCGGCTAGTGTCACGCCACCCAGCGGGATGGCGACGAGGGCACCCACCCCTGTAGCGAGAGTGGCCACAGCTGCCACACCAGCACTGGCTCCAATCACACCCGCAGCAGTGGTTGTACGTGCAAGGACGTTGTAGGTTGTCTTATATCGACTGCGCATTCTGCCATACTTTTCTGCCTCATGGACGAGATTCTGTCTGATGGTATCTATCTGCTGGAGTCGCCAGCCGTGGATGGTACCGCCCTCGTCAGCAGTCAAGGAGGGGTATAGTTCTGGTTGCTTCCACCACTCTGATTTTGGCATATTATACCTAGAGATTAAATCTGCATCACCTGCATCACCTGCTCATGAGGCATAGAAGGCTTCTTTTGGGAGAGCTTGCCGAACCATACCAGCTTTTTGGTCTTGAGACAGCTGTCTCTTAGAACGTGGTCATCCAGCACTATATTGGGTGCCAGTAGCTTTCTGAGACGTGACATCTGGAACTTCACCTTATCACCAAGATAGTAGGTCCGCCGCTGGATGGCTTTCTTGATCCTATACCTCTGCGCCATCTCCTCTTCTCACTGTATGACCTCTGGCTCATCCTCATCTGCGAAGACACCTGGCTCATCATCGTATGTGAAGACATCTGGCCGATCGTCGTCTGTCAAGACTCCTGCATCCTGCTTACTCTCCTCCAGGAGGGCCTGCCAGTATCGGAAATTTTCCCTCTCCCTCCTTGCCCTGCGCGCGTTCTGTTGATACCAGTTCTCCTGCTGTAGGCACTCTCCTTCTTGTTGACAGAATTGTTGCTGTGTGGGTATCTGTTCATTTAAGACCTTTATCTGTGCAGGGGTTATGAAGGGGCAATGATCTATCGGGTTCATCTTCTCGGCCAAGGCCAGATATTGCTGGTATGATACCATGTTGTCGTCAGGTCAATGAGTAATAAGAGTGTAAACTCTAAATGGGCGTCCGATATCCCATCCGTGCTGGCATATATGTTAATCGATGGGCTGTCAAACAGGTGATTTACAGGTATGAACAGGCTAGGACTGATAGCTTTCCATAGGTTGCTGTTGGCACCTGGGAGATACTCTATCACGTCCCGGCCGACTTCCACCAGTGAACTGCTGTGTGCACTGCCCGGAGGTTGATGTAGCACATCGGCGTATATGTATGTTGTGCCCCACTGGGGCACCTCGAAGAGGACCCATTCTACACGGTACTGTACCACCCGTCTCCCCTCTAGAGAGTGTGAGCTTATGTTCTCACCACCGGAGAGCAGCAGTCGGACAATCGGCATGGTTAATATGTCTCGTTTAAACCCCTTTTATAGCATGCTATGGAACCTATATTTGCTCACTCGACTGGTCTTGCTGACCTCGCAGATGTGTACGCAGTTGATTCTGCCAAGGTAGAGGAGAGTGATGGCAAGTACTTCGCCCTACAGTACGAAGCAAGCTCAAAGGCATTCTCCCTCCACCCGTTTGGTGGTGATGGGCTGGAGATGCTCACAGACCTCAAGGATGTGTCGAAAGGGCGCCGGAGCCACAACATAGATGGCCACAAGATCGTGTTTCGGTACGATTTCCCTAAGAGGAAGTACATCATCGAGCCGTTGATTGCGGTCTCGGATACAGAGGTGGCAGACATCAACACCCTAAATGACGACCTCGGCTTTCATCTGGTCAAACCCTATCCGAGTAATGCCACGCCGATGACACATGAGAGTCTGCTATTGACCCTGGCAAAAAACCTGCAGTTCATGTTTGAGAAGAATGAAGTGTGGTACTGCGCTGGACCTGGGGGTAACTGGCAAACACGGTTGCCCCTATATAGACCTCCCGCAGTCATTGACATGGCTGTTACTCCCCTCTCCACTGTTGTGAAAAGGGATGGGAAAGTTCGAAAGCTCTACAATGGGGGATCATCCTTCCTCACCTACATAGGTGAAGGTGTCTCTCTAACGAGGGTGGGTCACCGGATCGGGGTTACAGGTGGAAAGCTCCTGCTGCGGCGTCCATTCGATAGCCCAGAAGAAGCTGTTAACCTCCAGGAGGGCATCCTACGGGTTGATGGGGTGTCACATGCCACCAAAGCCAAGGTTGCTGTTAAACTGCTTCAGCGAGTGGGACTCACTAGCCCGCAAACGACTCATATAGTCCTAGAGCTACGATTCTTAGCCGCGGCAAAGTGAAGCAGCTAGCCTCTGCCCCTGAGGGGATGAAGATCACTATCGAACCCGATGGAGCAGGGCTCTATCTGGCACAGATATTTCTCGAGGCGTTCACTCTGTTCAGTTTAACTCTTCGTGTATAGTCAAGATGCCTTCTTGTATATAAGTCTCGGCATAGCTGGCGAAAAAGTTATCAACCGGAATGCGGCGTGACGCAGATAGCTGTGGGGTCACGGATCGGCTACTCCAGGGCTTGAGATAGCTGTGGGGGCCACGGATTGTCGATCGGCGCCCAGCCTGCCTTGCGTAGAGAGGGGCGCGACGTAGATTTGTTCGAAAACATTTCTACCGGGGTGGGTCGCGACGTAGATAACTTTTGCCATCTACGCCGAGCCTTATGTGCTTGAGGTGGTATCATTTTGATTTGGCTGTAGATTAATAATCGGCGATTGTCGGTCTATGGCGGCGGCCCGCCACATAGATTAATAATCGGCGATTGTCGGTCTACGGCGGCGATGATTGTCGGTCTATGGCGGCGACGATTGTCGGTCTACATGGCATCATTTTGAGGGGGTATCATTTTGACTCCGGATATACTACTTGGGTACACTTGCTAAGTTAAGTAGCCGGCCGCGTATAATCTAGAATGACATCAGGAATCGCTGCTGTGTTTGCGTTAAAATCCCCCAACATAATGACATAGTTAGTTTTAGGCTCAGACTCTGCAATTTCATGTCCCAATTCATCAAACGTACCATCATCTACATACTTTGAGATTACATATGGAATATACACCCACTCTTTATAACTTCTTTATCAAGTTTTGTTAAAATTGTGGGGATTATAATCCATACGGCAAATTCACTTTCTATATTGATTTCATTTACATAATTTGCTATGTTGCTATGGATTAAAACGCATATGTCCGCCAGATTTATGCAAAGCGTTTGTTTGGTTTGTCAGTATTGCCGTGTACCTCTCTATATTTACCCATCATACTAGTCCAATCTTTCCTTTATCTCGGCCTATTATATGATGCTTTCTTATGAAAGCATCCATTTCAGGGTAGCTTAGTATTGTTGTCAGAACTCACGCGTTTATAAAACCTAATTTGATTCCATTTAGTATATTTCTATCATCTGTGCTATCCGTGCTGCCCTTGGCCGGGTCGCTATCATACACAACATCACCGTAGTCGTCTCTGCCGTCGTTGTGGGTAATGTTCTTATGAACACAATTAAGGTTGCTGTTTTCATTCCATATGTCCTTGTTCACATGTTGATCTGCCTTCCGTACAGGGGTGAACTGAACGAATGCGAGCTGTTTCTCATTGCCGCGTATGCAGCGATGTGTTGCGTCGTTGTCCTAGCGGAGGAGCTGGGTGCGTTGGGGGGGGGGGGGGGGGGGTGCGGGCTGGGAGCAGGGTGAAATTCTTGATTTTGTATACCATATAAAATTGCGTTTCTTGAAACTGTGTTTCTCATATTGCCATCGCCAGTACGATAATAAACAAGAGGCCTGTCGCTCACCTGGAGCACCATCAATTTTTGTCAAAATTGTTAGTGGGTGGTTTAGCGGTCTGTTAAATGAGTTTGTGGACATTTTCGCAAGTGCAATATGGCCGCCAAACACACTACATTTTGATTGTCCCACGGCGCCCATGTTTTTTTGATGGATCAACTTCCTTTGGACAAATTTTGGCCTGCTGCCTTCGGCGGTTCTGAAGGAGTAATTCCCGTGAAAACCAGGTCATCCAAGATGGTCTCCGAACCATTTGGTGAATCAAGTCCTGTTGAACAAAATTGGCTTAACTCTTGGCCTAGATGAAAATTCCCCAAGTGGTTTCGGAGAAGATTTTTAAAGACATTTCGTGAAATTGGCCGAAATCCAAAATGGCTGCTTTTGCAAATTTGCCGATCGGGTTCATTTGACCAAACTTGGATCCTTTTGCCCTAAGGATGTTTCCTGCCAAATATAATTGAAATCGGCCTGGTAGTTCTCGAGAAGACATTCTAAATTTCCCATTGCTTTAGCATGGGAGCGTTTTACGAGAAAATTATGCAAGATGGCCGCCAAACCATTTATCCGACAGTTTCGAAAATCGAAAATTTGAGCTCGGAATACTAAAAAACAGATATAGAAACAAATTTGGCCTCAACATCCATCAAATAAAAAAATCCAATATGTCCGTCAAACACGCTACATTTTGATTGGCCCACGGCGGCCATGTTTTTGACGGAGCAACTTCCCTTGAAGAAACTTTAATGGCCCTTAGTCCCTAATCATATCTCCCAAATTTTGGCCTGATCCATTCAGCGGTTCAGGAGAAGTCGTTTTCGGGAAAACTACGTTATCCAAGATGGCTGCCGAACCATTCGGTCAATCAAGTTGTCTTGAAAAAACTTGGCTTACCTCTTTGCCTAGATCATATTTCGTGAGTTTTGAATTGATCCCTCAATTGGATTGGGAGGAGAAGATTTTTAAAGACATTCCTAAAAATCGGCCGAAATCCAAGATGGTCACCGGGATCGGGTTCGTTTGAACACACTTGAATGTCTATGCCGTAAGGATGCTTCATGCCAAATATAATTGTCCAAGTAGTTCTCGAGAAGAAGATATTTTGGGAGCTCATGGCGAGAAAATGCTCCAAGATGGTCGCCAAACCGTTTATCCGACAGATTCGAAAATTGCAAATTTGAGATCAGATTAGCCAAAAACCTATATAAAAAACCAATTTCGGCCTCAAAATCAATCAAATAAAAAAATCCAATATGGCTGCCAAACATGCTATATTTGATTGGCCCACGGCGGCCATGGTTTTTGACGGATCAACTTCTCTCGAACAAACTTTACTGACCCTTCGTCCCTAATCATATCTGACAAATTTCGGCCTGATCCCTTCAGTGGTTCTGGAGAAGAAGTTATTTTCGCTAAAACTAGGTCAACCAAGTTGGCCGCCAAACTATTTGACCAATTAAGTTCGCTTGACAAATTTGGTTGAGCTCTTGGCCTAACTCATATTGCCTTAGGTTTCCTTCAATCCCTCAAGCGGTTTCGGAGAAGATGATTTTTAAAGACTTTCTAAAAATCGGCCAAAATCCAAGATGGCCGCCGGCCTAATTGACCGATCGGCTTCATTTGAACAAACCTGTATCCCTATGCCCTAAGGATGCTTCCTGCCAAATATAATTGAAATTGGCCCAGCTATTCTTGAGAAGAAGTTGTTTAAAGGAAAAGTTGACGGATGGACGGACGGACGACGGATGACGGACACACGACGGACCGTCGCCACGACATAAGCTCACTTGGCCTTTCAGGCCAGGTGAGCTAAAAAACTGGCTGATGCGTGGCGTTCTGTCCGTTTTACAATATGCATGTGATTGTTGTGGCAGCGGTGGTGGTGAAGGGCAATCGACAGCCAGGATATATTTGCCTTCTACGTAAAATTTGTCCACTATAAGTTTGGTTTGTCTACCTTGATTACGCACTTCTCGGAATGTCGACATTAATTTTCGGCGGCGTTCCCTGCTTTCCGCCGGGAATTGGATCTCAAGTTCCAGAAAACTATACAGGTAAGCTGTTGTGCATTTTGAAACTAATTTGACCGGGTGCTGCGGTTGCTGCTGTTACTGCTACTGCTACGTCTACGGCCACTAACACAACAACACCAATTACCAACGCCACCACCACCACAGACACCACAGCCACGACCGCCATCACTGCTACCACCACCGCCATCGTCACCGTCACCGTCATCGCCGCCACTGCCACCACCGCCTCCACTACCACCACCGCCGTCACTACTACTACCACTACTACTACTACTACTACTACTACTACTACTACTACTACTACTACTACTACTACTACTACTACTACTACTACTACTACTACCGCTACTACTACTGCTACTACTACTACTACTACTACTACTACTACTACTACTACTACTACTACTACTACTACTACTACTACTACTACTACTACCACCACCACCACTACAACTAATACTACTACTACCACTACTACTACTACTACTACTACTACTACTACTACTACTACTACTACTACTACTACTACTACTACCACCACCACCACCACCATCACTACTACTACAACTAATACTACTACTACCACTACTACTACTACTACTACTACTACTACTACTACTACTACTACTACTACTACTACTATTACTCCTACTACCACTACTACTACTACTACTACTACTACTACTACTACTACTACTACTACTATTACTACTACTACTACTACTACTACTACTACTACTACTACTACTACTACTACTCCTACTACTACTACTACTACTACTACTACTACTTCTGACGCAGTCGGATACACTTCACGGAGGAACTCCTTTAAAAAGGCTTGCAACCCCCCCACCCCCCCCCCCCCCCCGGTTGAAATAACAGGCTTTATTAATAGAATAACAATACAAACCTAACATGTCAAAACAGTGCCAGCTAAAATACTCTATTATCATATACCACAACCGTGGCATAACTACATAGAAAACATAATTAATAAAGAGCTGATAACATAACATAATTCAACAAAGACATTGCTATTTGCACACCGTGTAGTAGTAGGCCCAAATGGCGAGCATAGCTAACCAGCAAGTGGTAAAGCGACTCATCAATAATTAGCAGTAAGCTACTGCTAATCATTGATGCCATTGAGCCGATTCATGACCGGCAGGCTAAGTAGATCATATATCGTTTAATGTAGCACACCGTATAGTAGTAGGGCCAAATGGCGAGTGCAGCTCGCCAACAGGTGACGAGGTGACTCGTCAATAAGTAACAAAAAGTCACTCATTGACGCCAGTTAGCCGATTCTTAAATGCCCAACGGACGTAGTAGCCTTTATATAATATAATGCACAAAGCAAAAGTATACAAACTATGACTACTTAGATGGCGCTTTGGGTTCACATTCTAAATTTACTTCATTGTAAGTTTTTGCAAATTACCCTGGAACAAATACGCCTACAGTAAATATTTACAACAGGAAGCTAATTGTAAGATATCACACTCTGTTAACTTGAAAATCGGATCACATCCAGAATATTGACATAATGCTCATTTGATATTTAAATATACTGATCCCAAGGTTAGGATATTCGTCAAGATTAGAGTCTCCTAAGGCATTACAATTTTAAAATAAAGGCAATTAAATTAAATTAAAATAGCATTTATCAATATACAGCAAGCCGCGAGTGTGCTAGCTTCTGATATTTTTAGATATCCGTATTCAATTGATACTAGACCAGTTTTGCACCATACGTCTTTAAATCTACTTTCTCTCCCATGTTCTACAAGCCTGTAAAATTCACAATGAATGCAGTTTACCAACAGTGATCGAAATATAGCTTGTATGGCTCTCTGATGGTTGTTGCCGGTTTTATCTCTGGCCTCTGAACACCGATGCTTCCAGATGGCCCACACTCCTACAGATAAAAGGGTTATTAACAATTGTTTCTCCTTGCTATTAATGATTCGTCCGATAGTTGAGCAATCTTTGAACAAAATTGTTTCAGCCACTAAATTCACATATTTGGTTCCAAATTTAGCAAGGAACATATTGATATATACCCAACAGCCTGTAGTTATGCGACACTGAGTAAATAGGTGGTCTGTCGTTTCCTCCTCAGTATTACATAATAAGCACCGGTCTGTACTTGTTATTTTACACATATAAGTAAGATTGCCCACCCATAGCCTTTGATGGAATAATCGCCATGCCAGGTCCCGTGCATTTCCTGGTAGACCAGGTAGATGTATTGCTTTCCAGGCATTTTTCCAGTTCTTTGGCGTGCATCCTAAATTGTTCCAATGCCTAACCACAATAGGACTCTGTCTCAGACTTTGCATTAGAATTCTATACCAGTCTCTAGATGCCATGTTGCATTTTATATGTTCTGAGATAAATACTAATGATGGTTGCAACATATCACTGTTGCCACGTGCTTTCGGCAATTTGAACCATACAGCATGTATTGCATTCTTTATTCTAACAAATAAGCGTTGCGCATCAGTATGTCTCTTTAATGTTATTCTTGCTACATCTTGCATCGCAATCCATTTACGAGATTTCGGATTAACCAAGTCACGTAGATATTGAATACCATTTTTGGCCATAGAGGGCAAATATAATACATCATCACTATCACGAATCAACTCGGTGCCCCAAAGACGTTGCTCTAAGGTATCTTCCCAACAATTGGGTTGTGGCATTGATCGTGTAAATAGTTTTAAGGCTTCGAGCTGTTCTTTATATACATTTGGAATCGTTTGATGATTAGGTGGCAGTTTATTGCACATAAATAAACATTCTACTGGAAATGGGCCAACGTACCTTTGGAGAAGTGCCCTTGAAACATTTGACCAAGATGAGTTTGAAGCAAGTAACTTATTCAAGAATTTCAATTTTAAAGAAGCACACTTTGCTGAAACATTAACCAAATCCAGGCCTCCGGCATGCTTTTCATTGGTGAGGATTGACTGTGATACTAAATGGGCTTTGTCCTCCCATAAGAAGGACAAAAGTAACGTGTTGATCTTTGACTCTACTGATTTGGGCATATGAACTACAGAAGCGGTATACCACATTCCAGATAAAATTTAATTATGAAGGACAAATGTCCTGCCAAAGACAGTTAGGCGACGTCGTTTCCAATTTAGTAATGCACACTTTAGCTTGGATATCCTTTCTTCCCAGTTTAGTAGTACATTTTGTTCTCTACTAAAGTAAATACCCAAAATTTTTATGACATCATTTGAGCAGTTAATATCCATCACATTATCAGTTCTGCCCTTCCAATCGCCCAAAAACAATCCCTTAGATTTATCTTTATTGACTTTAAGCCCTGATGCCTTTTGAAAATATGTTAATACTCCATGTAAAATTCTAAAATCCGTATATTTACCCGCAAACACAGTCGTATCATCTGCATATTGAGAAACCTTTAGTGGCCTTTCTACGCCACGTATACATATCCCTTGAAAGTCATTGCGTTGCCTCAATGTGGCCCCCAACGATTCCATAGCTATGACGAATAGAAGCGGAGACAGTGAGCAACCCTGTCTGACACCTCGTTCCAACACTACAGGTTTGGATAGCTGATTGTTTACTAAATAGCAACTTGTTATATCAGTATATAAGATATTGACCCATTTAATAAATCTTGAACCAAAGCCAATATGGTCTAAAGACTTAAACAAGAAATCCCATTCTAGTCTGTCAAACGCCTTCTCGTTATCAAGTGCTATTATTGTTGCTGGGATACAATCCTTTTCAACTAATTGAATAAGGTCCCGTATAAGCAAAGCGTTGTTTAATATTGATATTCCTGGCACAGAGCAGGTTTGATCATCATGAACGACTTCGCCTAGGACTGCACCAAGTTTTAATTTTAGTGCCCGAGTAATAATCTTATAATCTACACAGAGTAGAGAGATTGGTCTATAATTCTGTATTTTATTTCTGTCACCCCTCTTGTATATAAGCCGAACATATGCTTGGGCCATCGATGTAGGGAGATGCCCTTGCTTAAAAATAAATGCTGGTTGCTATTTCTTCTAATACTGGCCCAAACTGGAAGTCCGTCACATCCAGGAGGCCTTTCTAACTTCATACCTTTGAGGGATTTTGTCAGCTCATCAATTGTTATTGATTGGTCACAGCTTTCGCGACATGAATCTGGAAGTCTTTTCGTTATATTAGCTAAAACATCTCTAGTTGCAGTTTCTGCGCTTCCCTCAGATTTATACAATGATTTTTATAATTCGGATACTGTTTCCATCATTTCTGCATTTGAGCATACTGATACTCCATCATTAGTCTTCAGTGAACGCATTAATTTCTCTATACCTCTTGCTTTTCCCAGTTCAAAAGTAACGTGTAGGCTTTTCGCCCTCGGTGTGCATTTGTGCTCTTGACCTTATTTTGGGACCATCAAACTGATATTGCTCTATTTCATTTAGTCTACCTTTTAATTTTACACAACGACCTCTGAAGCGCCTTTTTACGCTTTCCTATTTCACGTGCTTTCCTAATGGAATACTGCCTTGAAATATATTTCAGGTCTGATTTAGCATCTTCCCACCAGTTTGTTATACATTCATATGAACCTCTTCTTTCATCCCAATGCCTCCAACAACTTTCCACACATTTGCGATAGCAACTATCTCGTAGCAATGCTACATAAAGTTTCCAAAATCCATCTCCTCGTTTGACCCAGTCAGCATTGTCTAATGTGATGGAAAACATATTGCGATCAGAGAAAGTTACTGGTTTTATGTTAGATTTACACATGTAACCTTTCAATGAACGTTCTACATAAATCCTGTCTAACCTTGAAGCTAACCTTCCATCGGTTGAAAACCAAGTAAACCCCTGTCCTTCTGGATTTTCAATCCGATAAGTGTCTAACAAGCTTTTATTTTCACAAATGTGTTTCAAAATATTATGCGATGTGTCATTAAAATTAGACCTAGAGTTTCTGTCTTTAGCCTCGTCTAATATGCAATTAAATTCACCGCCCATAATTAGGTTTTCAGGCGTTCTGTCTTGAATTATTGTGAAACATCATTTAGAAATTCACTGCGCAATTGATGAGAGGTAGGTGCATAAAGGCACATCAAATTTAAACTTGTGTTTAATACATCAATTAATACACAAATCCATCGTCCATTTGTATCTGATGACGACGATATAACGTCAACATAGTTGAGACAGCGGGGCAGGATAAGAATGGCCACTCCCGCACTATGAACTTGTGATAAAGAAAAAAAAATCTGCCCTTTTGAAATATCTTTGAGCGATTCATACACTTCAGTTTTTTGAATTTTGGTCTCTTGTAGAAAAGCAATATCATCTCTCTCATTTGCTAATTCTTCAAGCAAGTGGCGCTGCTTGAATTCGGTATTTAATCCTCTGCAATTGATGGTGCAGATAATCATAATTTGTAAAATGAGGTTTACAACCGCCATCATTAGATTAACTTGATTTGGTTTTTTAGCTCGTTTCTTAGACCATTTACCTAATTTTCCTGCGAATTCAATATTTCCTAGTTCTACCACAGACAAATATTCATATTTGGAAATATCAGAATCATGGCGCAGTATACGATATTTCACGCCTCTCACTGTTACATATGGCACTAACACTTCACCCCCTTCTGATCGGTACATTACCATTTCATCTTTCATCTGTGAACTCTGTGTTTGAATGGACACATCTGATTCTGCAACGGACATTGTATCATCATCCATATCATTTACTTCAATCTCAGATTCTGAGCTATTGTCTTCTTTATGACGCTTATTGCTACTTAAGTAACATTTGGCAGGAGCGTCATTTACCCTATCTTCAAGCTGACTTAAATCAGGTGGGCTTAGCGGAAAATCGACTGAGCTTTCTGTCTTCTGAGTCCTAAACTTATCCTGTCCTAATTTTAATTCATCTTCTAAGGAATTGTAAACTGGCTCTTCTGTAAGATCATCATTTTCCTGCGTGTCTTTTACAGCCCCGTTTGGCTCCACTGCATTTTCATTATTTTCTTGACTTAAGGTTATACCCTCCTCTAATACATGAATTTCATCAACTGTTGTTACTTTAACAGGATTTGATGAGTTGTGTGTGTCATTTACAGTGGCATGAACCACAACAACAGCTTCCGTAGCGGTTGCTTCAGAAGCATTTGACTCAGTTGCATCCTTTAATGGACGATTATCTCCTGACACTGAGGGCTTGTTTTGATTTTTTGGACAGCGCCATTTAAAATGGTCAACTGAACCACAGAGCAAACATTTGCTTCGATTGGGACAATCTGTTGCCAAATGGTCAGTACTTAGGCAGATCCGGCATTCTTTAATTTGCCTTCTATACCATAAGGGCAGGACAAAGCTGCCATCAAGCGTCAATCTGCTTGGTAAAGGGCTATCCACTTTATCAAACCCGATACGCCTTACACCGTTTTCTAGCGTTCTGTCAAAGGGTTACGTTTCCCGTTCAATCTTTTGCACTTTGCCATACGTCTTGAGTTCACTCATGATTCTGTCATCTGCAATTTCTAGTGGAACTTTCATCTTCACTAGCAACCTATCTGACTCGATTTCCTCTACGTTACAAACTTCACCTTTTACAATAAGAACATCTTCCAGAAGCTTTTCCTTGACCCCCTCATTTGACACTGTTACATTCCATACAGTTTTAGTAACATTGATAAGCCCCTGCAAAGTAGCAGGTCCCGCTCCAACGACGTTCTTTAACCCATGATACACGTCGATAGCCGTGACACCCCACCCCTTAGTTGCTATTTTAAGGCTTAGGGTACGCTTATAGGTTGCCATGGTGGTTTATAAAAGGAGGAACCCCATACTACTACAATATATAATACATATATACTTATATAACACCAGGACGTCAGGGAAAGAGCTAAACACTAATTAAATAGTGTCCCCTTTTGAAACCCTGACGTCTACCAACAAATATACGAATAGATAGTACAGTCATATATTTGTTAGTCCGTTCGAGTTGACCGGGGGCAGCCAACTGACTAGAAGGATTTATGTAATTAAAGAACTAGGCTTGTGCTTACAAATGACAAAGGGGGAATTAAATCCACTCACTCAAGCGATCTTGCCAAATATAATGCGCTAGACTACGAACTATAGAAATAGCAGACTGGCGCGGGGAGATATGTATTGCATTGATCACAGTAAGAGGAGCCCTATTAAATGGCGGAAACCGCCAGCTAAGAGGAATGCCTTTAGAAAATGGAGACGCAAAATGCGCTCCAACCAAGACAAGAATTTACAAATTAAACATAAAGTTTGAAAGGAAATACTAATACGAAATATATGTATAGAATTTAGCTATAAAATCGCGCTAGAAACTAGCAAATTCGGGCAGCAATTGCAGAGCTAAATAAACGCGTGCGTTCACTTCGACTACTACTACTACTACTACTACTACTACTACTACTACTACTACTACTACTACTACTACTACTACTACTACTATTACTACTACTACTACTACTACTACTACTACTACTACTTCTGCTCCTACTACTACTACTACTACTACTACTACTACTACTACTACTACTACTACTACTACTACTAGTACTACTACTACTACTACTACTACTACTACTACTACTACTACTACTACTACTACTACTACTACTACTGCTCCTACTACTACTACTACTACTACTACTACTACTACTACTACTACTACTACCACCACTACTACTACTACTACTACTGAATTTAGTCACCGTATTAAGTTAGCAGACTTCTTTCGTAACTCTAATAGTAACATTCCACCATTCATTGAAAAAACTGGCTGGGCACCAAACGTAAAACTCCTGGACACAGCGATCGTAGAATGCATAGAACTCTTTTCAATACTGTTAAAAATTCTGCATTCCCTAATGATCAACCAAATTTACCCTATGAGGAACGCCAGGCCTTAATTGAATTGTCTAAAAACGGCGAAATTGTCATCAAACCTGCAGATAAAGGGTCTGCGACTGTAATAATGCTTAAAGATAACTATAAACGTGAAGCACAACGACAACTTAGTAACCCAAAGCATTACCAGAAACTAAGCAAACCACTTTGGCAAAATAATTGCAGCAAATTTAATGAGATTCTTCAAAAATTGCTCGATAGCAAGAAGATCACCGATAAGCAACATAAGTATCTCTTTGCTAAGCTTGAGTCAAAACCACGGACCTTCTATCTCTTGCCAAAAATTCATAAACCCATAGATTCGTGGTTGGACCCAATGTCACCGCCCGGGCGACCTATAATCTCTGATTGTGGCTCAGAATCCTACAGAATCAGTGAATACATCGATTACCATCTACAGCCAATAGCAAATAGACACGCCAGCTTCTTGAAAAACACAGAAGACTTCTTATCCCAGGTTTCTGAGACCTGGATACCTCCAAATTCATTCCTGGTCACGCTTGACATCGATGCTATGTATACAAACATTGACATCGAGAAGGGTATAAATTATATCCGTAAAGCATTCGTGAACTACCCAGACACCACCAGGTCAGACAGAGAAGTAATAGCTCTATTAGAGCTGAGTCTGAAAGGCAATGATTTTGAATTCGATGGCGAAATTTACCAACAAATTTGCGGCTGCGCCATGGGCAAGCGCTTTAGCCCATGTTTTGCCAATATTTACGTAGCAGAGTGGGAGAAGGAAGCGTTAGAAAAGTGTCCAAAACAGCCCCTCATTTATCGCAGGTACCTTGATGACATTTTCATGATTTGGCAACACACAAAGGCAGAGTTTGATGAAATTTTCGAAATTCTGAACAATCACGATCCGAATATCAAATTAAAAGCAACCATTGATGAGATGTCTGTAGATTTCCTGGATGTAACTGTATATAAAGGTCTAAAGTATGAAACAACTGGCTACTTAGACTACAAAGTGTATTTCAAACCAACCGATTCGCATCAGCTATTGCACAAAAAGTCTTTCCATCCACCGCATACTTTTAAAGGAATAGTAAAATCACAAATAATCCGTTTTCACAGGAATTCGAGTGATAGGAAATACTTTGAAGAAGCGTGCTCTAGCCTATTCAAAGCCCTCAAACCACGAGGTTACTCCTCACGATTCTTGCGCAAAATCAAATCTGAAACATTAGACGGCTTGGACCCCATTCCAGATAATGCCTCAAATCGTCGGCCTGCCAAAATTTCTCACAATCGGCCTATTATAGGTGTAGGCGAATCTCGCAAATGCGGAAAGAAAAGGTGCAAGTTAGATGAATTTCTCCCAAACCAGAATACTTTCACGAGCTTTCAGAACAAAAGCAAGTTCCAACTTCAGTCTAATCTAGATTGTGACTCTGAAAATGTTATTTATCTAATTTCATGCAAATTGTGCCAAAACAGTATGTCGGCGAAACCAAATATCCATTAAGATGGAGGGAAACTCGACACCACTCAGATATTAGGCTAGAGGAAGACACACATGTTTCCGAACATTTTAATCTTCCTGACCATTTAGTCCTTCGTGACTTTGAAATTATGCCGATTGAACAGCCACCCCTTCCAGATACGGCAGAAGAAACTGATAAACAAAGAAAACTTCGAGAACCGTTTTGGATTAAAGAACTAGAAACACAGTGGCCAAGGGGAATAAACTCGGACCCAGGCTTATTTGATCAACGTGACAAAATTCCATTCATTCTGACCTATAATCGGAAAAACGTTGAAATTTCCAAAATCTTGAAAGATGAGTATCAAAACCTACAGGAGAAACTGAAACACTCCTTCAACAAGCGTCCAGTAATTGCGTTTAAGAAAAATCCGAATTTACGTGACATCTTTGTAAAAGCAAAACTCAAATAGCTACCCAGAATATCCATCTCAATCATTCAGCATTAACCCTTTCATGATGGTCAGCCAAAAGCGGTCGATTTAGTGATCTTGGACAATGTCCATTTGCCGGCGGGGATTGGAGTGTTTTTGAAGATTTACCACTAATGATTGGCTCGAGAACCGAGACAGTCATTCCAGTGGCATATTCTCGGGAATGACCTCCTTGTCTGTGCCTGAAAATGTACATTAAATAAGTAAACGCATATTTGGGTTTTATTGAACAAATTGAACCAGTAAAGGGTTAACATTAATGCCATATGGCTTTCCTCAAACAAAATGACAAATCTCAGGCAGTAAGATAAACCTAAATATTTTATATAATGTTTTCAATTATTGAAGATTCTGAGCCAGTGCATTGATAATATTAACTACTACTACTACTACTACTACTACCACTACTACTACAACTACTACTACTACTACTACTACTACTACTACTACTACTACTGCTACTACTACGGCTACTACTACTGCTACTGCTACTGCTACTGCTACTACTACTACTACTACTACTACTACTACTACTACTACTGCTACTGCTACTACTACTACTACTACTACTACTACTACTACTACTCCTACTACTTTTGCAGTTCTTGGAATGATATTTAGCTGATAATCACTGGACAATTGCACAGGTAGCGCTTAAGATAAATTAGATAATGTTATTGAAGGCATACATCTAAAGAAAGCTATGAATTTTTTTTACAGAGCTATGTATTAGCTTTTATAATAGTGTACCGCTCCGGCACCATTCCTACTCATTGTTGAAATATTATTTACCAAACCGTATACATTAGCCTAAGCGCAGAGAGATTCCACTACAACCAGCATTCCTTTGTATCACATTAAAGGCTCACATTCACATCAGGATGCTTGAAAATAAAATAAAAATGTTAAAATTCTACATTTTGGAGGCGTAAATTGTGTCCTTTGATGTAAGGAGACGAAATAAATCTTAAGATAGGCCTATGTTTATTTCATTCACGTATTTCCATAGTAAGTTGTAGGTGATAGAGGTACCAACAAACAGATTTTGAAAGCGACCATTCTAGGATTGCGAACGTTATTAGTAAGCCAAAATTCTGACATCTCATGGAGACGATGATGATGAAGTGTAAAACAAAATTCTCCAAATTTATATGGACACTTTGGATGGATATCCGTATAGAGGAATGAACAGACAAATATGTGCATTCATTACATGGCTACTAATTATCCATTGTGGTTGGCGGCGTGGGTGAGAATTCAAAGAAACCAATATTTTGCAACAACAAATTGTTGTATTTCAAAACAGATAATATCCATTAACCTACGCGTATTATCAGCTTTAAGCTTGCTACAGCACAGCTCGGAAATAAGCTAAAACGTTTCCAAAATAATAACCCAGAACCATTTTAGCTAGTAAAAAAATGTTATGTTGACTATTTTAAACACAATTTGATTGAAAAGACATTGTTATCTTAATCTTCCAATCCAATTAGGCGCCAATGTTCACAATATTCAACAGTAGGCCTACGTTTTATTTTGTAAACATGTTACGGTATTTCTGAGCTGTAATGCACTCGCTGATCATCAAAGTCAACATATTAGTTAAACATTCAAAATTGTCTAACCATTTAATCGTCAAAATTAGTTATGAAAATAAACATTTTCTTATTGAATGTTCATTTCCAGGCCAAGAGAAGACTAAGTTTGAAAATTTACCACTGGAATAACTAGCTTAGTTATAGCGCCAGTCATTACAGTTGTAAATATAAAGATGTGTTTTATCTTGACCTTGACCATCAAATGGACATTCATCAAAGCGGCTGCAGATGTTGGTTTCGGCATGAAAAGGGTTAAAAGAAAATGTCTTTTGATGTCATGTGACTTTCTAAAAGAGAAAATTATAATAAATTACATTTCACGTAGTCTATTTTCAAAACATCCGTAGACACAAAGAAATGAAACGGCTTTTCATGTTTCCAACTTTTTGACTCAATTGTTTTACGATGGTGTCTCCCTGGATGACATATGTAGTTATTATTATGGTGAAGCAACACGTGCATTGTTAGATTAGATTAGGTCATACATTCCTCAAGCAGTTATTAGTTTTTAGAAGTATATAATTAATATGACCACGATGGTCAATGGAAACCGCGGTGGAAATCTGTTTACAATACCTCGGGTTTCAATACTAAAAGAATCGTGTCAGAAATAACACGATATATTGGAGATGTTGGCGTGGGTGGGTGTCGTGCTCTCATACAGAGTAATCACTTAGATCTAAACGCCGATCCGCCAAATATTCGAGTATGTAAGTATAACAATTCATTCATTCATTCATTCATTCATTCATTCGTGCATTCATTCATTCATTCATTCATTCATTCTTTCGTTCTTTCGTTCATTATTTCTCTCGCTCATTAGTTCAGTCGTTCATTCACCCGTCTGTCCATCCATCCGCCCATATTTCACAATTCCTTCGTTCCTTTGTTTATCCCACCATTCAATCAATCCTGGAATTCTTAAATTAATCACTCACTCAATCAGCATCTTAAGCATCAATTCCGCATTTCATTCCATCCGCTCACCCTTGCTGTCTTCACTCTCCCACCACCCCTTCTACAGCCCCCCCCCTTGCTCCCCTCACGCACTCCTCCTTCCCTTCCTTCTTTACACCCTTCTATCCAGATTTCCTTCCTCCATTATTCTGTTCCTTCCGCCTCTCCTTCAGCCATTCCGTTCCCACCCGATCAATTCATTTCAAGTATGTTTCTTCATCATAGACAGGCATACACACACCCACACGCACGCACGAATGCGCGCACGAATGAATGCAATACCCTTTTCCATTTATTACTAACTATCTAGTATGGATGTAAGAATCATGATTTTTGTAGGTTGGAGAACACTTAGATCATGGACAAGATACAGGTCTAATCGATACAAGCAGTCTCACACTGAGGATGGTAGCACCTATTGATAAGGTCCCATCAATGCCAATAAAACTTATACACGATAGAGCCTTGTTAGACGACCATGATGTGGAAGATGACGAAATCCCGACATTTGATTCTGTGAGATCCAAATTAACCAGAAAGCGACTCTCACTGATACCACACATTCCACATGAGATGCACGATGTTCTGATTGAGGACGAGTATTTGAATACCTGGCGTGATGAACCGGCCCTTAGTCACCAAGACAATGATTGGGGAATTGCAGTATTTGTTACGGAGGCCAATCTCAGGAAACTACAGCGATGCAGCAATGTCTAGGCCTATGTTGATGGAACATTTAAAACCTGTCCACATCCATACGTCCAATTCGTCACAATTCATGGCATGTTTCAGGGCAGAGTACTTCCGTTTGTCATGTCGTTGTTGACTGGTAAAACTGTTGGACACTATCGGCAGTTATTACAACACGCCAATATGAGAGTTAGGCAGCAAACTGGCCATCATTTCCGACCATGGCGTATTATATCTGGCTTCGAAATATCACTACTGCTGATAATAGAGACAGAACTACCACGGTTAAAGCATGTGGCTGATGATTCAAGAGCTTGGTTTGGCTGGCCCATATGCTCGTCGGAGAAAACTTCGCAAGTGTCTACAGAAATGTATGGCATTAGGGTGTCTGCCACTCGCCCTGGTCCTGCAGAACTTTAGGATACTTGCAACTGCAAACTCAACAGCACGACCTATCAGACGGTATCCCGATGTACATGCCTTTATTGTATATATGCTGCGGAACTATTTCGATGGGGAGTTTCCGCCCAAAATGTGGAACGTGTTCCACCGAGATAGCGTTGCACGCACGAACAATTTAATAGAAGGTGAGAATGTGTTGGCAGTGATTGTAAAATCGTACAAGTTTTTTTACTCTTTGTGGTTTGTACAATAGACATTGTAACGACAGAATTAAATACTAATAGATGTATATGTTTTGTGGTGGGCCCATAGCAGCAGCAGCAGCAGCAGTAACATCAGCAGCAGCAACAACGGCAGCGGCTGCGCCGGCAGCAGCAGCGGCGGCCGCGACAGCAGCAGCAGCAGCAGTAGTAGTAGTAGTAGCAGCAGCAGCAACAACAACAGCATCAGCAGCAGCAGTAGCAGCAGCAGCAGCAGTAGTAGTAGTAGCAGCAGCAGCAGTAACAGTGGCAGCAGTAGAAGCAGAAGCATTACCAGCAGCAATAGCAGTAGTAGCTGTAGCAGCAGCAGCAGCAGTAGCAGCAGTAGTAGTAGCTGTAGTATCAGCAGTAGTAGCAGCAGCAGTAACAGCAATAGTAGCAGTGGTAGTAGCAGCAGTAGTAGCAGTAGTATCAGCAGTAGTAGTAGTAGTAGTAGCAGTAGCAGCAGTGGTAGCTGTAGTATCAGCAGTAGTAGCAGTAGTAGTATCAGCAATAGTAGCAGTAGTAGTATCAGCAGTAGTAGCAGTAGTAGTAGTAGTAGACTACAATGCAGGCAACCGGAATCTCCGAGACTATTGGAATGCCCTGGTGCATGTTATAAAAGCATACGTCTGACGCAATTGTATTTGACTGTGTAGTATTCTCTGTACCCGTCCATGCTCCATTCGCCCCATTGCTTGGAAATATTTGCAACTTATAAAAATTCCATGCTTAAGGATCTCCAGGTAGAGTCTCCTAGGTACTGTGTAACAAATGACTTGAGCTCCAGGAAATATTTGGCTCTGTGATTAAAAAGGGTGTTGCACTTTAGTAGCATATGATAGTAATCGTCAGTCTCTAATTGGCATGTTGGATCTACTTGATTTAGCTTAAATCTGGCGTGATTATCCTGAACCAGGCACGTTCCTGTTAGTAGTCTGACTTTAATACTATGTCGCCGGACATGTTTAACATCTGAATGAACAGTGATTATGGTTTGATACATTCTGCCAACCGATAGCCTTGGGAAGTGACGGTATGTTAGTGTAGTTTCCATACGGCAGTGTTCAGTTAGTTCATGTGCCCAGTACATATCTACTGCTGTCTTTCCACTTGCCTTTGCTCAGGATATGAGTATTTAGGTACATAAGTTGTGGAAACCTGTACTACTGCAGGATACCTTGGATATATATATGCACCGACTATGAGGATTAACAGGCCTTATTTGTGTAGTGTAGCGGAAATGTGTCTGCATGTTATAAGCCCCTACGTTCATAAATCTATTTCTGTACCATTTAATGCTTAAAATGTCATGATCTCAATTTTAGGACAAATATACAGGAAACCCGTTGAATATTTTGAATGTGTTTTAACATAAACCATTGGCAGCAATAACTCAGTCAAATTCGTTTCAAAATATTCAACAGAATTTGCCATATCTGATTTATAAGATTTAGCAGGTTAAATACCATGACACAAGCCATAGGGGCCTACAGAGCAAGAAAGAGATTTGTAATTCATTTTCTTTCGTTACTTGCAATACGAAATGTGAATTCAACTCTAACGCAGATAAAATATAACTTTCTAATCACCCAAGTTGTTAGACTTAGTCCTGAAGGACTTGTCAGTTTACTGGTGTAGTACTTTAAGGACATATGCGTCCTTTTCAAAATATAGTCCGAAAATGTCAGATATACGTAGATAGGGCCTAACAATAATTGGAAGCAATTATTATTATTTAATAAGTCGATTCGTCAGCAAAAACGTATTTCTATGTTTGTATGTATGATTACTGTATTCTGCGACTGTAGTAGTAGAAACATCCTACAGCTGAAATCAGTCCTTCTTCACTTTTGCGCACTGTGTCTTGTCCTCAGCCAAAATCCTTAGCTTCCTCAGGTCCATTCTTGACTTGAGTGTAGCTAATCCTGATTTCTTGACATTTCTATGTTTACTTATTGTTATATGATCATAGTAAGGAATATCTCACTGTCACGAAATGATTCAGCCAATCATAGCATTAGTGCACAATGCATCGACGGATGTGATAGAATGACTGATGTTATAAAAGTGGTTTTCCTTACCCTGAAGATATGATGTCACGCATTTGACATAACATATTCCAATGCTTCAGTGCCGTTTTTTAAATTTTGGAGTCTGTAATTAGGAAACTCTTCCTGTAGCCTATGTATCAATGGCTATAATTGAGCACACGAATCTGTCACTCAAGTAGCAGACATCATACTCACGTCCATTGTTAGCTAACGTCATAATCATAAACACGTATAGCTCCGTCACTAACATCGGCAAGTCCGTTACGAGCGTACAATTTAACAATTTAATAAACATTTTAAAGCTAATTTCATTGGAAGCATTTGCTGCCATAAGCAGCAACAGCCCGAGTCAAATTACTTTTTAAAATATTCAACAACTTACTTGTATAGTTACCTTGAAATTTTGATTTTGGGAGTTCGGCCTTCAAAACTTCATGTCGATTTCAACATGCCTAAAATGTTGACTGAGCTTAGCTATGTCATAGATAGAAATCCATCTATTGGCTGACAGGGTAAACCGATGGGATTCAAGACCATATAGATGACGCCACATAGTATTATTACACCGCGACGTCTCACACACACACACACACACACACACAACGCACGCACGCATGCCCACACACGCCTAATTGAGCATATATGGAGTATCCAAAAAGGGGCGTGCTCTAGTGGGCGTCCTGGTACAAACACGCCCACCAGAAGACGCAGCTTTGGCCACTCCATATATGGTCAATTAGGGCACGCCCACTTGAAACCACGTGCCTTGGGATGACCAATGAAGTCCTCCTCCGCCCCCCCCACCAACCCTTTACTACAGAACTCACAATGCAGCGTGACTTATCTAGCTCCGCTATGGGCATTGAAAGGTCCGTCAAGTGTACGAATTGTATGGCTTTGCAATTTAATAAAAATAATTTTCAAATCAATCTGAATGGGCTCTGTTGCTGCCTAGCACCTAGTCAAATTAGTTTTAAAATATTCAACAGATTAGGTGTTTCATTACCTTGAAATTATGATCCTTGGAAATCAGGATTCAAAATGTATATAGGCCTAAATTGATTCCAACAGGTGGGAAAGGTGGCCGTTTCTAAGTATTATTATGAGTATTATTGCTTTAAAATATAGTTTTGTGGGACTAATGGGCTGTTGGACTATAGGGCTGTCAATTGCCGGACAAATGGGCTGTCAGACTAATGGGCTGTCAATTGTCGGGCTAATGGGCTGTCGGACTATTGTCACACTAATGGGCTGTCGGACTAATGGGCTGTCAATTGCCGGACAAATGGGCTGTCAATTGCCGGACTAATAGGCTGTTGGACTAATGGGCTGTCGGACTAATGAGCTGTCGGTCTATTGGGCTGTCGGACTAATGTCACACTAATGGGCTGTTGGACTAATGGGCTGTTGGACTATTGGGCTGTCGGACTATTGGGCTGTCGGACTATCGACTATTGGACTGTTAGACTAATGGGCTGTCGGACTATTGGGCTGTCGGACTATTGGGCAGACCACACTATAAGTTACACCAGTGTTTAGCCGTGGGTACAGGCTGTTATCACACACACAAACGTTGTATAATTGTGTGCGCTTGTGGTAACAGCCTGTAGTCATGGCTAAGCACTGGTGTAACGAATGTATGACCTCTCAGACGTCTGAGGGCGATATGTTATCATAACATGACATGTAGAATAAGCAATCTTTGAATTAGACATCTTGACAGCGAAGTCAAACGTAGTTAGATCTGTGTATAAGTGACGGAGTATGGACCATTATAGGGTAGACAGTAAAGACACGGCGCTAATATCATTCTGGTCATGTGACGTTTCAGGGTCAGATTTGATGACGTCATTAGCAGCTGTATGACGTGGGTTTGCTTGAAGCAGGGTGCGGGGGGGGGGGGTCTTCATTGTCTGTCTACCGTCACAGCAACTGTTAGCTGATATAGCTTTTCTACACGGATAATCCATTTCATATCGATATGTTGATTACTGTAATTGACACGCTCGTCACATTGACAGATGACATATTGTTGACAGATCTTTGTTTTTTAAACATATTTTATTGTAGCACCTGTACACTGAGACTGAGCACAAGTTCTGACAACTCGCTCCCTACAGAATTGTTAGACGCCAGTCTATAATTAAACGTATATGCACAATTTATATTTACATAAATCAGAGAGAGAGAGAGAGAGAGAGAGAGCGAGAGGGGGGGGGGGATAATCAATATTCTCGTGTTGTGATGAACAACAGTTTGATGATAATTAATTCGCTGTATTGATAGCTATGATAAATTCATTGCTCTGTCGGGTATTACATTTGTTATACATGCCTTGCTGATATGCACCAATATATGTCATAATATCCTTAGACTCGCTGAAACTCTCTAAAATGATAACAAATAATCATAATTCCTGAATACATTTCATCAATCAATTATATGACGTCATAATAAACTACGTGACGTGTAGGCTGACGTCATAATCATTACGTCATGATTGACTTGATTTAGTGTATGGGTTGTATGGCTTTATCATTTAAGAAACATTGTTAAATATTTTGAAACCACCCAGTCAAATTATTTTCAAAATATTTAACAGCTTACCTGTATCGTTTTCTCGAAATTGATAGTCAGGGAGTTCAGGGATCGATTGATCCCATCAGGAGCGAGGTGTGAGTGGAGCTTAGCTAGAGATGGGCGAGACAAGCATACTGTTACAGCTAAAATGCTGAATATTTTAAAACCAATCTGATGGGAAGCTGTTGCTTACATAGGCAGCAACATATTTCAGTCAAATTATTTTCAAAATATCCAAAAGAATAGTTATTATGTTGAAAATGTTTGTCGCTGTTTGATATTTCCGGTTGATACGGTTGCAAGTGTCTAAAACAAAAATATCTTTGAGCAACAGCATCCTGAATATAAACTTCCTTTCTGTCATTAGAACACTAAAGGTTCATCATCTGTAGGTCTATTTATACACAATCTGTATCCGCTGATTACCCGCGTCAACGACGATGACGTCACCATTTTGCATGATGGCCAGTCCATGAGGCATGTCAAACTGTCCATTAGTAACACCTTCACTGCCGAATGTAGAGATAAACCTACCATCAGCATCAAACACCTGAATGCGATCATTGCCACCGTCACACACAATGACAAACCCATGTTCATCTATGTCTAAACCTAGTGGATTCCTCATCTCACCATTAGCCTCTCCACGTGTACCAAATGTAAATATAAAGAAACCTTCAGCAGTAAACACACTGACTCTGTAGTTACCCCACTCTGTCACGTACACGCGGCCAGTCGTCATAGCAACAGTTACATACATTGGCTCGGACAATTCTCCCGGTGCGCTTCCTCGTCGGCCAAACTGGCGGATAAACTGACCAGTCCTCGTGAACATCTGTATTCTGTTATTGCCCATGTCACAGATATACATGTTATCTGACATGTCTACAGCCACGCCCAGTGGATACTTAAACTGGCCTGTGTTTGATCCCCATGTGCCGAATGTATAGTTAAACTGACCGTCTCTATCACACACCACAATACGATGATTCCAGTCGTCTGCTATGATGAGGTGCTCGTGACTGTTAACAGCAAGTCCTGCCGGACGGTTAAACTGTCCATCACTCTGACCTTGTGTTCCGAATGTTTTGATGATCGCGCCGTCATCAGTGTACATCTTCACGCGGTGATTGTATGAGTCCGTGACATAGAATCTGCCACCGGCAGGACTGACAGCCACACCGCGAGGATAGCGAAACTGATTCACACCACGGCCAGGCCAGCCACCAGCTATAACCCGCGCGTGACGCAGCAGCACTGCAAACACAATAAACATCTCATTAATGTATCATCAATTCACGGATCTCATTCACACATAATTTCACGTCTCAGCTTATTTTCTAATCGCGAGAACAACATCATATTTAGTATGCGCTTAGAGCATGCATGGAGTTCAACGCGATATAAATGTACTACTATCTGTCTATCTATCTCTCTATCTATCTATTTATTTATTTTTATTTTTATTATTTTATTTTAAGCACACAGTTTTAGCAGATTTACAGACATCCCGACATAAAATTCATTTAACAACATCAAGATTCTACATTCGCTTGAGAGATTCTTCAAGCAAACACACGGACAACAAACTGACAAATATCTCGTAATAAACAACTTATGATAATATATTGAAATCTATATTTACAAAATAGTTATTGTTTACATGTTATATTGTCAATATTATATTGTTTGTTGTATCAGACAGACCAAGTCTCGCTCAACAACTCGACTCAAACGTCCCCGCTGAGAGCTTCGAGGACAATGTTTTAAGCCGTACAAACACAGCTGTAATAAAGAATTGACTACAAACGTCTTTCCATCTAGCGCAATAGATGCTTGGAACAATTTGTCAGAATCAGTGGTCACTTCACCAACCGTGGTCCCTGCTCCCACCGTGGTCACTGGACCCACCATGGTCCCTGCTTCCACCATGATCCCTGCTCCCACAGTGGTCCCTTCTCCCACCGTGGTCACTTCAGCCACCATGGTCCCTGCTCCCACCGTGGTCCCTGCTCCCACCATGGTCACTACACCCACCATGGTCCCTGCACCCACCATGGTCCCTGCTCCCACCGTGGTCACTACACCCACCATGCTCCCTGCTCCCACCATGGTCACTACACCCACCATGCTCCCTGCTCCCACCATGGTCACTACACCCACCATGGTCCCTGCACCCACCATGGTCCCTGCTCCCACCGTGGTCACTACACCCACCATGCTCCCTGCTCCCACCATGGTCACTACACCCACCATGCTCCCTGCTCCCACCATGGTCACTTGACCCACCATGGTCCCTGCTCCCAACATGGACCCTGCAGCCACCATGGTCACTACACCCACCGTGCTCCCTGCTCCCACCATGGTCACTACACCCACCATGGTCACTACACCCACCATGGTCACTTGGACCCACCATGGTCCCTGCTCCCAACATGGTCCCTGCAGCCACCGTGGTCACTACACCCACCATGGTCCCTGCTCCCACCATGGTCACTGCACCCACCATGATCCCTGCACCTACAATGGTCCCTGCACCCACCGTGGTCCGTGCTCCCACCATGTTCCCTGCACCCACCACGGTCCCTGCTCCCACCATGGTCCCTGCTCCCACCATGGTCCCTGCTCCCACCATGGTCACTTCACCCACCATGGTCACTACACCCACCATGGTTCCTGCTCCCACCGTTGTCACTACACCCACCATGGTCCCTGCTCCCACCATGGTCATTGTACCCATCATGATCCCTGCTCCCACCGTGGTCCATGCTCCCACCATGGTCCCTGCACCCACCACGGTTCCTGCTCCCGCCATGGTCACTACACCCACCAGGCTCCCTGCTCCCACCATGGTCACTACACCCACCATGGTCACTACACCCACCATGGTCACTTGGACCCACCAAGGTCCCTGCTCCCAACATGGTCGCTGCAGCCACCGTGGTCACTACACCACCATGGTCCCTGCTCCCACCATGGTCACTGCACCCACCATGATCCATGCTCCTACAATGGTCCCTGCACACACCGTGGTCCGTGCTCCCACCATGTTCCCTGCACCCACCACGGTCCCTGCTCCCACCATGGTCCCTGCTCCCACCATGGTCCCTGCTCCCACCATGGTCACTTCACCCACCATGGTCACTACACCCACCATGGTTCCTGCTCCCACCGTGGTCACTACACCCACCATGGTCCCTGCTCCCACCATGGTCATTGTACCCATCATGATCCCTGCTCCCACCGTGGTCCATGCTCCCACCATGGTCCCTGCACCCACCACGGTTCCTGCTCCCGCCATGGTCCCTGCTCCCACCATGGTCACTGCACCCACCGTGGTCCCTACACCACCATGGTCCCTGCTCCCACCATGGTCCCTGCGCCCACCATGGTCCCTGCTCCCATCATGGTCCCTGCAACCACCATGGTCCATGCACCCATCATGGTCCCTGCTCCCACCATGGTCACTACACCCACCATGGTCACTGCTCCCACCATGGTCACTTCAGCAACTGTGGTCCCTGCTCCCACCATGGACACTACACCCACCATGGCCCCTGCTCCCACCATGGTCACTACACCCACGATGGTCCCTGCTCCCATCATGGTCACTACACCCACCATGGTCCCTGCTCCCACCATGGTCCCTGCACCCACCACGGTCCTTGCTCCCACCATGGTCCCTGCTCCCACCATGGTCCCTGCACCCACCATGGTCCCTGCTCCCACCATGGTCACTTCACCCACAATGGTCACTACACCCACCATGGTTCCTGCTCCCACCGTGGTCACTACACCCACCATGGTCCCTGCTCCCATCATGGTCTTTGCACCCACCATGATCCCTAGCCCCCACTGTGGTCCATGCTGCCACCATGGTCCCTGCACCCACCACGGTTCCTGCTCCCACCATGGTCCCCGCTCCAACCATGGTCCCTGCACCCACCATGGTCCCTGCTCCCACCATGGTCACTGCTCCCATCATGGTCCCTGTACCCACCATGGTCACTTCACCCACCATGGTCACTACACCCACCATGGTTCCTGCTCCCACCGTGGTCACTACACCCACCATGGTCCCTGCTCCCACCATGGTCATTGCACCCACCATGATCCCCGCTCCCACCACGGTCCCTGCACCCACAATGGTCCCCGCTCTCACCATGGTCCCTGCACCCACCATGGTCCGTGCTCCCACCATGGTCACTGCGCCCACCATGGTCCCTGCTCCCATCATGGTCCCTGCACCCACCATGGTCCCTGCACCCATCATGGTCCCTGCTCCCACCATGGTCCCTGCTCCCACCATGGTACCTGCACCCACCATGGTCCCTGCTCCCACCGTGGTCCTGCTCACACCGTTGTCCCTGCACCCACCATGGTCCCTGCTCCCACCATTGTCCCTGCTCCCACCATGGTCACTACACCCACGATGGTCCCTGCACACATCATGGTCCCTGCACCCACCATGGTCACTACAGCCACCATGGTCCCTGCTCCCACCATGGTCACTTCACCCACCATGGTCCCTGCACCCACTATGGTCCCTGCTCCCACCATGGTCACTACACCCACCATGGTCCCTGCTCCCACCATGGTCCCTGCACCAACCACGGTCCCTGCTCCCACCATGGTCCCTGCTCCTACCATGGTCCCTGCACCCACCATGGTCCCTGCTCCCACCATGGTCACTTCACCCACCATGGTCACTACATCCACCATGGTCCCTGCTCCCACCATGGTCACTACACCCACGATGGTCCCTGCACACATCATGGTCCCTGCACCCACCATGGTCACTACAGCCACCATGGTCCCTGCTCCCACCATGGTCACTTCACCCACCATGGTCCCTGCACCCACTATGGTCCCTGCTCCCACCATGGTCACTACACCCACCATGGTCCCTGCTCCCACCATGGTCCCTGCACCAACCACGGTCCCTGCTCCCACCATGGTCCCTGCTCCCACCATGGTCCCTGCACCCACCATGGTCCCTGCTCCCACCATGGTCACTTCACCCACCATGGTCACTACACCCACCATGGTTCCTGCTCCCACCGTGGTCACTACACCCACCATGGTCCCTGCTCCCACCATGGTCATTGCACCCACCATGATCCCTGCTCCCACCGTGGTCCATGCTCCCACCATGGTCCCTGCACCCACCACGGTTCCTGCTCCCACCATGGTCCCCGCTCCCACCATGGTCCCTGAACCCACCATGGTCCCTGCTCCCACCATGGTCACTGCGCCCACCATGGTCCCTGCTCCCACCATGGTCCCTGCACCCACCATGGTCCCTGCACCCATCATGGTCCCTGTTCCCACCATGGTCCCTGCTCCCACCATGGTACCTGCACCTACCATGGTCCCTGCTCCCACCGTGGTCCTGCTCACACCATGGTCCCTGCAGCCACCATGGTCCCTGCACCCACCGTGGTCACTACACCCACCATTGTCCCTGCTCCCACCATGGTCACTACACCCACCATGGTCCCTTCTCCCACCATGGTCACTACACCCACCATGGTCCCTGCTCCCACCATGGTCACTTCACCCACCATGGTCCCTGCACCCACTATGGTCCCTGCTCCCACCATGGTCACTACACCCACAATGGTCCCTGCTCCCACCATGGTCCCTGCTCCAACCATGGTCACTACACCCATCATGGTCCCTGCTCCCACCATGGTCACTTCACCCACCATGGTCCCTGCACCCACCATGGTCCCTGCTCCCACCGTGGTCACCACACCCACCATGCTCCCTGCTCCCACCATGGTCACTGCACCCACCGTGATCCCTGCTCACACCACAGTCCCTGCTCCCACCATGGTCTCTGCTCCCACCATGGTCCCTGCACCCACCATGGTCCCTGCTCCCACCATGGTCACTACACCCACCATGGTCCCTGCTCCCACCATGGTCACTACACCCACCATGGTCCCTGCTCCCACCATAGTCCCTGCACCCACCATGGTCCCTGCTCCCACCGTGGTCCTGCTCACACCGTGTCCCTGCAGCCACCATGGTCCCTGCACCCACTGTGGTCACTACACCCACCATTGTCCCTGCTCCCACCATGGTCACTACACCCACCACGGTCCCTGCTCCCACCATGGTCACCACACCCACCATGGTCCCTGCACCCATCATGGTCCCTGCACCCACCATGGTCACTTCAGCCAGTGTGGTCACTACACCCACTGTGGTCCCTGCACACACCGTGGTCCGTGCACCCTACGTGGTCACTACACCCACCATGGTCCATGCACCCACCGTGGTCACTGCACCCACCGTGGTCCCTGCACACACCGTGGTCCCTGCAACCACCGTGGTCACTACACCCACTGTGGTCCCTGCACCCACTGTGGTCAGTTCACTCACCGTGGTCACTGCTCCTGCCATGGTCACTGCTCCCACCGTGGTCCCTGCACTGACCATTGTCACTACACCCACCGTGGTCCCTGCTCCCACAGTGGTCCCTGCTCCCACAGTGGTCCCTGCACCAACCATGGTCCCAGCTCCCACCGTGGTCCCTGCACCCATCATGGTCCCTGTACCCACCATGGTCCCTGCTCCCCCCATGGTCCCTGCTCCCACCATTGTCCCTGCACTCACAGCAGTCCCTGCTCACAACATGGTCCCTGCACCCACTGTGGTCCCTGCTCCCATCATTGTCTCTGCTCCCACCCTGGTCCCTGCACCCACCGGGTCCATGTATCCACCGTTGTCGTGGTCCCTGACCCCACCACGGTCCTGCATCTACCATGGCCCCTGACCCCACCGTGGTCCCTGCTCACACCGTTTTAGTCGGCAAATGAAAACTGAGAGCTGTGCCCATTGGCATATGCAGCTAGGCCATCAAATATCCCAGTACAGCTTAAATATATGTATGATGTCTTGCCAATATTGTAATAAATTATATTATTTGTTGTTGGCACCACCTATATGTATCAGACATGCCAAGCCTCATGCATTGTGCGTGAGTCACGTGCAATGAACCCTCCTCTTCCACTCAACCCGGATGTCCTAAATCACGCCACAATTATTCATGCTGCTAGAAGTATGACAATGTATGTTAAAATGTACTAATATTACAATTTTTAATTTGACAAATAAGGTCCTGATTGCCCCAAAATTAGACAAGCCAGATGACGTCTAGATTTCACAAATTTCTTGGGGGTAGAACTAAGGTTCCGATGTTATCATCTTATTGAAAGGAAATTATTATTAAGCTAGCGAGATCGAATCTCCCAGGAGAACTACAGTGAGTGTTCCATTTAATATTACTCACGTCCCATAGGGTGGAGAGGGTATTGCGAGACTGTCTGTCTGTCCATCCATCCATCCATCTGTCCATCCATCGTGACCACCCACCCATCCGCCCGTCCATCCGTCTTGATGTCTGTCTGTCTATCTTGCTGTCTGTGTGTCGATCTTGCTGTCCGTCTGTCCGTCTTGCTTTCTGTATGTCTGTGTGTGCATCCATGCGTGCGTGCATGCCTGTGTGTGCGTGTGTGTGCGTACGTGCCTGCCTGCCTCCCTGGCCACCCGCCCACCCGTCTGTCTGCCTGCTTGCCTGTGCCTGGCCACCCGCCTGCCCCATGTCTATCTGTTTGTCTGCCTTCCTGTCTGTCTGTCTGTCTTGCTGCTTTGTCTTCCTTGCTGCTCTGTCTGTCCGCCTGCCTGCCTGCCTGCCTGCCTGCTTGCCTGCCTGCCTGCCTACAAAATCAAACAACATATCATAAAGAACGGCTTAGTAAAAGTTGGTTTATGTATCACTTATGATTTCTCTTCATAGTCTAATGTTTATTTTTTTTATACATCTATCTACTATAAGTGAGACATATGGGATGTTCCATGTACGAGGGTTCAGTATATGTTTCCATGCTATGTATTACCTGGTGGGCATGCTGCATTGTTGCAATCATCAATGTCCTGACTGTCATCCACACATTGTCGACCACCATTAGTCGGAGTTGGGTTGGTACATGTTCTGCGCCACTTTCTTTGTCCCCCTCCACACGTCCTTGTACAATCACCCCAGGAGCCCCATGTCGACCAGTCACCATGCACTGTATCAAGAAAAGACATTTCTACCTAGATGACTTTGACAAGACCATGGCCGGAGCAACCTCTAAGTGAACTAGGCGGTCACCTAGTGCGGAAGGGATATGGGCGAGGTGGGGGTGGATGGAGGGGGGATGGTGCGGGGTGGGGGGGGGCAAGATTTGTGTAGGAGTTCAGCAAATGATAATGTCTATGCAGTAATAATCTAGTATATGGTTATTAATAGCAGTATCTTGGCAGACACGTGTAATGCAGTATCGGAAATTTATTTATAGATGATAACTTTGTTTATCATATAAACACGGCTTTCAGAATGTTTAATTTATTTCGATATGAATGCATGTAATAATCAACGGCTATTGGCTGTGTGGACCTGCTTAAATTGACCAATTAAAACAATGACTGATGGCTCCGGCATGCGATGCGTCACAAATAGGATATGAAACTTGGTTTCAATTAATGTCCCAACAGAATGGTAAAGATCTGGAAGTCACCTCTACATAGCAAATTGAAGATTCGATTCTTTGAAGCAACTGTCGAGTCAGTACCAGAATTTTAGAATTATAGTTTTCTGTTGTTCTGCAAATGGCCATTCCTCAAGATGAGCACTCAATTGTTAATGGATCAATGGTCAAGAAACTTAAGTTTTCGTTTAGTCAGAGGTCATTTGCAGGCCAGGACAAGATTACATTTGAAATTTACAACTGGAATGACAGGCTCTGTTACCGAGCCAGTCATTCAAGTGGTAAATTTTCAAAAATATTCTGCTCTTAGCCTGCAAATGGACATTCATCAAGTCCACTGCAGCCACCCTTGGTCACTGCACCCACCATGGTCCCTGCACCCACCATATTCACTGCACCCACCATGGTCACTTCAGCCAGTGTGGTCACTACACCCACTGTGGTCCCTGCACACACCGTGGTCCGTGCACCCTACGTGGTCACTACACTCACCATGGTCCATGCACCCACCGTGGTCACTGCACCCACCGTGGTCCCTGCACACACCGTGGTCCCTGCACCCACCATGGTCACTACACCCACTGTGGTCTCTGCACCCACTGTGGTCACTTCACTCACCATGGTCACTGCTCCTGCCATGGTCACTGCTCCCACCGTGGTCCCTGCACTGACCATTGTCACTACATCCACCGTGGTCCCTGCTCCCACAGTGGTCCCTGCTCCCACAGTGGTCCCTGCACCAACCATGGTCCCAGCTCCCACCGTGGTCCCTGCTCCCCCCATGGTCCCTGCTCCTACCATTGTCCCTGCACTCACAGCAGTCCCTGCTCACACCATGGTCCCTGCACTCACAGTGGTCCCTGCTCCCACCATTGTCTCTGCTCCCACCCTGGTCCCTGCACCTACCGGGTCCATGTATCCACCGTTGTCGTGGTCCCTGACCCCACCACGGTCCTGCATCTACCATGGTCCCTGACCCCACCGTGGTACCTGCTCACACCGTTTTAGTCGGCAAATGAAAACTGAGAGCTGTGCCCATTGGCATATGCAGCTAGGCCATCAAATATCCCAGTACAGCTTAAATATATGTATGTTGTCTTGCCAATATTGTAATAAATTATATTATTTGTTGTTGGCACCACCTATATGTATCAGACATGCCAAGTCTCATGCATTGTGCGTGAGTCACGTGCAATGAACCCTCCTCTTCCACTCAACCCGGATGTCCTAAATCACGCCACAATTATTCATGCTGCTAGAAGTATGACAATGTATGTCAAAATGCACTAATATTACAATTTTTAATTTGACAAATAAGGTCCTGATTGCCCCAAAATTAGAGAAGCCAGATGACGTCTAGATTTCACAAATTTCTTGGGGGTAGAACTAAGGTTCCGATGTTATCATCTTATTGAAAGGAAATTACTATTAAGCTAGCGAGATCGAATCTCTCAGGATAACTACAGTGATTGTTCCATTTAATATTACTCACGTCCCATAGGGTGGAGAGGGTATTGCGAGACTGTCTGTCTGTCCATCCATCCATCTGTCCATCCATCCGTCCGCCCACCCATCCGTCTTGATGTCTGTCTGTCTATCATGCTGTCTGTGTGTCGATCTTGCTGTCTGTCTGTCTGTCTGTCTTGCTGTCTGTCTGTCTGTCTGTCTTGCTTTCTGTCTGTCTGTGTGTGCATCCATGGGTGCATGCATGCCTGTGCGTGCGTGCGTGCGTGCGTGCGTGCGTGCGTGCGTGCGTGCGTGCGTGCGTGCGTGCGTGCGTGCGTGCGTGCGTGCATGTCTGCCTGCCTGCCTGGCCACCCGCCCATCCGTCTGTCTGCCTGCCTGCCTGTGCCTGGTCACCCACCCATCACATGTCTGTCTGTTTGTCTGTCTGTCGGCCTTCCTGTCTGTCTGTCTTGCTGCTTTGTCTTTCTTGCTGCTCTATCTGTATGTCTGCCTGCCAGCCTGCCTGCCTGCCTACCTGCCTGCCTGCCTGCTGGCCTGCCTACAAAATCAAACACCATATCATAAAGAACGGCTTAGTAAAAGTTGGTTTATGTATCACTTATGATTTCTCTTCATAGTCTAATGTTTATTTTTTTTATACATCTATCTACTATAAGTGAGACATATGGGATGTTCCATGTACGAGGGTTCAGTGTTTGTTTCCATGCTATGTATTACCTGGTGGGCATGCTGCATTGTTGCAATGATCAATGTCTTGACTGTCACCCACACATTCTCGACCACCATTAGTTGGAGTTGGGTTGGTACATGTTCTGAGCCGATTTCTTTGTCCCCCTCCACACGTCCTTGTACAATCACCCCAGGAGCCCCATGTCGACCAGTCACCATGCACTGAATCAAGAAAAGACGTTTCTACCAAGATGACTTTGACAAGACCATGGCCGGAGCAACCTCTAAGTGAACTAGGCGGTCACCTAGTGCGGAAGGGATATGGGTGAGGTGGGGGTGGGAGTGGATGGAGGGGGGACGGTGCGGGGTGGGGGTGGGGGAAGATTTGTGTAGGAGTTCAGCAAATGATAATGTCTATGCTGTAATAATCTAGTATAAGGTTATTAATAGCAGTGTCTTGGCAGACACGTGTAATGCCGTATCGGAAATTTATTTATAGATGATAACTTTGTTTATCATATAAACACGGCTTTCAGAATGTTTAATTTTTTTCGATATGAACGCGTGTAATATTCAACGGCTATTGGCTGTGTGGACCTGCTTAAATTGACCAATTAAAACAATGACTGATGGCTCCGGCAAGCGATGCGTCATAAATAGGATATGAAACTTGGTTTCCATTAATGTCCCAACGGAATGGTAAAGATCTGGAAGTCACCTCTACATAGCAAATTGAAGATTCGATTCTCTGAAGCAACTGTCGAGTCTGACAGTACCAGAATTTTAGAATTATAGTTTTCTGTTGTCCTGCAAATGGGCATTCCTCAAGATGCGCGCTCGACTCATAATGGATCAATGGTCAAGAAACTTAAGTTTTTGTTTAGTCAGTGGTCATTTGCAGGCCAAGAGAAGATTATATTTGAAATTTACCACTGGAATGACTGGCTCGGTTACCGAGACAGTCATTCTAGTGGTAAATTTTCAAAAATAGTCTGCTCTTAGCCTGCAAATGGACATTCGTCAAGTCCACTGCAGACGCGCTTTTTGGCCGGCTTGACATTTAAAGGGTTAAGATGGCACACGAAGGGTTAATATCACTATTATCAGCCGTGTCAAAAACTTAAAACTTTGCACAAACATAGCGAATGCAATGTGATAATCTTAGATGAGTTTGATCATGACCTCAATATCATTATGTTCAATGCACTTGATATAAGGAAGGAGGTGTCCATGTTTCGTCCCTATAGGGTGAAGTCATGTCGAGATTTGAGACAATATGTTGATCTAAACCAAAAACTGAACCTTAAAAATATAGTTTTATACCAAGTTCAGAGTGACCTTGGATTTTGACCTGACCTCAATATCATTATGCTCAATCCGCTTGATATAAGGAAGCAGGTTTTCCAAGTTTAGTCACAATAGGGCGAACCAATATGTTGATCTAAACGAAAGACTTGGCCGTCAAAATAGTGTCCATATATCATCCAAAATGGAGGGATCCGATATGTCTCTCAATTATGTGACGTCATAATCTGTTGAATATTTTGAAACAGCAACAGCTCGCAGTAAAATTAGTTTTAAAATATTCGACAGCTTACTTGATACCTGCAATTTATTTAGATTCTAGGAATTCAGATTTGAAAATCGATTCCACCGTTTGTAAATAGAGGGCGAAGCTTATCTAGAAATGAACCCTCCATTGATAAAGTATTCTATTAAAATCCCAGCAACAATTAAGCGGGGTATGTAAAAGGATGTTAGCACCTCTCGTTCAAATCAATATCACCTAAATAATGTCATAATATTTAAGACAGTGCTCCCGTAATATTGGTGGATGGAATGAACGGAAAGAGAAGTTCCAAATTTACCGTTCTGCGATGGAATTTCCATTTAAATCTTCCTCTGTAGATTCTCGGGGATTATTGAAGTATTTAAATAGCAATTTTAATTAAATACGCAGTTCAACATGATTATCGATGATAGGCCTCGTTGTAGTTGATTTTATGCCTAGGAAATATGTTACCTTTCTTCAACAACCGCCATGACGCCGGCCTGAAAGGTCAACCTCAACAGTATGAATTCTAGGGTTTTGATGAATTGACATCTTAAGAAACATAATCCTGACTTACGGGACACAGCATGAAACATGATACCGATTTACCTTTTATGTTGCGCGACGGCGGCACACAGCATGACAGCTGCTGATCTTTCAATTCTGAAATCGAGAAACAGATTGACACATTTTATTTTGAACTGACAAAACCTGCTCAAGACAAATGAACAATAATCAAGAATGCTGTGGCTGGTAAGAGTTGTAAAATTATGTGGACCGATTTGCTCTCCAGGCAGGCAGAGGTACCAGGGGTTTAGACATTATTTAGAATTACATTACTAGAATCATGGTTCAGAGACTGGTTAATGAAATTCCACCCACCACCCAAATGTTAAGTCCTAAGATTAGGGACTGGCCACCCAGAATTCACCGACAGAATGACAGATGGGCAAAGTGTCGCACTGGAGGACACCAGTGTTATAAATGACATGGGTGGCTACATGGGCAACAATCTCACCTTCCACAAGAACGTCGAACTATCTGTAAATAAGGCCAACCAAATGCGTGGTCTAATCAGGTACACTTTTCGTTATTTATACGTCTGGTGCCCACGTCAGATGCAAGACATAAATCTGCTCGAAAATGTACAAAGACGTGCCACTACACTGCTGCCTGGTACTAGAAACTTGACGTACGAAGACAGGCTGTGCACCCTTAGATTGACATCACTCTCTTACAGAAGGCTACGGGGTGATATAATAGAATATATGATACCTTTAAGTATCTACATTCCAAATACAATACAGACCATCCGGGACTGGAGCCAGAATCCTCCCAGATAACCAGAGGTCACGGCCTCATCCTACACACATTCCAATGCAACACAATCACTGCACCAGCACTTCTTCTGTAACAGTGATAAATCACGGGATCTCCCTAAGCGAAGACGTCGTACGTGTCCCGTCCTTAAGCTGTTTCAAGACTCGCCTTGACAAGCTATGGTCACACCTTCTGTATAGCATATATTTCCAGAAACCTTACTAGATATTATTTTTTCCCCACACTCATCACACTCAGCAATTGTTTGCTAAAGACAGAATAGTAGGGATTGTCCTGTCAGTATGTGCTAAGATACCAAAAATACCAATTATTGCATCCATTATAATTGTAAATAAGCTTCATATCCCTGCGTCAGGTTTTGGTAGGGATTGTCCTATCATTCCACACCAAGAGCACGCAATAACTTTTGCTAGCGTAAAAGAGTCTGTGCCTATTATAAAGAACCTCGCACTGTGTCCAGGATCACTCTGTATATAGCGAATCAAATTACATCGACCAATCACCAGACAAGGTAGAAATCGTTTCAACTAGTTCAGTTTTCCACCCGCATCTCTCCATAATATAGATAGTGTGGATCCCTCGATAGTGTTCAGGATAATTTTCAGAAAATCAAAGATGGCCACCAACACATTGACCGATCAAAATTTGGAATAGAATTTTTAGAGGCTACAACTATAGGATCCTTCCAGTTAAATTTGTTTTAAATTGCCCAAGATGTTAATGAGGATTAGCGTCTTAAACGAATTCTCATTTTCCGGAAAATCCAAGATAGCCACCCAAAAAATCAAGCAGTCAAAATTTTGTATACAATTCTGAAGTGTACCAGACCACTGGGAAACTGACCAATCAAAACTATGTATACATATTCTGAATCCTACTACCATAGGGGCCTTAAATCGGCCAAGCAGTTAATGATCAACTAGCCTTTTAAGCGATTTCCAGCCCTTGTTCGGAAAATTTAAGATGGCACGGAACAAATTGACCAATCAAAATTCTGCATACAAGTTCTGAAGCACACATCCCTAGGGTTCTTCCAGTCATGTTTGCTTGAAATCGTTCAAGCGGTTAATGAGTAGTAAGTAGCCTCTTAACTGATTTCAGAAATTTTCAAAAAATCCAAGATGGCCACCAGAAAGATTGACCATTCAAGATTCTCTATGCAATTTCTGAGACCTACCAGCCTAGTGTCCTTCAAGCCAAGTCTGGTTGAAATTGTCCAAGCAGTGGATGAGGAGTAACATTTTATACTATTTCACACCATTTTCCAGAAAATTCAAGATGGCCACACAAAATATTGCCTCTTCAAAATTCAGTATATAATTTCCGAAGCATACCACTCTTCCAACCTTCCAACCAATTTTCCCTTGAAATCGGCCAACTGGCTAATGAGGAACAGGCTCATAACTGATTTTCAGAAAATCCAGGAGGGTCGCCGGGAAAAAATTGACCAATAAAAATTCTGAATACAAGATCTGAAACTTCCCACCCTAGTATCCTTTCAGCCAAGTCTGACTGAAATTGCCCAAGAAGTTAATGAGTAGCGTTTTAAATTATTTCCCGCCAATTTTCGGGAAAAACAAGACGGCCGTCGAACAAGATTGGCCAATCAAAATTCTGTATACATATTCTGAAGCATACTACACTAGGGTCCTTCCCACTGAGTTTGATTGAAATCGGCCCAGTGGTTAATGAGGAGTAGGCTTTTAAATGATTTCGAGAAATTTTCAGAAAATCCGGGATGGCTGCCGAAAAACGTGTGAATCAAAATTCTGTATACAAGTTCTGAAACCTATTAGCTTAGTGTTCTTGTCATTGAAATTGCCCAAGCAATTAATGAAGAGTAGTGTTTTAACCGATTTTCAGCCATTTTTGGGAAAATTCAAGATGGCCACCGACAAAATTTACCAATCAAAATTCTGTATACAAATTCTGAAGCATACCAGTCTAGGGTCCTTCCAGCCAAGTTTGCTTGAAATCCGCCGAGTAGTTAATGAGGAGTAGGCTTTTATCTTATTTCCTGAAATTTTGTGAAAATCCAAAATGGCCGCCGAAAAAATTGTCCAGTCAAAATTCTGTATATAAATTCTAAAGCCTCCCTCCGTAGGGTCCTTCCTGCCAAATTAGGTTGAAATCCGCTAAACGGTTAATGAGGAGTAGAGGTTTAAAGCAAAAGTTGATGGACAGATGGACGACGGATGGTTGCCATGGCATAAGCTTACTTGCCCATTCTGGTAAGATGAGCTAAATACTATGAATGAGAGAAGAAGACAGATCTGAAACTGTTTATTTTATATTGGCATGTCGGCATCTTACACTCCATGCAGTGTTGTTACTCCTATATGCACACCTAAGTTAAATATGTCAATCATGAAATGAGTCTGGTGGGGATTGTCCTGCCAGCAGGGTCGGATTTACCTTCTCTGCCGCCCTAGGTCAAATGGCGGAGTGGGGTGGGGGGGGGGTCGGGTCTGCCGAGAAAATGTGAAAACTATGTGCTCTGAGAAGCCATTTACAGCATATTTGGCAACAAATTCCATCCTAATATTTTTCTGAAGTTTGGCTAAAGTTTACCCTTAAACATAAGTAAATCTAACTTTGAGAGCAAAGTTAACGGCCTTAGTTGATCCGATCCAGTTTGTAATGCGTAAGACTGAGTCATTGAGTCTACCTTACCTCGTTGTTTTCTAAGCCGGCCAAGAACCGCCTCCACTGGGGTCTCCTGAAATATCCATTTGCAGGCCAAGAGAAAACTACTTCTGACAATTTACCACTGGAATGACACCCTCTGTAACCGAGCAAATCATTTCAGCGGTAAATTTTCGAAAATAGTCTCTTGGCCTGCAAATGGACATTTAATGAACAAATATTTTGACTTTCTTGAACTAATTTAATCATTATAAATTTAAAGGGTTAATCATTACAAATTGGATGAGATCGAGTCTTGTGTGATGACACTGTGAGTATACGGCTTGTGTGATGACACTGTGAGTGTCTGGCTTGTGTGATGACACTGTGAGACTACGCCTTGTGTGATGACACTGTGAGACTACGGCTTGTGTGATGACACTGTGAGTATCTGGCTTGTGTGATGACACTGTGGGTATATGGCTTGGGTGATGACACTGTGAGTATCTGGCTTGTGTGATGACACTGTGGGTATATGGCTTGTGTGATGACACTGTGAGTATCTGGCTTGTGTGATGACAATCTGAGTATACGGCGTGTGTGATGACACTGTGAGTATATGGCTTGTGTGATGACACTGTGGGTATATGGCTTGTGTGATGACACTGTGAGTATCTGGCTTGTGTGATGACAATCTGAGTATACGGCGTGTGTGATGACACTGTGAGTATATGGCTTGTGTGATGACACTGTGAGTGTCTGGCTTGTGTGATGACACTGTGAGTATACGGATTGTGTGATGACACTGTGAGTATATGCCTTGTGTGATGACACTGTGAGTATATGGTTTGTGTGATGACACTGTGAGTATATGGCTTGTTTGATGACACTGTGAGTATATGGTTTGTGTGATGACACTGTGAGTATATGGCGTGTATGATGACACTGTGAGTATATGGCTTGTGTGATGGCACTGTGAGTATACGGCTTGTGTGATGACACTGTTAGTATCTGGCTTGTGTGATGACACTGTGATTATATGGCTTGTGGCTTTACTCAAATGAAAATGGAGGATTCCAGTTGCTCAGCCAATCATATGACGTCATAATCCACTATGTCACATGCAGGTTTACGTCATAATCAGTTACATCAAGAATGACGTAGCTAAGGCCGTCACGAACGCATAATTGATGATGCGCTAAGCTTTGTTGTACGAAGTGTATGTATTTACTATTTAATAAACATGCTGTTGAATGTTTTGAAACTAATTTGACTTGGTTCTGTTGCTGCCATAACAACACTACCCAGTCAAATTAGTTCAAAATATTCAACGGCTTTCTTGTATAGCTTGCTGGAAATTAAGATTCAGTGAGTGCAGGGATCGATCGATCCAAACACAGACAAAATATGGGTGGAGCTCAACTGGGGATGGGCGGGGCATAGCTAAAAGTTGATTCCTCCAATGAAAGCTTGCTTATTTCACACACAACTGGAAGGAACTTTCATATTGGCAAAGTCATCTATAACATCATTATATGAAAATGTGTTCTAAAGTTCAGTAGTTCAGTTCCCAAGTAGTTAAAGAGGAGTAGACGATTTTCAGCCATTTTCGGAAAATTCAAGATGGCCACCAAACAAATTGACCAATCAAAATTCTGTATATCTGTATATATGTTCTGAAGCATACTATGCTAGGGTTCTTCCATCCAAATGTAATTGAAATCGGGCCCCGTGGTTATCGAGGAGTAGGCTTTTAAGTGATTTCCATAAATTTTCAAAAAAAAATCCAAGATGGCCGCAAGAAAAAATTGACCAATCAAAATACTGTATACAAGTTCTGAAACTATCCTCCTAACTATGTCTGGTTGAAATTGCCCAAGCAGTTAATGAGGAGTAGCATTTTAAACGATTTCCCGCCATTGTTTGAAAAATTCAAGATGGTCGCAGAAAAAATTGATCAATCAAAATTATAAGTTATAAAACCTACCCCCCCCCCCCCCCATACGACCAAAAACATGCCAAATTAATTTGAAATCCGCCAAGTGGTTAATGGTGAGTAGCCATTTTAAGCAAAAGTTGACGGACGGATGGATGTACGGACGGATGGACGGACGATGGATGGTCGGCATGGCATACGCTCACTTGGCCACTCTGGCCAGGTGAGCTAAAATGGGAAACGCTATGTCTACATTCCATGCCGTTCCTTGTTTTAGTGTTAAATAAATAAATGAAGTTATGAATATTGATCACGAGTTTTAGATCAGTCATCACTAACTGTTAAGGAAGCATTGAATAGTATGCCATTCTGTCCACAATGACCACAATGCTATGAAAAACATACAATTGTCTTATCATAACAGCCGTGTTTAAGTGTATCTTCCCATTTCGGAAATGAAACGTCTAAATGCAAAAACAACAATTCAGAAACTAAGCCAGCAAGAGCTATATCACTTGTATTGAGCGTAAAATGTACGCGGTCACGTGTTTTCATGGCTTGTTTATCTCACTTGTGGCCAGTTTAATTTAATGGTCACAATTTTTTGGTACTTGTCACTTGCCTTCCGGGTAATCCGGCCCTGTCTGCCAGCCTTCTCCCTTTCTTTGTAATATATATCAGGTTGAGGGTACATGCCACACAGTGTTAACTAACGAAAACAAGAGCCATCAAAAGACGGCATATCGTCCCACCACACACACCCCACCCCTAGCGTTTGTCTGTCGTTTTATTAACCACATAAACGTTCAATCGTTCAATCACTACTTGCTAAATAAATCTACTTACATTTAGCGCTAGAAAAGGAGTTCTAATCTTGCATTTAATGCCTTCTAATGCAAGAACCACAACTAAAAGTTTATTTTGAATTTCAGACACTTTATCCCGATCATGACTGGTAAAAAAAAATGCATCCCGTGACTTTGATCTCTTACTGCTAAACAAGAGGTCAGTTGACCTGCAGATTAAGATTCCTTTTCCACCCATTGATTTTGCATCATCCTGGCGTCCTAGAGTCGTCACTTAGAACAGTGCTGTTTAAGCTCTATCATGGCGTTTTACCTGTCGGTGAATACCTGAGGAAGATCAAACTTGGTACCTCATGTGTGTGTCCATTCTGTCAATATCCTCTTGAAACAGCCGCGCACCTGTTCTATTCATGTCGCTTCATTCAGCCATTAATTAATGTTATTAAGAACTGGATTGCTGAACCTTCCCTTGATCAAACAAAATTAGATGGCACATTAATGAAATTTCTCTGTTTTTCAGGCTCCAGTGGAAGGTATAATAACGATCTCATTATTTATCTAACTGCGCTGGCTATAAATTATATTTGGAGTTTCAGAGTCCCTTTAAAATAGGGCAATTTTACTAATACGACGTCTGCCGATCTGGCAGTTGCCTTCTTTGCTAAATTAAAATTCTGAATCATTCTTGACAGATTTAGATTGCTAGACACGGAATTCCAAAAATATTGGATTGATTCCAAATTATTCTGTTCGATTGGAAACGATAATCATTTAGTTTATACTTTTGACTAACTCCAGATGTGCAGGTGCGCGCATGCGCATGGGCGCACGTGTATGTGTATGTAAATGTGTATGCCTGCATGCATGTATACATATGGGCAGATACGTATGTGTGCGTATATGCATGTGCACGGGTGTATATGCATGTACCTTGAGGCATAGCGCGCGAGCAATGGCATTCCCTTAAAATCTGGAATGTCATTGAAATACTATAAATACTATGTTATTTACTACGCCGTTCCATTCATAATCTTATCGTCAACAGCACCCACGACACCCCAGCCGTCAATGCCCGCTCAGCCAATCAGCGATCAATAATCCTCCTCCTACACTAGAGATCGATTTAGCGGAAATGACACTGCGTAGATCAGCGAGCGGCGTTACATGCCTATAGCTATACATACATAGCGACTGGGCTGTAGCCGAAGAAATCTTATACATATTGTAGATATGGGATTGTCTTGTGGGAAGTCATGACCCCGCTGGACATCTTGTATGTACGAGTAAATCCCAAGTGAAATTCATATGTGAATACCAGGTGAGCTAATAGACTATGTCACCATGTATATTAAGATGCACCGATCAGCGGCTATGTTTAGATACGTTACTAGCACTGATCATCATCCATATAGCTTCCCTTCTCCTGGCTGGATGCTATTACCATTCACAGCGGTAAAAGCAATGCGCAACAAGTTACGCCATCGAGGGTTAACGTAGGGTTAACATTCTCTTCCCGTCTACAACGATTCAATATTCGTACAACTTGCATACTGCCATGATCAAACTCATTGATGTTTGTTGCTGCAGTCAGTTATGTTACTGCAAAGAGATTATTGCTCATAAACGACTTAGCACCAAGACAGCAACAACTTTCACTCAGGTCAATATCAAGTTTTACTACCACAACTAATTATTGAGGGTTAATCGATTCACTGGTTTCGTCCTTCAATTTGAATGGGTTAATCTCGCTAAGTGCATTCTATCCGGCTGTTTAAGTATTGAGATAAACGTTGCTGTGTACGATTATTATCGTTCCACACACAAACATCAGTTCTCTTTAATAAATAGGGTCTATGTAATGTTAGGAAATTATATATTACCAGCACTGCGCGGTACAGCTTTGAAACTGAATCGAGTATGAATCATGATGGTTAGCACCAGGTTGGAATCGACCAAGGGATTAGATATGACAAACGGACTTAGTTAGTTACATAGCGGTCTGTGTTCTCACAGAAGCATGGGAACTCGTGTGCCAATTAACTCTAGCATTCCACAGGTTGTCGGCCAATAGGTAATGCACATGACATGGACATTGTAGCATCCTGTAGGCGGTAGGTACGCAATCGAAAGTTACGATCAAAAACGTATTAATTGTAGAGGCGTAAGATACACAAATCGGAACTTGCTACCAAACAAGCATCCGCCATTCTGACATAGGAGATACACAAATTGAAACTTGCTATCAAACAAGCATCCGTCATTCACAAATCGGAACTTGCTATCAAACAAGCATCCGTCATTCTGTCATGGGAAGCAGATGGAATTCTAAAATAAAGTTAGGGGAACGACAGATCCCATTACTCAAGAACCAGCCAAACCGCAAGTGCTAGGAAGAAAGCACCCGCCCGGGGAGGGAGGGTCGGGGTTTTGATTGATCAAAATTATGTCATAATCCAATCAGAATCAGAGCAGCCTCCGGCGGTGCGAAACCAAGATGGAGGGAGTATAGGAACTGAAGTAGTATAAAAGGGGGACTTTAACTTTTAATCGGGAGTCCGGTCCGCCTCGCACCTCGTACAAAATTCTTGCTGAATGTATTTTCAGTAGGCAAGAGTTAATTGAATAGCATAGCAGATCAGAGCGACTGAGAGTAATCCTAGTCAGTTAGGAAAACGTTGAAGTGAATTCTTAAATCGTTGTAAGTAGGAAAACTGAATCAAATAAATAAGTTTATTGTAGCTTTTGTTGTGACAGTATAAGTCACTTTAGCTCAAAGTATATTATTGTATAGTTAGAATTAAGAGAATAAAGCCATCACCTTGATACTTTACCTCAAGGCACGAGTTCGTGTTTTCTATAGCGGTTACTCTGGCATCTACGGAAGACCACCATAGCTTACCATTATCTTCGATTAGAATAGTCAGATCAGTTCCGGATACAGACAGAAATATCGTTACCTTCATCTACAAACGAGGCGAGCTTGTATCCATCACTTTCGTCGTCGGTAAGACCGGTTGTCGCGGCAACCACACAAACAGGCCTTACCGAAGTCGAAGTGATCACAATTAAATAGAATCAGAAGACATCAGAAATCTTCAGTGGCGAGCCACCGCCAGGATCCAGACTAACCGAACACAGTGAGTACGTAGCATATGGCCCAAGCAGACCGGCCGGGCGTAGTAATATTAGAGGACCTGGGGGACCGAGTACAAGAATTCATAAACGTTGCAAAGTTGTCAGAAAGCACCCGTATCATACGGCATCACGAGTGTTGCGCGGGTGCTGCCGTGAAGATAACTACAGAAGTAGTCTGCCCCGAGCAACCCCATCTTCAAAGAATCGTTGTCAGCTTTCATTATCAATAAAAACGAAGAATGGCAACACCAGCCAAACGAGGCGTTGACCCCGCCGTGCCACCCATGGAAGTACCAGTAGCACACCAGCTTCGACCGAAAACCGTCGCCGCTATGCAGATGATGGGTGTAGCAATGGCGGGAGCCATTATTGAAAGCAGTAACCGTCAGGAAGCCGAGTGGGTGTACCGGAGGGAGATCCAGGACACGATTTACCGCATTCAGCCCTGCGACGGAGTGGTACCGGAGGAGGTACGAACATTTTTGGACGAAACACGAAGAGCGTGGGTCGCAAACGAGGGGAGACTAGAGGGCATACCAGCCTACATCATCACCCGAGCGGCACGCGGCAAGCTATCAAGAGCCATTGATGGGTTCTTGATAGGCAAAGTCCGAGAAGACGTCACGTTCGACGAGTTCTACGAATACATCACCGTGAACTTCGTATCGGCCAATGAGGGCGAATGCATTAAGTACGATCTAGAGGGCGTACGACAGCGCAGGAACGAGACGGTCATAACCTTCAACCGACGATTCCGGGAGATGAGCACGCACACTTACCCAATACGTAAGCTCGACCCTGAAGGACAGTCAGCTAAACTGGCCCGTAATAGAAAAGGAAGCTTATGCTGTGATATATGCATTAAAGAAGCTTAGACCTTATCTATTTGGCACGCAGTTCACCGTGTATACTGACCACAAACCCCTAAAGAGTTTGTTTGTGGGAGAAGTTAAGAACACGAAAGTGCAGCGCTGGGCGGTGCTGATTGCCGAGTATGGATGTAAGATTGAATACATCCAAGGCCCGAAGAATATTCGAGCGGACATGTTGTCCAGGTTGCGTCATCCAGTGGAGATCGCCAACTTAGACCGGATGTAGACGAGGGTGCATTGCTGCATCCGAGCTGAATGGACTGTAGTGGTGTCTATTGACCACCCTTATTTACCTGCCCAATTTCTTAAACGGTTAGCGCAGTTTTGTGTTCTTATTGCGAACATCGGTCGAAAGACTGCGTTGAGCTATCAAGACATTTTCGGTTTACAACATCGTGTTAACAATATTAAGAAGATCGCGGTTAGGACACAACAAACTATGGTGAGCAGGGATAGTATACGACGCACGCGTGCCTTATTTGACTTTGTCAGGGACATAGCCTCGTCTCTATTCGGTACCGCTACCTCTAGTGATATAGATGCAATTAAAGAGGTAGTCAAAGTCGCTATGAAGAATGTGAATCGTTTGGTACATTTCTCCAACGAACTGGCGTACCATGTGAAACTGGCATTCGTAGGGATCAACACCAACGTTGACCGTATCAACGAAATTACCGCTGGCCTAGTGGAATTAACTAGAAACGTGAGCGATATGTTTAAGGTGCACACCGCCCGACACGCCGACTTATACGCAATTGTGCGGCTTGGACACATCGTTGACTCTGCCGAAAGTGTGGTGTATAGCTACCAGAAGGCAGCAGCACAGTTTCATAGACGAACGGCATCCCTAGAGTTAGGTAGATTAATGGAAGAATTATTCAGTCCTGCTGACCTCAATTCCGTGGCCAAACAAGTTAGTATAGGAAATCGACTGATACGTCCATATCAGTGGTACGACCGCAACGTGGTCGTGTATCCGTTATGGAAAGACGACTCACGACTCCATTACGTAGCGACATTACCGCTAATCGATGGGGGCGAATATATCGAATACGGGTTGCATGCGAGGCCGGAACCGCTAATTGCGAGGGGATACTACATGCAAGTACTGATCGCACGGACCAGCATCGGTCTTGACACCAAGACTGGATGGTACTTCGCGCCATCCGAATGTCATGGGGAGGAGCCCCGGGTGTGTCATGGTCCACTACGGGTCGACAATACCCACGTTCCATGCATTGTAAGCCTGTTAACCAATATGACCGACAGTGCTTGTAATATTCAGCTTTCCGAATCAAATGAAACATCTAGCAAATTGTTTGCCGATAAGAAGATAGTCGTAGTGTTGCAAACGTTCGGTGAAACAATGGATATACACTGCGACAGACGACTGACCGACCGGTGTGTGGTGAGTAATGGAGTGTATGCATTAATGTCTGGCGAATGTGGTTATAGCGGGAAGGGCTGGCGATTCGAGCCTGTTGCGTCTTACAGTCGGATGTATGCTCGGGTTAGCCTGGCCATTGAGATGCCCCATTTGGATGTGACCGGAGTTCTTAACCAGTCCATGATTGTGAATCATTTGAAAATGCAACCATGGAACCATTTACTAAAATCTAAGTATGTGCCGCTAGCACCATTATCCGCGATCGACCCAGTGATGGTCGATGGCATTGGGGTACGCTCTTTTGTGTCGTATTCGCCTGGCTCCTAATGACTGGTCACTAAATATGGTCTGTCTAGTGACCTCTACAAGTCCACACATATTGCCTAGAGTAATGACTGGTCACTAAATATGGTCTGTCTTGTGACCTCTACATGTTCACACATATTATCTAGAGTAATGACTGGTCACTAAATATGTCCTGTCAAGTGACCTCTACAAGTCCACACATATTACCTAGAGGAATGACTGGTCACTAAATATGTCCTGTCTAGTGAACTCTACACGTCCACACATATTGCCTAGAGTAATGACTGGTCACTAAATATGGTCTGTCTAGTGACCTCTACATGTTCACACATATTACCTAGAGTAATGACTGGTCACTAAATATGTTCTGTCTAGTGACCTCTACAAGTCCACACATATTACCTAGAGTAATGACTGGTCACTAAATATGTCCTGTCTAGCGACCTCTACAAGTCCACACATATTACCTAAAGGAATGACTGGTCACTAAATATGTCATGTCTAGTGACGTCTACAAGTCTGCACATATTACCTAGAGTAATGACTGGTCACTAAATATGTCCTGTCTAGTGACCTCTACACGTCCACACATATTACCTAGAGTAATGACTGGTCACTAAATATGTCCTGTCTAGTGACATCTACACGTCCACACATTACTTAGAGTAATGACTGGTCACTAAATATGGTCTGTGTAGTGACATATACAAGTCCACACATGTTACCTAGTGTAATGACTGGTCACTAAATATGTCCTGTCTAGTGACCTCTACTTGTCCACACATATTACCTAGAGTAATGACTGGTCTCGAAACATGGTCTGTGTAGTGACCTCTACAAGTCCACACATATTACCTATAGTAATGACTGGTCACTAAATATGTCCTGTCTAGTGACCTCTACACATCCACACATATTACCTAGAGTAATGACTGGTCTCGAAACATGGTCTGTGTAGTGACCTCTGCAAGTTCACACATATTGCCTAGAGTAATGACTGGTCACTAAATATGTCCTGTCTAGTGACCTCTACACATCCACACATATTACCTAGAGTAATGACTGGTCACTAAATATGTCCTGTCTAGCGACCTCTACACGTCCACACATATTACCTAGAGTAATGACTGGTCACTAAATATTTCCTGTCTAGTGACCTCTACATGTCCACACATATTACTTAGAGTAATGACTGGTCTCGAAACATGGTCTGTGTAGTGACCTCTACAAGTCCACACATATTACCTATAGTAATGACTGGTCACTAAATATGTCCTGTCTAGTGACCTCTACACATCCACACATATTACCTAGAGTAATGACTGGTCACTAAATATGTCCTGTCGAGTGACCTCTGCAAGTTCACACATATTGCCTAGAGTAATGACTGGTCACTCAATATGTCCTCTCTAGTGACATCTACACGTCCACACACTACCTAGAGTAATGACTGGTCACTAAATATGGTCTGTGTAGTGACATCTACAAGTCCACACATGTTACCTAGAGTAATGACTGGTCACTAAATATGTCCTGTCTAGTGACCTCTACTTGTCCACACATATTACCTAGAGTAATGACTGGTCTCGAAACATGGTCTGTGTAGTGACTTCTACAAGTCCACACATATTACCTATAGTAATGACTGGTCACTAAATATGCCCTGTCTAGTGACCTCTACACATCCACACATAATACCTAGAGTAATGACTGGTCACTAAATATGGTCTGTCTAGTGACCTCTACAAGTCCACACATATTGCCTAGAGTAATGACTGGTCACTAAATATGGTCTGTCTAGTGACCTCTACATGTTCACACATATTACCTAGAGTAATGACTGGTCACTAAATATGTCCTGTCTAGTGACCTCTACAAGTCCACACATATTACCTAGAGTAATGACTGGTCACTAAATATGTCCTGTTTGGCGACCTCTACACGTCCACACATATTACCTAGAGTAATGACTGGTCACTAAATATGTCCTGTCTAGTGACCTCTACATGTCCACACACATTACCTAGGGTAATGACTGGTCTCGAAACATGGTCTGTGTAGTGACTTCTACAAGTCCACACATATTACCTATAGTAATGACTGGTCACTAAATATGTCCTGTCTAGGGACCTCTACACATCCACACATATTACCTAGAGTAATGACTGGTCACTAAATATGGTCTGTCGAGTGACCTCTGCAAGTCCACACATATTACCTAGAGTAATGACTGGTCACTCAATATGTCCTGTCTAGTGACATCTACACGTCCACACATTACCTAGAGTAATGCCTGGTCTCGAAACATGGTCTCTGTAGTGACTTCTACAAGTCCACACATATTGCCTAGAGTAATGACTGGTCACTAAATATGTCCTGTCTAGTGACCTCTACTTGTCCACACATATTACCTAGAGTAATGACTGGTCTCGAAACATGGTCTGTGTAGTGACTTCTACAAGTCCACACATATTACCTATAGTAATGACTGGTCACTAAATATGTCCTGTCTAGGGACCTCTACACATCCACACATATTACCTAGAGTAATGACTGGTCACTAAATATGGTCTGTCTAGTGACCTCTACAAGTCCACACATATTGCCTAGAGTAATGACTGGTCACTAAATATGGTCTGTCTAGTGACCTCTACATGTTCACACATATTACCTAGAGTAATGACTGGTCACTAAATATGTCCTGTCAAGTGACCTCTACAAGTCCACACATATTACGTAGAGGAATGACTGGTCACTAAATATGTCCTGTCTAGTGACCTCTACATGTTCACACATATTACTTATAGTAATGACTGGTCACTCAATATGTTCTGTCGAGTGACCTCTACAAGTCCACACATTTTACCTAGGGGAATGACTGGTCACTAAATATGTCCTGTCTAGTGAACTCTACACGCCCACACATATTGCCTAGAGTAATGACAGGTCACTAAATATGGTCTGTCTAGTGACCTCTACATGTTCACACATATTACCTAGAGTAATGACTGGTCACTAAATATGTCCTGTCTAGTGACCTCTACACGTCCACACATATTACCTAGAGTAATGACTGGTCACTAAATATGTCCTGTCTAGCGACCTCTACACGTCCACACATATTACCTAGAGTAATGACTGGTCACTAAATATTTCCTGTCTAGTGACCTCTACATGTCCACACATATTACCTAGAGTAATGACTGGTCATTAAATATGGTCTGTGTAGTGACCTCTACAAGTCCACACATATTACCTAAAGGAATGACTGGTCACTAAATATGTCATGTCTAGTGACGTCTACAAGTCTACACATATTACCTAGAGTAATGACTGGTCACTAAATATGTCCTGTCTAGTGACCTCTACACGTCCACACATGTTACCTAGAGTAATGACTGGTCACTAAATATGTCCTGTCTAGTGACATCTACACGTCCACACATTACTTAGAGTAATGACTGGTCACTAAATATGGTCTGTGTAGTGACATATACAAGTCCACACATGTTACCTAGTGTAATGACTGGTCACTAAATATGTCCTGTCTAGTGACCTCTACTTGTCCACACATATTACCTAGAGTAATGACTGGTCTCGAAACATGGTCTGTGTAGTGACTTCTACAAGTCCACACATATTACCTATAGTAATGACTGGTCACTAAATATGCCCTGTCTAGTGACCTCTACACATCCACACATAATACCTAGAGTAATGACTGGTCACTAAATATGGTCTGTCTAGTGACCTCTACAAGTCCACACATATTGCCTAGAGTAATGACTGGTCACTAAATTTGGTCTGTCTAGTGACCTCTACATGTTCACACATATTACCTAGAGTAATGACTGGTCACTAAATATGTCCTGTCTAGTGACCTCTACAAGTCCACACATATTACCTAGAGTAATGACTGGTCACTAAATATGTCCTGTCTCGTGACCTCTACAAGTCCACACATATTACCTAGAGTAATGACTGGTCACTAAATATGTCCTGTCTGGCGACCTCTACACGTCCACACATATTACCTATAGTAATGACTGGTCACTAAATATGTCCTGTCTAGGGACCTCTACACATCCACACATATTACCTAGAGTAATGACTGGTCACTAAATATGGTCTGTCGAGTGACCTCTGCAAGTCCACACATATTACCTAGAGTAATGACTGGTCACTCAATATGTCCTGTCTAGTGACATCTACACGTCCACACATTACCTAGAGTAATGACTGGTCTCGAAAAATGGTCTGTGTAGTGACTTCTACAAGTCCACACATATTGCCTAGAGTAATGACTGGTCACTAAATATGTCCTGTCTAGTGACCTCTACTTGTCCACACATATTACCTAGAGTAATGACTGGTCTCGAAACATGGTCTGTGTAGTGACTTCTACAAGTCCACACATATTACCTATAGTAATGACTGGTCACTAAATATGTCCTGTCTAGGGACCTCTACACATCCACACATATTACCTAGAGTAATGACTGGTCACTAAATATGGTCTGTCTAGTGACCTCTACAAGTCCACACATATTGCCTAGAGTAATGACTGGTCACTATATATGGTCTGTCTAGTGACCCCTACATGTTCACACATATTACCTAGAGTAATGACTGGTCACTAAATATGTCATGTCAAGTGACCTCTACAAGTCCACACATATTACCTAGAGGAATGACTGGTCACTAAATATGTCCTGTCTAGTGACCTCTACATGTTCACACATATTACTTATAGTAATGACTGGTCACTCAATATGTTCTGTCGAGTGACCTCTACAAGTCCACACATTTTACCTAGGGGAATGACTGGTCACTAAATATGTCCTGTCTAGTGAACTCTACACGTCCACACATATTGCCTAGAGTAATGACTGGTCACTAAATATGGTCTGTCTAGTGACCTCTACATGTTCACACATATTACCTAGAGTAATGACTGGTCACTAAATATGTCCTGTCTAGTGACCTCTACACGTCCACACATATTACCTAGAGTAATGACTGGTCACTAAATATGTCCTGTCTAGCGACCTCTACACGTCCACACATATTACCTAGAGTAATGACTGGTCGCTAAATATTTCCTGTCTAGTGACCTCTACAAGTCCACACATATTACCTAAAGGAATGACTGGTCACTAAATATGTCATGTCTAGTGACGTCTACAAGTCTACACATATTACCTAGAGTAATGACTGGTCACTAAATATGTCCTGTCTAGTGACCTCTACGCGTCCACACATATTACCTAGAGTAATGACTGGTCACTAAATATGTCCTGTCTAGTGACATCTACACGTCCACACATTACTTAGAGTAATGACTGGTCACTAAATATGGTCTGTGTAGTGACATATACAAGTCCACACATGTTACCTAGTGTAATGACTGGTCACTAAATATGTCCTGTCTAGTGACCTCTACTTGTCCACACATATTACCTAGAGTAATGACTGGTCTCGAAACATGGTCTGTGTAGTGACATCTACAAGTCCACACATGTTACCTAGAGTAATGACTGGTTACTAAATATGTCCTGTCTAGTGACCTCTACTTGTCCACACATATCACCTAGAGTAATGACTGGTCTCGAAACATGGTCTGTGTAGTGACATCTACAAGTCCACACATGTTACCTAGAGTAATGACTGGTCACTAAATATGTCCTGTCGAGTGACCTCTGCAAGTCCACACATATTACCTAGAGTAATGACTGGTCACTCAATATGTCCTGTCTAGTGACATCTACACGTCCACACACTACCTAGAGTAATGACTGGTCACTAAATATGGTCTGTGTAGTGACATCTACAAGTCCACACATGTTACCTAGAGTAATGACTGGTTACTAACTATGTCCTGTCTAGTGACCTCTACTTGTCCACACATATCACCTAGAGTAATGACTCGTCTCGAAACATGGTCTGTGTAGTGACATCTACAAGTCCACACATGTTACCTAGAGTAATGACTGGTCACTAAATATGTCCTGTCTAGTGACCTCTACTTGTCCACACAAATTACCTAGAGTAATGACTGGTCTCGAAACATGGTCTGTGTAGTGACTTCTACAAGTCCACACATATTACCTATAGTAATGACTGGTCACTAAATATGTCCTGTCTAGGGACCTCTACACATCCACACATATTACCTAGAGTAATGACTGGTCACTAAATATGGTCTGTCGAGTGACCTCTGCAAGTCCACACATATTACCTAGAGTAATGACTGGTCACTCAATATGTCCTGTCTAGTGACATCTACACGTCCACACATTACCTAGAGTAATGACTGGTCTCGAAAAATGGTCTGTGTAGTGACTTCTACAAGTCCACACATATTGCCTAGAGTAATGACTGGTCACTAAATATGTCCTGTCTAGTGACCTCCACTTGTCCACACATATTACCTAGAGTAATGACTGGTCTCGAAACATGGTCTGTGTAGTGACCTCTACAAGTCCACACATATTACCTATAGTAATGACTGGTCACTAAATATGTCCTGTCTAGTGACCTCTACACATCCACACATATTACCTAGAGTAATGACTGGTCACTAAATATGTCCTGTCTAGTGACCTCTACAAGTCCACACATATTACCTAGAGGAATGACTGGTCACTAAGTATGTCCTGTCTAGTGACCTCTACATGTTCACACATATTATCTAGAGTAATGACTGGTCACTCAATATGTCCTGTCTAGTGACATCTACACGTCCACACACTACCTAGAGTAATGACTGGTCACTAAATATGGTCTGTGTAGTGACATCTACAAGTCCACACATGTTACCTAGAGTAATGACTGGTTACTAAATATGTCCTGTCTAGTGACCTCTACTTGTCCACACATATCACCTAGAGTAATGACTGGTCTCGAAACATGGTCTGTGTAGTGACATCTACAAGTCCACACATGTTACCTAGAGTAATGACTGGTCACTAAATATGTCCTGTCTAGTGACCCCTACTTGTCCACACAAATTACCTAGAGTAATGACTGGTCTCGAAACATGGTCTGTGTAGTGACTTCTACAAGTCCACACAAATTACCTATAGTAATGACTGGTCACTAAATATGGTCTGTCTAGTGACCTCTACATGTTCACACATATTACCTAGAGTAATGACTGGTCACTAAATATGTCCTGTCTAGTGACCTCTACAAGTCCACACATATTACCTAGAGTAATGACTGGTCACTAAATATGTCCTGTCTAGTGACCTCTACAAGTCCACACATATTACCTAGAGTAATGACTGGTCACTAAATATGTCCTGTCTGGCGACCTCTACACGTCCACACATATTACCTATAGTAATGACTGGTCACTAAATATGTCCTGTCTAGGGACCTCTACACATCCACACATATTACCTAGAGTAATGACTGGTCATTAAATATGGTCTGTCGAGTGACCTCTGCAAGTCCACACATATTACCTAGAGTAATGACTGGTCACTCAATATGTCCTGTCTAGTGACATCTACACGTCCACACATTACCTAGAGTAATGACTGGTCACTAAATATGTCCTGTCTAGGGACCTCTACACATCCACACATATTACCTAGAGTAATGACTGGTCATTAAATATGGTCTGTCGAGTGACCTCTGCAAGTCCACACATATTACCTAGAGTAATGACTGGTCACTCAATATGTCCTGTCTAGTGACATCTACACGTCCACACACTACCTAGAGTAATGACTGGTCACTAAATATGGTCTGTGTAGTGACATCTACAAGTCCACACATGTTACCTAGAGTAATGACTGGTTACTAAATATGTCCTGTCTAGTGACCTCTACTTGTCCACACATATCACCTAGAGTAATGACTGGTCTCGAAACATGGTCTGTGTAGTGACATCTACAAGTCCACACATGTTACCTAGAGTAATGACTGGTCACTAAATATGTCCTGTCTAGTGACCCCTACTTGTCCACACAAATTACCTAGAGTAATGACTGGTCTCGAAACATGGTCTGTGTAGTGACTTCTACAAGTCCACACAAATTACCTATAGTAATGACTGGTCACTAAATATGGTCTGTCTAGTGACCTCTACATGTTCACACATATTACCTAGAGTAATGACTGGTCACTAAATATGTCCTGTCTAGTGACCTCTACAAGTCCACACATATTACCTAGAGTAATGACTGGTCACTAAATATGTCCTGTCTAGTGACCTCTACAAGTCCACACATATTACCTAGAGTAATGACTGGTCACTAAATATGTCCTGTCTGGCGACCTCTACACGTCCACACATATTACCTATAGTAATGACTGGTCACTAAATATGTCCTGTCTAGGGACCTCTACACATCCACACATATTACCTAGAGTAATGACTGGTCATTAAATATGGTCTGTCGAGTGACCTCTGCAAGTCCACACATATTACCTAGAGTAATGACTGGTCACTCAATATGTCCTGTCTAGTGACATCTACACGTCCACACATTACCTAGAGTAATGACTGGTCTCGAAAAATGGTCTGTGTAGTGACTTCTACAAGTCCACACATATTGCCTAGAGTAATGACTGGTCACTAAATATGTCCTGTCTAGTGACCTCTACTTGTCCACACATATTACCTAGAGTAATGACTGGTCTCGAAACATGGTCTGTGTAGTGACTTCTACAAGTCCACACATATTACCTATAGTAATGACTGGTCACTAAATATGTCCTGTCTAGGGACCTCTACACATCCACACATATTACCTAGAGTAATGACTGGTCACTAAATATGGTCTGTCTAGTGACCTCTACAAGTCCACACATATTGCCTAGAGTAATGACTGGTCACTAAATATGGTCTGTCTAGTGACCCCTACATGTTCACACATATTACCTAGAGTAATGACTGGTCACTAAATATGTCCTGTCAAGTGACCTCTACAAGTCCACTCATATTACCTAGAGGAATGACTGGTCACTAAATATGACCTGTCTAGTGACCTCTACATGTTCACACATATTACTTATAGTAATGACTGGTCACTCAATATGTGCTGTCGAGTGACCTCTACAAGTCCACACATTTTACCTAGGGGAATGACTGGTCACTAAATATGTCCTGTCTAGTGAACTCTACACGTCCACACATATTGCCTAGAGTAATGACTGGTCACTAAATATGGTCTGTCTAGTGACCTCTACATGTTCACACATATTACCTAGAGTAATGACTGGTCACTAAATATGTCCTGTCTAGTGACCTCTACACGTCCACACATATTACCTAGAGTAATGACTGGTCACTAAATATGTCCTGTCTAGCGACCTCTACACGTCCACACATATTACCTAGAGTAATGACTGGTCACTAAATATTTCCTGTCTAGTGACCTCTACAAGTCCACACATATTACCTAAAGGAATGACTGGTCACTAAATATGTCATGTCTAGTGACGTCTACAAGTCTACACATATTACCTAGAGTAATGACTGGTCACTAAATATGTCCTGTCTAGTGACCTCTACACGTCCACACATATTACCTAGAGTAATGACTGGTCACTAAATATGTCCTGTCTAGTGACATCTACACGTCCACACATTACTTAGAGTAATGACTGGTCACTAAATATGGTCTGTGTAGTGACATATACAAGTCCACACATGTTACCTAGTGTAATGACTGGTCACTAAATATGTCCTGTCTAGTGACCTCTACTTGTCCACACATATTACCTAGAGTAATGACTGGTCTCGAAACATGGTCTGTGTAGTGACCTCTACAAGTCCACACATATTACCTATAGTAATGACTGGTCACTAAATATGTCCTGTCTAGTGACCTCTACACATCCACAAATATTACCTAGAGTAATGACTGGTCACTAAATATGTCCTGTCGAGTGACCTCTGCAAGTCCACACATATTACCTAGAGTAATGACTGGTCACTCAATATGTCCTGTCTAGTGACATCTACACGTCCACACACTACCTAGAGTAATGACTGGTCACTAAATATGGTCTGTGTAGTGACATCTACAAGTCCACACATGTTACCTAGAGTAATGACTGGTTACTAAATATGTCCTGTCTAGTGACCTCTACTTGTCCACACATATCACCTAGAGTAATGACTGGTCTCGAAACATGGTCTGTGTAGTGACATCTACAAGTCCACACATGTTACCTAGAGTAATGACTGGTCACTAAATATGTCCTGTCTAGTGGCCCCCATTACTTGTCCACACAAATTACCTAGAGTAATGACTGGTCTCGAAACATGGTCTGTGTAGTGACTTCTACAAGTCCACACAAATTACCTATAGTAATGACTGGTCACTAAATATGTCCTGTCTAGGGACCTCTACACATCCACACATATTACCTAGAGTAATGACTGGTCACTAAATATGGTCTGTCTAGTGACCTCTACAAGTCCACACATATTGCCTAGAGTAATGACTGGTCACTAAATATGGTCTGTCTAGTGACCTCTACATGTTCACACATATTACCTAGAGTAATGACTGGTCACTAAATATGTCCTGTCTAGTGACCTCTACAAGTCCACACATATTACCTAGAGTAATGACTGGTCACTAAATATGTCCTGTCTAGTGACCTCTACAAGTCCACACATATTACCTAGAGTAATGACTGGTCACTAAATATGTCCTGTCTGGCGACCTCTACACGTCCACACATATTACCTATAGTAATGACTGGTCACTAAATATGTCCTGTCTAGGGACCTCTACACATCCACACATATTACCTAGAGTAATGACTGATCACTAAATATGTCCTGTCTAGTGACCTCTACTTGTCCACACAAATTACCTAGAGTAATGACTGGTCTCGAAACATGGTCTGTGTAGTGACTTCTACAAGTCCACACATATTACCTATAGTAATGACTGGTCACTACATATGTCCTGTCTAGGGACCTCTACACATCCACACATATTACCTAGAGTAATGACTGGTCACTCAATATGTCCTGTCTAGTGACATCTACACGTCCACACATTACCTAGAGTAATGACTGGTCACTAAATATGGTCTGTCGAGTGACCTCTGCAAGTCCACACATATTACCTATAGTAATGACTGGTCACTAAATATGTCCTGTCTAGTGACCTCTACACATCCACACATATTACCTAGAGTAATGACTGGTCACTAAATATGTCCTGTCTAGTGACCTCTACAAGTCCACACATATTACCTAGAGGAATGACTGGTCACTAAGTATGTCCTGTCTAGTGACCTCTACATGTTCACACATATTACCTAGAGTAATGACTGGTCACTCAATATGTTCTGTCGAGTGACCTCTACAAGTCCACACATATTACCTATAGTAATGACTGGTCACTAAATATGTCCTGTCTAGTGACCTCTACGCATCCACACATATTACCTAGAGTAATGACTGGTCACTAAATATGTCCTGTCTAGTGCCCTCTACAAGGCCACACATATTACCTAGAGGAATGACTGGTCACTAAATATGTCCTGTCTAGTGACCTCTACATGTTCACACATATTACCTAGAGTAATGACTGGTCACTAAATATGGTCTGTGTGGTGACATCTACAAGTCCACACATGTTACCTAGAGTAATGACTGGTCACTAAATATGTCCTGTCTAGTGACCTCTACTTGTCCACACAAATTACCTAGAGTAATGACTGGTCTCGAAACATGGTCTGTGTAGTGACCTCTACAAGTCCACACATATTACCTATAGTAATGACTGGTCACTAAATATGTCCTGTCTAGTGACCTCTACACATCCACACATATTACCTAGAGTAATGACTGGCCACTAAATATGTCCTGTCTAGTGACCTCTACAAGTCCACACATATTACCTAGAGGAATGACTGGTCACTAAGTATGTCCTGTCTAGTGACCTCTACATGTTCACACATATTACCTAGAGTAATGACTGGTCACTCAATATGTTCTGTCGAGTGCCCTCTACAAGTCCACACATATTACCTAGAGTAATGACTGGTCACTAAATATGTCCTGTCTAGTGACCTCTACATGTTCACACATATTACCTAGAGGAATGACTGGTCAATAAATATGTCCTGTCTAGTGACCTCTACACGCTCACACATATTACCTAGAGTAATGACTGGTCACTAAATATGTATATTCTGTATTCTGTATTTAGTCAGGCGGGTGTTAACCACTCGTCCTCCACGAATTATCCATTCTGCATCTTCTCCTTTGTTCCTCGACTCTTTAATACACTTATCTTTCTCTGCAATCAGATTTTGTCTCTCCTCTCTCTCCATAGGATGCATACCCTTCTTTATCCACACGTTCTTGAACATGGTAATGTTACAGTCAGCTAACTTCTTGGCCGAGCTAAGTATCCGGATATGGCGTTCTTCTGATGCCATAGATACTCTTACAGGTCTGGCTGCATCACTGTTGTGACCCAGCCTCACAACTGTTTCAAAATCTGATCTTATCCCCAGGATTTCTTCATAAATTTTCTACACAAGATTCTCACCATGCTTAAGTCGCTGATCTGTAGTGCTGCTACTACTTTCTGGGAAGTTGAAGATCACTAGATTTCTCTTTCTGGATTCACGTTCTTTAATTTCTTGTACAGTTTGTCTTGCCGTTTCAGCAATACTTAAGTGTGCTGATGACCCCCAGGTCTCCTCGCTCAGACTTCGTCTCCTCAAGAATATGTGTCAGCTTGTCCAGTTCCGCCTGATCTGCCTTCCTCTCCAAGGTCCCCTCAACTGTGTGTAATCTCTCGTCCATCTTATCCTGGCTCGCGTGAACATTGCACACCTGAATCATTAAGGATTTGGCTCCTCGTTTGCAGTACGTACACTACCAGCTTATACTGCAAGTTTCATCGCTAGACAGAACTGCATATAAATTGTTTGATAGGTGTTGACATTTTTTGTGAAACCAGTGTCTACAGACCTCACATTTGACTGCTTTATTGTCGGCCTTTACTAATCCATTACAGTCTGGGCACGTTAGCTTTGGTAGTCGCCGTTGCTTGTACCCGAGACTGGTCACCTGGTACTCTTGGGCTTGCACCTCTTAAGCTATCTTTTCTGCCATCCCCCTTCCTGCCTCGGGTTGAGTCGCGCCCGACATGCTTGCAACAGGCGTTATATTATTTCCTGTACTTTAACAGCAATGCTTGATTCTCTCTAGCAAACGGTGACTGCATGTAATGAATTTAAATATCAATCAGAACTGGTGTGGATCCGCACCAAGCACGATTTAAAATACAATATGTACTTTAGTACGAGGAATATCACTCATTCAGAATTAGTGGAGGGTTCAGATCATTACAAGCTATAAAAAAGTGTTTCATGACGTAAGCAAAGTTCTTGTGCATGATATCAATATTGAGAAAGGTGTACTTACCAATTTGCGGTTGTATATGAATGAACATTCTTGTTGAATGACGTGTAGTATATCTATATAATCTAGGTTAGGCTGACTTCTTGACACGGGTGGACACCGTCAGGCAAAAATCTCAGATTTGGAGCGAGCTTTTCTCACCTTGCTAAATAACGGAATTCTGAAGATAAATATAATCCAGCTGCGGGTGATCCCGCTACAATTAAACCAGTTCATAATACGTAGCCGCAAAAAGTCGAACAAACCGGCAAAGCTCTCTCCAAACATGAGTCTTTTGCCTGACGGTGCCCACCCGTATCAAGAAGTTAGCCTAACCTGGATTGTATATATACTACACGACATTCAACAAGAATGTTTTGACAACCAGACTGATCCAGACGAAATTGACATTTTCGTGGACCGTGGAGAGATCAACGATATCCTATAGTTTCATGCATATGCAACCGCAAATTAGTTCCCACCTCCCCACACCTCCATTATTAAAAGAGCTCGTCAAATCTAAATCCGTCTCCATTCACTTTTGGATGCCTCGTGTGTAAGACATATAGCGAGCGCCCCCAAATATCAAAGTTTCTTCATAAAAAATACAGAGAAATCACGAACTGAGGACGCAAGAATGAAATGAATATTTTGAAAATTACGTACTATCCCATCCGGCATAATCATCCATTCAAAATTGGATATAAATATGTAGTTATTCTCTCTAAGACGAGCTAGTCCACCTTGCACGAACACCAAGACATTTTGGAGATCTCAATAACGTCGATGTCATTGATCTATGTGTGGATCAACTCAATTCAAACCAATTAGTTTATTTGCATATCAAAGCAAATGGTCGCTAAACAATACAGTCGCGGAAATATTGTCTCTAAAATATGTGTATATCTGAAAGGACAGCGATAGGGTGCATGAGTTCATGTTTTTATACCGAGCCACTAATATGAATTCCTAGTAGTATAGGGGGGATCGGGGTAATATGTACATTATATATGACAGATGGCGATTTTAGTAAAATGCAAAAATATGTGGTTTGGTGTGGGGTGAGCTATCAGTACCAGTACCACTACGAATACCACTATCACTCCACTATCACTATCACCATCATCAGAAAAAGCAACAACACCGCCACTAACAACAACAACAAAAACAACAACAACCACAACGATAACGACCACACAACAACGCTAATCCCCAACTACCGCACCCACCCCCGCCCTAACAACAGTGGCACTGCTACTACTACCACCAGCACAACTACTACTACTACTACTACTACTACTGCTACTGCTACTACTACTACTACTACTACTACTACTACGACGACGACGACGACGACGACGACGACGACTGCTGCTACTAGTACTACCTCGGTATGGCTTAAGTATATCGAATCATTTTCAAATATCCCAGGGTCCAGTAACTTGTGCACCTCACAACAAATCACGGGAAAAAGAAGTACAATACATAATATAAAGCAAAGACTCATCGATCAGTTCAAACACGCGTGGCAAGACTCATTAAGTATTTTATCTAGGGGCGAAACATATAGAATATTTAAATCAGAAATCTGTTTAGAGCCATATTTATTAAAATTAGATGAAGCTAGTAGAAACACCTAGGACTGCCAATCACCGCTTACCAATTGAAAATGGCCGCTGGACAGGAATAGCAAAAATCAACAGAACATGTCCATTATAACCGTATTGGTGACGAATACCATTACTGGTTTCTATGTCCATTCTTTGAAGAATCCCGTAAATTATTCATACCTGCTTATTACTCTACACGACCAAACTACTATAAATTTGAAACGCTATTGTCGACTCCCAACTTGGCTTTTCAAAGAAAACTATGCCAATTTGCTGTACAGGTTATAGCGCAATTTGGGCAGAAATAGACTAGTTTTCCCCATGTTGTATGCCGAGGTGTGCTATACAATGAGATCAGAGACGCTAGTCCCAATAGCTAGGACACCTTAAATGTGTACTTATCACTGACCTAGTATTGCACAACAACAATGACGACGACGACTTCGAGGACGACGATTGCCCCTGCTGCTGCTACTACTACGCTGCGCCTATAGAGACTACTATTTATACCGCTTACAAAACTATGTTCAGGTGCGCTTTCGTAATATTCAGGTAGGCCTATGTGGTATATATGCACATGCATTTGACAAACGGCAGAGTGCGAAACACCAGGGATATCACTATTTGGCTTACCGTCTCTGTTTGACTGCTAGATTTAGTAAATGTTTTTTCTCAGATAATCCGGATTCATTTCCATTTTTTACTTATGGTAGTTTATTTAATATTATATGAAATTACCAATATACATCATTTGTTAGTTCTCTTTTCCCGTCCTTTAATAAAACGTTCTGGCGAATATTTTGAAATTAATTCCACTGGGAGATCTGTTAAGGCCGCAACATATTTCCACAACACTTACAACAACCAGACATATTTCAGGTATGTAAATCTAGGACATGAACATGGGTATTATTATTATTATTATTATTATTATTATTATTATTATTATTATTATTATTAAGGGCATTGCGGGGTGGGGGTGGGGTGTTATGATATTATTTTTGAGATATTTCTACAAGAGGTTGTTGCTTATGTTAATGACTCATTTCCTTGATAGAACAGATTCATCTCGCTATATTGCAGTTCGTCAGTCAAAAAAGCTAGTTCTATGGCACTAAATTCAATAGACAAAGGCAGAAATTCATACCACGATTTCATACAGAATATCCTAATACCGAGAAAACTAAAGGATTGTTTGCAATATGCAATACACCGCTCCTTATCAAACTCTCCAAATACTTGTTAGCATCAAAAAAATTAAACAGCTGGACTAATTCATCTATCTTCTCACCCAATCATACACCAGAGTTATCCATCAACCCAAGCATCCATCGTCATCATTGTTAAAGCGATGCTAATCTCATCTCAAATGCGATAGATTGTACGATAGATTATAGTTTATAGATTCCATATCATTCACATCCTGTTACATTCCCTTATCTGTATCACAATAATCTGCTTTGTAACATGATGTAAACGTTGAGCAGTGAGCACCGCGATTTTGTTTACTCAAGCGATAGTGTATGGTGTCATGTAAGTGCCAATGCATTACATTCTTTATTATGTAAATCATCTTGGTGAATATTTTGGGGATAATTTGATTGGAAGTTGTTATTGCCTATGGCAGTAACGGCTTCCGGTCAAATTAGTTTCAAAATAGTCATCAGCTTACTTGTATGATTGTTTTTATATCACATTGCCAAATTATATGTGGCACCGCTATGACTGAGCGTATTGACCAAGGCAGATACGCTAGTTTTTCCTTCTGATTTGTTGAAAAGTAAGGCATGACAGCCACTTTGGAAATGTACCAACGTTTAGACTACTCAAGCCTGAATAGCTTTCTTTAGCGGCATGATAATAAGCTTAATATTATATTATAGTTTACGAATGACGTGTTAGATCAGCTGAACAACTATTATATGAAGTTAGTTCTCCTTTAATACTGCCTGAAACGCTGCAAGGGCAAGTGTCCCGAAATAGAATAATAAATTGATTATTGTTGTTATCACTATTATGTCAGCGATCCCACTGTCGTAGCCCTCGTCGGCAGCGCGGCGGAGAAGGTGTAATAATAATAATAATAATAATAATAATAATAATAATAATATTGTATTTCTACCGCCATTGTCAATGTACCACTAATCCTCATATGCCGTTGTCACGGCCTTAGTGTAATAAAGAAAATACGAAATACGAAGACTCAATTACCTCTGCCGCAACGAATGTTAAGCCTTGTAGAGCATAATTGTGATCTACTCTTCCTTTGACTCTTCAGGCAGCAATGCGCATGCCCGAATAGGCTATAGCTCTATGGGACTCCCCACCAACACCCTGCCTTCCGACCCTGCCACACGGCATAGCTTTATTCAGTAAAGATCTGATATATAAATGGCTGTTCTGATTGGCTGCGAGGGGTCATGTGGCCTCGATTTGACAGAACATGTCGAACACGTTATAATGCTGTCTAGTTCCCCACCCACACCCCATCATTCGACCAATATGCACGTCGTCTCTTTAAGTTTATTCAGCAGCGATCTGAGATATAAACGGCTGTTCTGATTGGTTATGAGGCGTCACGAACTTGCTCGACAAAAACCTGACCGACCGTGTCATATACTCTGTAGAGTTTCTGACTCGACCAGTTCTTCCGATACATCAACAAGTCGTACATTTATTCATTAATGCTCTGAGATATAAATGGCAGTTCTGCTTGGCTGCGAGCCATCACATGACCTCATGCCACCGCCTCATTACATATGCCAATCAACATAGCTCTACCTATATCTGCATGACAATCATCCTAGATCTACCTTCCAAAACAGTGGCAAAGCAATAAGCAGCTGTTCCGATTGGCTGAGAGGTTGATGTCGTCATCAAAATTTGAATTAGGCCACTCCCTAGTTTTCTCGTCAAAATACTTGAATTTGATTGGTCGAAAGCCAATCAATAGATCTCGCTCTGGGGCCATCAGATTCGAGTATTATTGGCGACGAAAACAGGGGTCGTGGAGTAGCTCAAATCTTGATGACATCATCAAACACTTAGAAAATCAGAACAGCTGTGTATCGCATCGCTACTCTACATACGTTTGATGTATGATTATATATTAACATATCTGTAATCTTATGCTCATCCTTATCGTCATTTATACAACATTAATTCCCATGTGATCATCATTTACGGATTCCATTTGCCCATTCCCCATTCATTCCTCTCTTTACTCATTAACCATTCCACCACATCATCTCTTAATACGAAAAGAAATTAAGTAAATTGAAACGCGGTATACGACAAGGTCGTTAAAACGAATTTTCTAAAGCCCCCTCTCATCACCCATAACCATTCCATGTCATCTCTCCTCGTTCCCTATCACGAAAAGAAACGAAAAGGGAACGAGGAGTGAGATCAGGTAGCTGTAAAATCATCGTTATTTCTCCATTTCCATCTTTGTCAAAGGACAACGTTAACGCCAGAATGCCCATATCAAAATAATTATATCAGTCTGATAGTCATTCGGACTGGAGGCACGTGTTTCTGTTAGATATAAATACACATCTGCTGAAAACCACATGAGAGTAACTCGTTTCTGATTTATGCAAAAATAATGTCCGCAATAAATATATTCCTAATGTATGCAACGAAATATATTTCCCAGCAAAAAGTCGCTAGAGGCAATACATTCAATAACGATGCTGGTGATGACAATGGCGACAATGATGATGAAGACAAGGACATAGTCGAATAATAATAGTAATAATAATTATAATAATAATAATAATAATAATAATAATAATAATAATAATTATTATTATTATTATTATTATTAGTATTATTAGTATTATTATTATTATTATACGTCAGCCAGATGAATTCGCCCATCCTCGGGCATCGTGTCGTCTGCCTCGAGCCACTAAACTCTAGCGCGTGCCCGGGTTTCTAAGAAGCTACTGGTGGTGCGGAGGCTGACAAATTGAAGAGTGTGTTCAATGTGTCCTCAACTTCTCATTACATGCCCGATTAGTTGATAATGTATTCTTACGCGTGCACGCGATTTGTTGTAATTGATCCCATTAAAGTCGCGTGAATACAATATGCCGAGATTTAGCCGCGCGCGCCCCCATGACAACCACCAGCCTGTCATGTGACTGATTGTCAACAGCGATAAAATATCGTCTGCTTTCTATTATTCTCCCAAATGTGGTATAAATAACAGAAATTAAGAAATGTTAACACCCACTTAAATATGACAGTTGGAACCGAGGCAGGCTCAGTTATTATAAGATCGCTATAGAGTTTGCTCGTCGCTAGCCTACTATTACTACAGTACTAGTGTAAAATAAGTTAAGACATCTGATTAAAATTACAATGATTCCAGCTGGAAAATGCACGTGAATTGTTCCTGTAATTAGTGAATTAGTTAAATAATAGCTGAAGATGTGCAATGTTGTTGATGGTAGACTTTCTATATCCATGGATGTTCTGAGGCATGTTTTATACGGCAGACTCTCAGAACGCGAGCTCACTCAGAAACAAAACTCTTTCAGCCTATCACAGATGCAAGGTACTATAGATATTATACAACCATTATTGTTCATATATTGATCAACATGTGGCAAGCACAGAGGTTATTGTTACAGCTTTGATGTTATTCTTCTTCAGATAACACAGCTTACTAGGCAGATGCTGAGCTGATACCGGTTCGATAATAAAGATACCTGGCCGATACTTTTAGTATTGGCCTGCTATCGGCCCAGTAAGCTGCGTTATCCAAGCCATTTCATTATTTCTTCGTCTTCCTGTTCTTCCTCTTTCAGGTTATTTATTTTTTAATTATTCATCATTATGCATTTATTATGCATTTATTATTATTATTATTATTATTATTATTATTATTATTATTATTATTATTATCATTATTATCATTATTATTATTATTATTATTATTATTATTATTATTATTATTATTATTATTATTATTATTATACTCTAGAACACTATTGTGTGTCTATAAATTGACATTCACCTCTAATATCTATTCACCTCAGCCAATTTCCACACATGCCACCACCCCAACCCTCCCCCACCCACCCCAACACCCCCCCCCCCTCCCCCACCCAACCCACCCCACCCCACCCCTCCATCCCCTCACCCCACCCCCTGTCCGTGAACTAACGGGCACGCTAATACTCAATTGTGTTCTGGTCAGTCTTCGCTGATCAATGTGTTCACTGGAAAACCATTGTATATCGGTCACTGTTCTATTGAATAACGAGTTAAATTTGTTATTAACGCAATGCATTATAATTGTGTCAAAATCGCAATTCAGCAATCCTGGGGCCTAGTACACCATAAAGGCGTTAGTGGATCAGTCGTAAAACTTGCCATCTACGGCCACCTAATAGACACATTCTATATTAACCAAGTATTTAGAATACGAAATGTCAAATGCGAAAAACAACTGTTAATATAAGACATCATGCAATTGAATATTTAGAAAATAATTTAACTGTAAACTACTGCTGCCTCTGACAACAACAGACCCCAGTCAATTTCAAACAATATTTTGAAACAAATTTGATTGGTAGCTGTTGCTGCAACATATTAGTTCCAAAATATTGTGTGATTGTCTTAAAATTTGGAGCATGGGACTGTATATGGTTAGTTCAATTGGCTTACTATCAGATGTGGTTTTCGTGGTCTAACATCAGATCCGATAAGGTGGTCGCATAGAACAGCGTTTACGATCGACCTATAAACGTCGTTATGGTTCACTAGGCCCCTGATTACGTTACGTATGGTGGATACAGTTCCTGATTACGTTACGTGTGGTGGATACAGATCCTGATTACGTTACGTATGGTGGATACAGATTTTGCGATCGGGTCTGTCCGGACGTGTATGTCTGTGTGGCCGGAACTGGATCAAAACCAACACTACTGATCAGATTTACTTCAAAGTTTATCAATGAATTTGCACATGGTCCTAAAAAAACTGAACAGTTGTCTCAAGGATCAAAAACTGGCTGGAAAATGTCTGCTCTCCCTGATGCTGTGTAAGTAGACTGCCCGCGAGACGTTGATCTATTTTCCCACTGGAGCATGACTACAATAAAATATGTTTAAATCAAATTCCCTCTTTTGTGAGAATTCGATATTTCCTTGGTTTATCATTTTGTCATTTTGATTTAACATAATGTGATTGCAATATTTCAGAAGATATATCCGATCTGTCACTCGAGGGTATGACGTCATAATCAATTACGCTACGCGTATGTTGGCGTCACGGGCAAAATGCATAATGAATGCCGTAGAAATTGTGCGGAATATGTCTTTCATGGATTTACTATTTAATAAACATTCTGCTGAAAATTTTTCAAATTAATTTGAGTCGATGCTGCAGCAACAGCACCCTGTCAAAGTATTTTCGAAATATTCAACATGTTACCTGTACACTAAACTAAAACCCAATACGTGCAACACGTTTACAGAGCTTAGATAAAAAAATGGGTAAAGCATAGCTAGAAATGGGCGGAGCATAGCTAGAAATGAGCGGGTGAAGTTGAAATTTAGAAACGGATCTCTCAATTCGTCGCTATGCTGACGAAGGGGCGATTATCGAAAATCACAGTTTTGAGAAAATCGCATTCAGGTGTTTCTGTATTTACCATCACAAATAATGCTACTCTTAAAGACATGTATTACTCAAAGTGACATACCAATAGAAAGCGCTTGGTCCCCTCTACGGACTACATATTCCCATTATGTATTTACCTAATTAATAAGGCAGTAATTAACTAAAATACATATTCGCCTCTTCGTGAAACGTTTTTTTATGCTGGTGAGATTGGCATATTCGCCCAATATTCGCCTGTTCTTTATGTACAATTCGTTGCATTTACTACATTTTCGCCTCTCCAATTTCTCATTCCAACAGTACTTAGCGATATTAATACTTCATGTTCGCCTGTTCGTGAAACACATGTTGACGTGTCAAGGCAATATTCGCCCGCACCACCAGTGATTTGTCGCTTAACCAGCGTGTTTGCTATTACACAGCGTACTGTAATGTTTAGTTAATTTCACCAGTAAACGACAGGCGGTGTTAACTCTAAATTTACAAAATGTAATATTCGCCCCTTCATTAGCACAGCGACGAATGTATACGCACATTCCGTTGTTGTCGTTCTAATGGCACAGATTATTCTTGTTAACCGTGCATTGTCTCACAAGTTGAATGACATCTAGGGCGAGATGTTATTGTGGGTGTGACATTCTGTCCATGTGTTCGGCAGTCTATCTGTCCTCCGCTGTTTCCAGGACAACATTATCCGATTTGATACTTGATTTAAACATGGACATAAGCATCAACAGGTCCCAGCCAAGTTAGTTTCAAATTACCCAAGCAATCAATCAACTAATAAAGCCACCGAACCAAACAATCAACCAACCAACCAACCAACCATCCAACCAACCAACCAGTCAACCAACCTTCCATCCAACCAAACAACTAACCTACTAAACAAACAATCAACCAGACAACCAAACAACCAAATAACCACCCACCCACTCACTCACGCACCCACCCACCCACCCACCCACCCACCCACCCACCTACCCACCCACCCACCCACCGAACCAACCAATCAATCAACCACCCACCCAACCAACCAACCAACCAACCAACCAACCAGCCAACCAATCATCCATTCAACCAAGCAACCAACCAGCCAAAGAGCCAAAGAACACAACCAACCGACCAACCAAGCAACCAATCAACCATCCAACCAACCTACCAACCAAGTACCTGAGCAACCAACCAACCAACGAAAAAGGGTCTCAGTAACCAGTGCCAGTGGCCGAACTACCTCAGCCAAGGTTCACGCCTACACCGTGTAGAAACAGCATCAATCATCAAAATAAACCCAAGAAAACTACACACTTAGAAGCTAATTCTTTCTGGAAATTTCGATATGAGGTAGATCACAAAAATGAATGGCGACTCCCTGTCTTGACGAAAAAAATCCTGATCCTTGGCTCCTCGAATCTAAGCCATATAAATATGGAACCACATTCAGACACCCAGATAGCCTGCTATCCAGGGGCAAAACTGTGCCATGCTAGGACCATTATCAAAAAATACATGGACTCCATTCAGCCAGAGAAAATCATCATAAACATTGGCATAAATGATAAGGATGAACCTATGTCTGTAACTGCTCAACGAGTCCAACTCCTATTCAGTACCATTCGTTCAAAATTTCCAGATTCAAAGGTTTATTTCACTAAACTGAACTACTCTCAGCGTCTAAGTGCGCTGCAGAAAGAACCTTAGCATTTATCATTTCATCTGTAGAATCCCTGCGAATAAAGGTCTCAGTCATCCCTAGTCTACCAATTGCTGATTTTGAAGTGGTCCAGGATAATATTCATTGGAGTGAAAAAACTGCTAATGCATTGTATTATAGCTGGTTAACTTTTCTTAATTTAAACTAACTGAGGGTAAGGGTACTAACCACCCTGGTATCGGGCTGGGTGGTGATATTGTTAATCTCACTGGCTCTACATTATCTGAAGCAGATAAATCAATACTCAATCGTGTCCTAACCTTTGTACCAACTCCTAGGCCCAAATTAGGCATGGATGCACTTTTAGATGATGGCTCAATGGAAGTTCTTGAATTTTCCCACCGTGTCAAATTAGCTGACATTTTCGAAATTCGAAAAGTAATATTCTGCCATTCGTGGAAAAAACTGGCTGGGCACCAGACTCAAAATTAGTCGACCCAGTGATTTCTGACAGTATAAAAATTGTAAAAGAACGTATTGAAAATGTTAAACTTTCGAAAAATCATCAAAATTTATCATATGAGGAACGTCAAGCCGTAACAGCATTGCGTAAAAACAATGACATTGTCATTAAACCTGCTGATAAGGGATCTGCTGCTGTAATAATGCTTAAAGACAACTACATTCGTGAAGCGCATCGTCAACTCAGTAATCCAAAACATTACCAAAAATTAGACGAACCATTCTGGAAAAATAACTGCGACAATTTTAATGAAATTCTCCAAAATATGGTTGATAACAAGAGTTTAACGCAGAAACAGTTTAAATACATTGTTGCGAAACGAGATTCAAAACCATGTACATTTTATCTGTTACCCAAAATTCATAAGCCTATTGATTCTTGGTCAGATCCTATGATACCACCAGGACGACCTATAATATCGGATTGTGGTTCTGAATCCTATAGGATCAGTGAAATCATTGATTATCACCTACAACCAATTGCGAATAGACATTTTAGCTTCTTGAAAAATACTGAAGCCTTTCTCTCGCAGGTCTCTGAGATCTCGATACCTCCAAATTCATTTTTGATTACGCTCGACATCAATGCAATGTACACAAACATTGACATCGAAAAAGGTCTGAATTATGTCCGTAAATCATTTGAAAAATACCATGATAACAATAGGCGCACTGGCGAAATATTAGCTCTCTTAGAGCTAAGCTTAAAGGGCAATGATTTTGAACTCGCGGGTGAAACATACCAACAAATTTGTGGCTGCGCAATGGGTAAGCGTTTCTGTCCAAGTTTTGCCAACATCTATGTAGCAGAGTGGGAGGAGGATGCGCTTAGCAAATGTCCAAAACAGTCGCTCTTTTACCGCAGGTATCTCGAATGACAACATATTTTCATTATTTGGGATCATACAAAGGAAGAATTTAATGAATTTTTCGCCATTTTGAACAATCATGACCAGAATATCAAACTAAAAGCCAACATTGACCAGATGTCCGTAGACATTTTAGATGTAACTCTATACAAAGGTGTAAAGTATGACACAACGGGACACCTTGATTATAAAGTATATTTTAAGCCCATAGATTCTCACAAACTACTTCACAAGAAATATTTCCATCCACCTCATACCTTTAAAGGAATTGTAAAATCACAAATCATCCGTTTTCATAGAAATTCGAGTGATAGAAAAAACTTTGAATCTGCATGCTCTCTCTTATTCAAGGCCGAGAGGCTATTCGTCTAGATTGCACAAAATTACGTCTGAAACTTTACAGGATTTGGAAACTATCCCTGATAATGCTGTGGATCACAGGCCTACCAAGATTCGTCACAATCGTCCAATCACAGGCGTAGGAGAATCTCAGAAATGCGGAAAGAAAAGGTATAAATTAGACCTACTTCTTCCAAATCAAAAAGCTTTTATGAGCTTTCAGAACAAAAACAAATTTCAAATTCAGTCTTATTTAGATTGCGATTCCGAATACGTGATTTATGTAATATCTTGTGAATTGTGCCAAAAGCAATATGTCGGTGAAACCAAATGCCCTTTAAGATGGCGAGCTACTAGACACCTTTGTGATATTAGACATGAAAAAGACACGCATGTCGCTGAACACTTTAACCTTCCTGGCCATTCAGTCGCTCGGGACTTCGAAATTATATCCGTTGAACAACCACCTCTCTCTAATACCACTGACGAAACTGATAAACAAAGGAAACTTAGAGAATCATTTTGGATTAAGCAACTAGAAACAGAATGGCCGAGGGGCATAAATGTGGACCCGAGTCTAGCTGATCCGCGTGAAATAATTCCATTCACTCTGATATACAATCGAAAAAAATGTAGACATTTCTGAAATTTTGAAAGATGAATATCATAAATTACAGAATAATTTAAGACAGCCTCTCAATTTGCGCCCAGTAATAGCATTTAGGAAAAATCCGAATCTACGTGACATATTTGGTAAAATCCAAATTAACTGGACAAACATCATCATCTTAAAGTTGTCCAATATTTGTAAGGCCATATCGCCTCTATAAAACAAAAATAACAAATCTCAGGCAATATAATAAATACAACATATTTTAAATCTTTTGCAATTTCTGAGCCAGCGCCTTAGCCATATTACTACCTACCTACCTATCTATCTACCTACCTAGCTAACAACCAACCAACTAACCAATCAACCAACCAACAAGCCAAAAAAAAAATCCCATCCTAACAACACACCGGACAATGACCGACCGACCGACCGACCGCCCACCCGACTAACCAACCGACCAAACGATCATATTGAACGAATGAACGAATGAACGGCTGAACGACTAACCAAACAAACAAACAAACAAACAAACAAACAAACAAACAAACAAACAAACAAACAAACACACAAACAAACAAACAAACAAACAAACAAACAAACAATGATGTCAAGAAGAAACCAACCAATCGGCCAGCGTACGAATAGATAAATAACCAAACCTATAGACGAACCAATAAGTGAAAAAACAGACACCGATAAACTAACAAAGGAGAAAAGTAACAACAAGAATACAGAAACCAACAAACGAAACAAAATACGAACCAAATGACGACGCAATAGATCTAGATAAACCAGCAAAGGAACCAAACATTGCAAGAAAACCAACTAACAGGCGAGCCAGGAAATCAGCAGACGGACCAAGAAAATCAACCAACAGACGAACCAGGAAAACGGCACACAAAGCCAAGAAAACCAAACAACAGATGAACCAAGAAAACACCAGAGGTACCAAGAAAATCAACCAACAGATGAACCAAGAAACTCAAACAATAGGTGAATAAAAAAAACCAACCGACAGACGAACCAAGAATCACCAGACGAACCAAGAAAACCAACCAATAGATGAATAAAAAACCCCAAACAACAAACGAAACAATACACGAACCAACAAACGCACCCACTAACGAACCCACAGACCGTTGAACCGACGTACAGTTGAACCAACAGAAGAATCAACAAATGAACCAACGGAAGAATCAAGAGACGAACTAACAGCAGAGGCAATAAATGAATCAACAAAGAAACCAACAATCGAACCAACAAACAAAGCGACAACGGAAGGATGAGACGAACTACGAGGTGGAGCGAATAGGTACAATAGGCAAGTCACAAGATGCACCTTAGTAGTCCTACTTAGATAGCGTTGTTATTGATATGAATCGAGCGCAGAGAGCAATACAGCGAAATGGAATGTAAGGAATTGAATTTTGCGAGGCTTTATCATGTTTCAATATACATCTAATGCGAAAGCCAATGCCTATCGCATTTTGTTATTTTGAAGGTTCATGTATGTTAACCCTTTAATCTTCTAATTTGATCAGGAAAATTTCAAATTTCTACTATAAAATGTCCATTGGCATACCAAGAGAAGACAATTTTTGAAAGTTTACCATTGGGATGACTGGCCCGGTTATCTAGCCAGTCATTCCAGGGGTAAAATTGTCTAAAATCGTCTTCTATGGCCTGCAAATGGGCATTTCTCAATATCACTGCAGAAGCCATTTTTGGCTGATATTAGGGCTAAACGGTGAAACAAACCTTTAAACGCCGATCGCCTTAATTAATTACCATAAACTGTTACCATAGATCAAGATGAGATTGATTACTACCTCACCCACCCACCTCCAGCCACACCACGCGCACTCACTCAAAACCCACAACCCAAATTCCGCTATTACAATACGCGGCCATGAGAAAGCTGGCGGGTCGGTGTCATAATAACGATCTATTTTTTGTTTTATTTAAGATTTAAATTTGACTGAAAATAACATAAATCCTAACTTAATGGTCTTATCAATGCATGTGCGAATTAGGCGATAATTTAGAAATCCCCAATGGTGAGATGTAAAGGGCAATGGACATTTCACTAATGATATTAATTTTAGGTATCACACCACCGCCAACACCTACCCCCATCCCGCACCACCCATAGGATACCCAGGCCGTGTACAATCGCCAAAGTAACTTGTTATAATGTAACGTTATCCCCTTCCTCACACCCCGTCTCGCTAGCCCCACCCGCGTCCAGATTTACAATACCAGGACGTGATAGTTAAACTTGTACAATGTAACAAGTCTGTTATTACGAGTCGTTAGACGTCGTTTATATCACGACTAATGTTCCGTCTCCAACGGGTTCATAAGGACAGGACTCGTTTATTCAGAACCCAGTGGCTATAAGGGGGTGTCAATGTTAATCTGTCTGGAGAACTCGATATTCGCCAGAGTTGTAGGAGTAATTTTGATTCAAATCACGCGTACAGCCCCTTTTGATAGAGCAAGGCACTAAACTTTATAGAGATTGTATTAAATTTTCCATTTAGCATATGCTTAGGCCTAATGCTCAACCGAGAAGACGGCGTTTTCAATCTGCAATTACTGTGTATGGGGAATGCACGCACGCGCACACGCTCGCATGCACGCGCGGACAAGCACATGCACAAATACACGCACGTACACACGCACACACCTCCGCACGCACCTCCAAAGTACTCGGTAACATCGATGCCCTACAAATTAACATCTCCCCCTTATTGACCATTTGTCGATAAAAGTTATCATTGATGGAATCTATCCTGCTTTTGAAAACCATGTTACTGAATTTCGTAGGCACGTCAGATAGCAAAAGTTGTTAGACAAATTGTTTCCATCAGTCATCATATTTCAATGTCATGTAGTCCTATTTGTTGAATTCCGGTATAAAACAGTGAAAGCCGAAAGCTGGCATATGGCACTGGCATTGCCGTATTAGCGATACGTTGCAGCGATACGTGGAGAGATGATCAGATTATCGCCTTAGACGAAAGTCATTATTAACACTTTAACACTTTACTAACTAAATTTGATTTAATATTTTTGGAAAATTTAGCACTGAAATGACTGGCTCGATTATCGAGCCAGTAATTTTAGTGGTAAATTTTCAAAAATAGTCTTCTCATGGCCTGCAAATTGGCATTAATCAAAACCACTGTAGAGGCGGGTTTTGGTCGGCCACGGCATGAAATGGTTAAGACTAACTGATCAGAAATGAAAACAATTATTTAATTACTTAATGTAGTATTCTGTTGGATATTTTGAAACTAATTTGACTGAGAGTCGAATTAGTTTTAAAATATCCAACATCTTTCCTTTATAATAATAGGTGTATCGAAATTGAGCTGCTGTTATTTCAAGGGTTAAATGTTTAAAGTCATTATCGGCGGACTCGCCCTCCCACACCCCCACTCCCACCCCTACTTAGGACAATACTTCCCATCCGTAAATAATAGGACCCTCCGGATGATGGGTAACCATCGTCTCCACTCAGTTAGTGGATAAAATGTCTAAATCACAGCACATGGTAACGCAGCTAACATGACAAGCTCAATTTCACTTTATTTACATCAATTACTGAATAGACAGTGTGTTGTCACCTCTGAGAGGTTTTAGGAGTGTCTGCAACACGCCAATATTGAATTTGCTCCTTAATCAACGGCGCAGAGACAAATATCGAATTTCATATCGGCGCACCCGTTGTGCTCCTGTTTTCCGTATTTCTAGATAATAGGCAACACATTAATGTCCGTTCCAGTTTTAATTTTGCCCTGCCCATCCATAGTTAAACTCAACACGCCCTTCGCCCGTGTTGGGATCAAGCGATCCCCAAACGCCCTGACTATCAATTTCCAGAAAACTATACAAGTAAGCTGCTGAAATATTTTGAAACTAATTTAACTGGGTACTGTGGCTGTTTCTGGCAGGAACAGCGCCAGCTCAAATTGGTTTCAAAATATTCAACATAATGTTCATTAATTAGTAAAGACACAATCCGTACAATGTGTCGGACTATTAAGCGTTTAAGACGGACTAAATCGAGTGATTCGTGCTGCAATTGACGACGACGTCATCCTACACGTCACGTAGTTGATTATGACGTCATGTGATGGATGAATAAACTGGAAAGGTCCACTGTTACAGATTAACAAACATTCCGGTACCTGCTGCTGCGGTGTTTTTATTTTATAAGATAGGCACCGATGTCAGAGTCTGCTGGCCGCCTCTGAGACGTCAAAGAACAAGACTATTATATCAATCTAGGAATTATCACCATTCCTTAAAGGACCTTTCCAGTTTTTGCTAAGCCCCGCCCACCTCGAGCTAAGCCCCACCCACACTTCGTCGTGTTGGGATTGATCGATCGCCGAATGTCCTGACTATCAATTTCCTGAAAATTATACAACTAAGTTGTTGAATATTTTGTAACTAATTTGACTGGATACTGTTGCTGCCTATGGCAGCAACAGCGCCTAGTCAAATTTGTTTCAAAATAGTCAACAGGATATTTATTTAATGGTAAAGACATGCAATTCGCAGACCAACGCATAGTCTTCAACTACGCGTTCGTGACGTTCTTATCAACGCCATTCATGAGGTCATAATGGCGTCATTGATTGTGATGTCATTATATACGTCACGTAGTTGATTATGACGTCACATTTAAGGATGGATACAGTGGAAAGGTCTAGTCACCCGGATGCATCATAACTGTCCTTAGCCATACTGATAACACGGATAGCAGTGATGTGTTCAAACTGCTCTATCATTATGGGATGCTAACAATGGCCAGTTACCTCACTCAGTTAGCAGGTGTCTGCGAGACTGATGACACCAACATACGGGTATCATTACAAGCTCCACCCACTCCACCCTCCACACCAACTCACACATCCAAAGAATACGCCCTTCCATTGAAAAGAATCCCATTAAATCAAATAGTTTGAGGCATTTTATCGCATTTGCTTTTAAACATTTTCTCTGTTCCGCCTCTCTGCCTAGTGGCGACTTCAGGAAATGTCCATTACCTCTTATAATATAATTGTCTTCCGGTGCGAACAGAACACACTCAACATATTTTCTCAGCAGTAAATCGGACAAAAACCGGGTAATTTGTGATAATTTTACCCAATTAATAACATTGAAATAAACACACGAAATTCTCACACCGTTTTAGAGGTCAAGTGTCAAGACAAAATTATAGCAACTGCAATTTCCCCTTACAAGGTCAACACATTTCCCCTTACAAGGTCAACACATTTCCCCTTACAAGGTCAACACATTTCCCCTTACAAGGTCAACACATTTCCCCTTACAAGGTCAACACATTTCCCCTTACAAGGTCAACACATTTCCCCTTACAAGGTCAACACATTTCCCCTTACAAGGTCAACACATTTCCCCTTACAAGGTCAACACATTTCCCCTTACAAGGTCAACACATTTCCCCTTACAATGTCAACACATTTCCCCTTACAAGGTCAACACATTTCCCCTTACAAGGTCAACACATTTCCCCTTACAAGGTCAACACATTTCCCCTTACAAGGTCAACACATTTCCCCTTACAAGGTCAACACATTTCCCCTTACAATGTCAACACATTTCCCCTTACAAGGTCAACACATTTCCCCTTACAAGGTCAACACATTTCCCCTTACAATGTCAACACATTTCCCCTTACAAGGTCAACACATTTCCCCTTACAAGGTCAACACATTTCCCCTTACAAGGTCAACACATTTCCCCTTACAAGGTCAACACATTTCCCCTTACAAGGTCAACACATTTCCCCTTACAAGGTCGACACATTTCCCCTTACAAGGTCAACACATTTCCCCTTACAAGGTCAACACATTTCCCCTTACAAGGTCAACACATTTCCCCTTACAAGGTCAACACATTTCCCCTTACAATGTCAACACATTTCCCCTTACAAGGTCAACTATTTCCCCTTACAAGGTCAACTATTTCCCTTTACAAGGTCAACTATTTCCCCTTACAAGGTCAACATATTTACTGAGAAAATCATCACTCTTTCTAGTGATCTCGCCTCTCGCGGGGCTGCTCGAGAGTTTAGACTGTGTCGCTAGTGTTGGTGTCGCGCGTGAATACTATGCAATACAATGACTCGACATTGTCACCACCGAAGGACTGTTTGATGTAATGATAGTTAGAGCGCGTTGAAGAAATAAGGTCCATGTATTAACACCACGCTTCAGCGAATTGTGTTATTAGCGTAGACGGTGGAGTCAGTGGATGGCTATTATAGGCTATTAGGGGTGTGGGAGCTTGGCGGGGTGGCTATTCGCCTGTATGTATTGTCAGCATCAAGAGCTTGTATTAAAAGGCGATATTCTCGCCGCTACAGTTGAACCAACTTTAAACAAAATTACAAGCAAATCAATTGGACAATTGCTGGAAAATTGCGTTCAAATTATCCAGCATATTTATCTAAGAGAACCAGGTTTTTTCTGGAAAGTGGTTAGGACATGGCTGTCTATAGTGCTCTTATTTTCTAAATAACACAAAATCGGCCCGAGCTTAAACAGAGTATGTCGCATATTGTTATAATAAGTGAACAACGTTGTGGTTAACGGATCTTTCCCATTTATCCAACCATCATATGACGTCATAATCAACTACGTGACGTGTTGAATCACGTCATAATCAATGACGTCGCGAATGACGTAATTATGTACTTCATGAACGGACCAAAAACTAAGCGTTCTTGTACGTATTGGGTGTCTTTACTATTTAATAAGCATGCTGTTGAATATTTTGAAACTAATTCGACTTGGCGCTGTTGCTGCCATAGGCAGCAACTGCGCCCAATCAAATTAATTTCAAAATATTGGACAGCTTACCTGTATAGTTTTCTGGAAATTGGGATTCAGGACGGTGCAGCGATCTATTGATCCTAACACGAGTGAGGTGTGGGTGGAACTTAGCTAGAGATGGGCGGGGCATAGCTAAAACTGGCTTCCTCAATTGCATCCAGTAACTTATAATGTACTACACATAATAGCAGAAATATTATCGTTTTCTTCAATTTGTTATATTTTGTTTTATTTACTGCCAAACTGCTACGATATGGACTAGTTATATTGTGCAAGAAAACAGCCTGTGGACAAGAATTGACCCAAGTTACGATCCTAATATGTGTGCAATAGACTGGGTTTTTTTTCTTCAGATTCCTCCCTCCCACCTATCCATCGTTCGATCCGTTCGCCCCGCTGACCAATCAACCATCTGTCTATCGGTCCGCCCGTACGTCCGCTCGCACACCCGCTCTGTCGCCTCCCGCTTACCCACCAGCCCGCCTGCCCATCCAACCACTGCCAGCCCACCCGTCTGCTTCCACCACCCACCAACTATATGAGCGTGTGGCTCTATCGGTTGGTTTGTGGGTTGCTGTGATAGAGGGGCGGCTCATAGCATTGGTGAAAGCCATTGCAGTAATGAGAAAAGCAGCAAATATAGTATTATTTGTAGCAGTAACTGTAGTAGTTACCAATAGTAGTAACTGATTCAAGACCAATTAACTAACAATGAACACACATTTAGATATCGCATCATTTCTCGACATTACGAATGCATAGTTCCTTTAAGATGCTCGAATATTTTATGTTTAAATAAATCTAAATTATTTCATTAAACTGTAGTCGCGTGTTGTGTGTCAACATGAGTTAGCGGGTTTCGAGTGTGGCGTCTTCAGATCTTGTGGCGGGTCCTTCAATAACAGGGGTCCGTTGTGAAGCCGTCTAGTAATGGCGGGATGCGGGTCGATGAACGAGTTTCCGTCGCATACTAAATTTTTTTATTTAAGCCGTTATTTTCTTTAAAGTTTGGCAATAACTTGACGCACAATTAGCATAATATAAAGAAATGGGTCACCCGCGATTAGCTGAGTATTTGACAACATTTATCCACTTAACCACCCGGTAATCGAGGCATGAATATTATTACATTAACTTCTAGGCCTCTAACATTAAACTCATTTCATGTTGAAAATTGTAGACGGCGTGCGTTTAATTATATATAGTTTATATCATCCTGATTATTTTGAAAACAATTTGACTGAAAGTGTTTGCCAAATTTGAATCGCTCACCCTTGATTTGTATCCAAGATTTTAATGAAAATCATGGCATGAACGCATTCAACGCAAAGCGAGTAACCTCTGAATTGTAGCAAAAATTAGATATTTAGTATTTAGCCAAGAAGAAACTGGATTCTTCATAGACGGTAATGAGTCTTATCTTAATTATTGAATATCAGCGATAGAGGAATCCAGTCTGTCAGTCAAATATATGACGTCATAATGAATTACGTCACATGTAGGTTCGTTGACGTCACACTCAATCGATTACCTCCTGAATGACATATATAAGTCCGTCATAAACGCTTAAAAATCAGTCAGTTGTTTAAATTGCTTGTCTTTACTATGCAATAAATATTCTGTTGAATATTCTGAAACCAATTTGATTGGGTGATGTTGCTGCCATAGGCAGCAACCTCGCCTAGTTAAATTAGTTTCAACATATTCCACAGCTTATCTGTATTGTTTACTAGAAAGTGAGGTTTACGGAGCTCGGTGTTCGATTGATCCCAACACGGGAAAAGTGTGGGCTGAGCTTAGCTAGAGATGGGCAGGACATAGCTAAAACTGGATTCATCGATTGCTGAATAAATCAAAAGGAAGGTAATCCGATTTAGTTTCCGGCAAAATGAAAGAAACCAACTGCTCGTGTAGAGTCTTAAAGGACATGAAATTCTGGCTCAATAATGGTAGCATAATTTCCCTATGTATGACGTCAACAGCATTGCATTTTTTATATCCGGGTCGAAATTATTATTGCTAAATGTTACACCCAGAAGGAGTAAAATGCGTTCTCACATATAGCATGCCCACATGCCGCTGTTTCTAAGATGTACATTATTGCGGCATCGAGTGAATTCTATATTAATTTCCTTCGTGTGCATTTATTAAAGGTAAGACCAAAACCGGTACACATGATGAGTATAAAATGTGTACATATAGGACCTAAACCGCTTGGTCTACTGGTCTGTTACACGTCCTCCCCGGAACACCACATGTGCCAACAACTAAGGAGCATACTTCGCTGGTTCTGAAGTAGAGATGCTTGTTTACACGGCAACAATTATTGATCAATAACTAATAAGGACATTCATTATTATTATTATTATTATTATTATTATTATTATTATTATTATTATTATTATTATTGCAGCTCGTATTCCTACGCCGCAACAGGTTCGTGTATCTGTATCCAGTATACCTGGGGCGGATGTGGGTGTATTCACTACTATCTGGATCAAGGAGGGTACTGAGATGGGCCCATTTGTGGGTCAGTCCTTGGCAATACATGAACTGATGCCTGGGCACATAAAGCACCTGATGTGGGAGGTAAGGGCCAATAGGCTACGACTTATTTTCATACCCACCCACTTCCAGCTCGTGCTCATATTGGTACCATTCTCCCGTTGTTGCGCTTCTATCTCGGCATAGTGTCTTTTCAATCATTGTCAGTACAACACTCCTCCTCCTCCCCATTATTCTCATCGTTCTCCTCTTCCATTGCCTCCTCCTCCTTCTCCTCCTCTTCGTCCTCCTCGTCCCCTCCTCCTACTCCTCGTCCTAACCATCCTCCGATTCCTCACCCTAATCTAATCACGCCCTCCTACTTCCTCCAGTTAGCCACCTGTTTTCTTTCTCAGAATCCTCCTCTTCACCATATTTCTTGACTCATCGCCCCCACCCCACCCCCATAAGCTCATATATTCCTCACTTCTTTCACTAAGCATCCAACATCACCCCTCATCATCGCATATGATTACCTTTCTCTGATTTATCGCATGTGCTGACGATAATGACGACGAAGTTAATGACGTCATATAAAGTTGTTGTGTTTTATTTAGTTATTCAATTTCGATGGCATTGACTCCAATCCGAAATTGATGCACTCTGCAGGCTTAGAGAAATTGTGCGTTTTAGACCGGTATCCTAAACCGGCACATTGTGATATAACAAGACTGGGTTGGTTATGTGTATTTCCATGTTATCAACGTAATCATCATTAGCATCATGATATCTCTTCAGGTGTTTGATCCTGCTGGCAGGGTGTTACACTGGTTGGACGCCAGCCCGGAGCCGTGTCGGACTTGGATGGCGTACGTGAACTGCGCTAGGACAGACCAGGAAGAAAATCTACATATACATCAGATTGATGGACAAATATTCTATAGAGTAACTAAGGTAAAGTACCATTATACCGTCATTGTCTAGAATACACTCGTCGTCCGCAGCTCATGCACGCATATATGCATCCACGAATACGCACGTGCACGCATAGTTTGTAACCCATTGGATGTGTTTTCTCGCATTCTACGGATGGTTATCTCGTCGATCAGTCATACAAAATAATACAATCTGTCGCTGTGTATTTAGTGTCTCTTAAAGTAGGATAACCTCCGTAGTCGTACTATCCCTGCCAATAATTTTGGGTGTTTCACCTGGAAGAAAAGAGCAGATGAGGAGAGAGGAGAGAGAGAGAGAGAGAGAGAGAGAGAGAGATGGACAGAGACCTAGGAGAAAGAGAAGATCAAGAGAGAGGGGGGGGGTAGAGAGAGAGAGAGAGAGCGATGGACAGAGAGCTAGGAGAAAGAGAAGATCAAGAGAGAGGGGGAGAGAGAGGGAGAGTGAGAGAGAGAGAGAGCTGGGGGGGGGGGGGGAGAAGGGGTGTTGGGGTGGGAGAGAGAGATTAATGTGGAAAAAACTATACATGGCTAACATGGCACGCGAACTTAAGAGATGGACAACCGTAACGGAACTTCCCAATCATCCAAGCTGGGGATTGGGAATTTAATCATTTACTTCAGCACGTAAATCAGCTGTTAATAGAAACCGGTGATAAATATGTTTCTACTAGTTACACCAGAAGCATCATAATGGTATAGTGGAGAGAGAGAGAGCGAGAGAGAGAGAGCGAGAGAGAGAGAGAGAGAGAGAGAGAGAGATAGAGAGAGAGAGAGAGAGAGAGAGAGAGAGAGAGAGAGATGGACAGAGAGCTAGGAGAAAGAGAAGATCAAGAGAGAGAGGGGGAGAGAGAGGGAGAGAGAGAGGGAGAGAGAGAGAGAGAGAGAGCTGGGGGTGGGGGGAGAAGGGGTGTTGGGGTGGGAGAGAGAGATTAATGTGGAAAAACTATACATGGCTAACATGGCACGTGAACTTAAGAGATGGACAACCGTAACGGAACTTCCCAATCATCCAAGCTGGGGATTGGGGATTTAATAATTTACTTCAGCATGTAAATCCGCTGTTAATAGAAACCAGTGATAAATATGTTTCTACTAGTTACACCAGAAGCATCATAATGGTATTCACTCACCCATAGGACAGTGACATCACCTTGTGGGACATCACTATGGTGATCAAATGAAACTTAATACAAAATTATATTGTACACAATAAAACTTGTTTGAATCGTCCACCAGAGCCAGTACTAGAATATGTTCACTTTAAAAAAAATCAGCTGAGTGCCTATTAAATATATGCTTCTCTCGCCCACCGATCTGAAACAATCAAAATAGTTTTGTTTCAACAAATAGTTGTTTTAAATATAGGATGTGTATGCTGTTTCGCGCTTTTAGTAGTGGCAGTATTTCTTATATTACAGAATATCCCTCCTGGTGAGGAGCTCCTTGTTTGGTATAGTTCCCAGCATGCACTTTACCTGGGTATCCCAGGATTCCATGGTAAGCCAGAGGAGGAAAAGGATGTCGTCAGCCTCGCTTCTGCTCAGAGTAAGGGTTAGTTTTGGGACGGATGCAAATCAAAGCAAATATTGTTGGTTATTAAATAGCAATACCAAATCTTACGCGATTTTCAACGGTGACGATTCACGTGACAACACCGCCGTCACAAAACAAAGAGCAACCCTACACCCATCATTTAGAGCAATGCCCATGCCTACCTCGTCTACCACCATCCCACCGGTCGCTACTAACGTCATAAGAACAAGATGGCAGTGGTGGCGGTAATTCTGATCAGATAATGGACCTTTCCATTTTTAGCTATGCCCCGCCCATCACTAGCTAAGCTCCACCCACACCTCGCCGTGTTGGGATTGATCGATCACCAAAAGCCCTAGCTATCCATTTACTGAAAACTATACAGGGAAACTGTTGAATATTTTGTAACTAATTTGACTGGGTGCTGTTGCTGCCTATGCCTAAATATTTATTAAATAGTAAAAGCAAACAATTTGTACACCAACGCATAGAACGTCTTCAAATATGCGTTCGTGACGTACTTGTCGACGTCATTCATGACGTCATCCATTATGATGTCATTATACACACCACGTAGATGATTATGACGTCATATGATGGGTGCATACTCTGGAAAGGTGAATTGAGACGACGATGACCTCCAACGCGTCATCATCACCATCTCTAACACAGTGAACCCCTACCATCACCAGCAACTGCTGCACCACAACACTGTCCTCATCACTACACCTACACCATCAACCATACCAAAGTCGCTACCACCAACATAAGATGACCACAATCAGCCAACATTATGACAAACTTGTCACCACAACCATGCAGCAAACCAATCGCACCACTAACACTCTCACTGCTCCCACCACCGCAATCAACTCCCACCAGCAAACAACAGCCGACAATCACCCCTATCACCAATAATAACACACTACCTGTACTATCAGCACTGGCACTGGCACTGGCACTGCCACTGCCACAGAAATCATTATACAATTTAACGCTTTACTGGCTAAATTTTGTCACGAAAACCTAGATATTTGCTTATTGAATGCCCATTTGCAAGCAAAGATAACCCTATTTTGTGAATTTACTAGTGAAATGACTGGCTCTGTTATCGAGCTAGTCATTCCAGTAATACATTTACAAACAGTGTCTTCTCTTGCTCTGCAAATAGGCATACCTCAAGACCACTGCACAGGCAGGTTTCGTCCGTCTTCCGCATCCAGGTGTTTAAGATGTGTCCTATGTTTTACAGATTCTGAAAAGGAGATTACCTGCCTGCCATCACTATGCAATGGTCGACTAAAATGCATGATTTGCCGACGTTGTTTCAACTCGCGCAGCAACCTTCGATCGCACATGCGCACTCATACATTAGAGAAACCATTCATATGCAAATTTTGCAACCGGCGATTCAGCCAATCGTCGACACTTAGGAATCACACGCGACTGCATACGGGTGAGGCAACAAAATGTGGATAGAGTGTCGGTTGATCTGTTAGTAATGGATGGATCCAATCTGTCACTCACGTATTGGCGCCATAATCAACTACGTCACGTAAAGCTTGAACTCATAACGATCATAAGTGACAGAGAATATTCCGTCATGAAGCTGGAAAGTTCCGTCAAGTGTAGGAATTGCATGTCTTTGATGGATTTACTGTTTTATGACCATTCCGGTGATGTATTTTGAAACTAATTTGACTGTGCGCTATATTAAACAGGTTACGTATATAGTTACATTGAAATTGAGATTCTGGGAATTCAAGGTTGAAAGCATATAACTCGATCCCCTAGAACATGTACGGATCTTGTAAATGGGCGCTGTGGCATAGCTAGAACGGAGTAATCCAGTTGCAGAACTTCTCCACACATCTCTAGCTAAGCTCCACTCGCGCGGTGCCCGTGTTGGGACCGATCGCTGTTGAATATTTTGAAACTTGAATGGCCGCTGTTGCTTCTATGACGGCTATGTCAGCAACAGCGCCCAGTAAAATTAGTTTCAAAATATTCAACAGCATGTTTAATAAATATTACAGACATACCATTCGTAGGGACTAGTAAGCGTTTATGACAGACTAAATCCCGTCATGCATGACTTAATTGATCATGCCGTCAGCTGACACGTGACTTAGTTGATTAGGACGTCAAATGATTGACTAGTAAAATGGATTCATGAATTGGATAAATACAGTATATTATGTCAAACAAGGGCGGTGATCCTTAGAAAAGCAATTGTCACAAGCACGCAATCCAGGTGCCTATTCTGATACTATTTCACATTCACATAATTTGGTTTTATAAATCAAAATGAGTTATCTCCATTACTATGCAAATTTCAAAGGTTGGTATGAGCTCGTTCAAAGAAAATTGAGGAAATCTAGAAGCATTGTTCACATCGTTCTCTGCTGACCAACGTGACAACCGTCATTCTCATCGTCACAAATCCATTATCATCACCGACGCCAAATAGGGTATCTCCTCTTCCCCTCCTCCTCCCGTCCTCCTCCTCCTCCTCCCCAACTCCTCCTCCTCCTCCTCCCCCTCATCATCATCAGCATCATCATCAGCAGCATCCGATTTCTCCCCTCCCCGTCCGCCTCCTCCGCCCCCTCCTCCTCATCCATCTCATCCTCTACGCTCCTCCTCATCCTCCTTCTCCTCCTCCTTACCTCCTCCTCTTACTCCTCACTCTCCTCCTCATCTTCTTCCTATTCATCATCCTCCTTCTCCCCCTCCTCCCGTCATCCTCGCCACGTTCTTGTTCCTCCTCCTCCTCCTCCTCCTCCTCCCCCACCTCATCTAGCTTTCCCTCCTCCCCGTACCCTTCGTCCCCTCCTCCAACCCCACCCCTCCTCCTCATCTTCTTCCTCATCCTTCTCGCCACCCCTCCTCATCCCATGCCCCTCCTGTTCGTCACCCTTCTCCTCCCCCTCTTTCTCCTTCTCCTCGTCAGGCTTCCCCTCCTACTCCTTATCTCCGTCTCCTCATCATCCTCCTCTTCCCTCATCCTCCTCCCCTCCTCATCCTCCTTCTCCTCCGCATGCTCATCCTCCTCCTTATCCCCTCCTCGTCACCCTCTTCCTCGCCCCTCCACCGCCTCCTACTCCCCGTCCACATCTTCATTCCCCACTCCTCCTCTCCCCTCTTCACTCGTCCTCCCGCTCCTTCTCTTCCTCCTCCTCCTCCTCCTTCCCTACTCCTACGCCATTCCTCCTCCTGCTTCCTTCCTCCTACCCCTCTGCTTCCTCCTCATCCTCCACCTCCTTCACTTCCTCCTACCCCTCATCTTCCTCCTCGTTATCCTCATTCTTCTTCTTCTTCTTAAAAATATCATTATTATCTCTGCCCACAGGTGAACGTCCATACAAATGCGTTATGTGTCAGGGCGCCTATTCACAACTAGCCGGTCTGCGCGCGCATCAGAAAAGCGGAAGACACAAATCTGGTCATATTACCATGGCAACACCAAAGATGACTAACAACATAATTTCAAATATCTCTCCTCGAACAAGATACGTTATGACGTCTGGATTTCAGAAGACGAGAGACACAGACACACCTGATAGCATAATAATAGGGCATTTTTAACATTGGCAGACATATCATATTTTCCGCAGTTGAGAATATGTATCGATTAGCACAAATGTTGATAATTTATAATCAGACATATTTATGGGATTGAGTCGGATGATGGTGGCTGGAGCATATGTGAGGGGTGGTGCTGTGATCGCTTTGGGCTGGATACAGTCTCTTACACTAACGCGCTATGATACGTAGGAGAGAATCGGAAGCTGTTACTGTGAGGCATTTCCTCGCGGAAGTAGTTTGTACGTTGATCTCATGTCTGACCTTTTAATTTGATATTCCTCTCGACATTATATTGATACAAATTACGGAATTTCATGTTGCTTGGTGCGATTTCTGTTCATATTTTGAAAGATAACTTTATCAGTTTACTGATATTGGTGATAATAAAGTATCCATGGCATGTTAACATATCACCAGTCTATATTGTAATCATTTCATATGTGTGTTCTACTGGAGGCATCTTCAAAACACTTAGATGGATGACTGCGTGTGGACATTTATAGTTTTCTCGATTTTGATGACAAACGTTCGAATGTCAAGGTCCTTAGTGGACAAAGGACCGTCTGAATGGACGTTTCCATTTTATCCATCACTCATTTGACGTCATAAACATATTAGTTTAAAAATATGCAGCAGCTTGCGTATATAGTTTTCTGGAAAATCGGATTCAGGTAGTTCTGGGATCGATCTAGTTCAACACGGGAACAAGATGGGCGTGGCTTAGCTAAAACTGAAAGGGTTCATTCTCTAAATACCTGTTTGATGTCCATTTAAATACCGCCCACTACATCTCACATTGATTGCATTGTGTAAGGCACCCATTCTAGTTCAAATTGGAAAGAAGTTATATTGGATTATAAAAACGATTAAAACAAATGTTAATCACTGTGACGAATACGGCCTACATGCCGGAATAATGGAGGAAATCAGTTTTAGCTATGCCCCGCCCATCTTTATCTAAGCCCCGCCCACCATGTTCCCGTGTTGAAATAGATCGATCCCAGAACTACCTGAATCTGATTTTCCAGAAAACTATATACGTAAGCTGCTGCATATTTTGAAACTAATTTGACTGAGTGGTATTGCTGCCTATGGCAGCAACATCGCCCAGACAAATTAGTTCCTAAATATTCAACGACATGTTTATTAAATAGGAATATTTTGAAACTAATTGGACCGGGCGATGTTGTTGCCACAGGCAGAACCCAGCCAAATTAGTTTCAAAATATTCAACATCTTACCATGAAAATTGGATTCTTGGAAGTCAGCGTTCTAAGCAAATACATCCATACTAACACAAGGGGAGAAGCGGGGTGGGGTTGGCGGCCATAGCTAGAAATGGGCGGGGTGTGTCCATAAAGTTAACCATCTATTGTGTATTTTATGATTTCTGACCAACTCTCGGGTGATGACTGTTTCTGTGGGTGTGGTTCTCTAGTTGCTCTAGTGGGATCGTGGGTGGGTGGGTGGTACTGATGGTTATGAGTCCAGTTAATAAGTGTAATCATTATTTCAATGAACCATGCCCCCACCCCCAAGTAGTAGTTGCTTATACGCTCATTTTAAATGTAAAATTAAGATGTATTTTTGCGCATTTGGTAATGGTGTCATATAGGTGTACCGAAACCCAGCTAGGGAGACAAGCTAAAGCAAATATCACTAGGAAAATAGTAACTAGACAATGAACACATGAAAGGAAAGACCTTCATATACTTACGATCCTAAAATAAAAGCTATGCAGCATAAAGAGGATCTCACACAAGCTGAAATTTCGCATCGAATTTATCACACGATCCTCGTAAGATCTCGGCTGTAACTAGAGCTGGGCGATATTGGATTTTCGTAGACGGTAATGATATCTGGAAAAATACCGCGGTATCACGATATATCGTCTAGGTGATTGGGCTTTAGGATAAGATGTTTTTCAAACTGGTACTAATTGCCACGAAAACCCAACGCTTACGAAAACCACGTAACATACACACAAACGGAACATGGCGGACATTACTGATCGCCATTAGCATGGATTAGGTGAGCTAAAAGCCATATGTGATATATAAAGCAAGCATTAACTTTGTATTTTATGCCGTTCTCGCTGTTCTATTCAACCATTTAACGAATTTCTGTCGTAAAAAGAACAGCCGCCTTTTGCAAAAGCTCAAATCTGATTGGCTAAGATGGAAATAGGTCTAAAGACACATTCCACTAGGCAAATATAGTTAACTAGCGGCGACTATTCGTCGCTGTTTTGACGAAGGGGCTAATATTGTAATTCATAGTTTTGAGAAAATCTGTTATACAGTTTTCTGTAATTCTCAACGCAGATAATGCCACTCTTAAATGCATGTATCACTCAAGAAGACACACCAGTGGAAAGAACTCGCCCCCCTCAACGGACTACATATTAATAGTATGTGGTTGCATAATTAATAGTGCAGTAACCAGTTAAAATACATATTCGCCTCTTCGTGAAAATGTATTTTTATGGCGAGATTGGAAAGCTGGTGATTCGCCTAATATTCACCTGTTCGTTGTGAACAATTACTCACGTTCACTACATTTTCGCTTCTTCAATTTCTCATTCATACATTAATTTATGATGCCTAATGATATTAGCACTTTAAGGCCTACACCGGCCCAATCCACCCTTTGCAGTGGCCTTGAGAAATGTCCATTTGTAGACCAAGGGAAGACTATTTTGAAAACATACGACTGGAATGACTGACTCTATGACCGAGCCAGTCATTCTAGTGAACCATTTCCAAAAATAGTCTTCCCTTTGTCTTGCAAATCGGCATTTTCTAAGAGAAAATTTGAGTTTTCTTGACTAAATTTAGTCATTAAAGGGTTTAAAATAAAATGCAACGTGGGATGAATTGAAATGAACTAATCAATGCATTAACCAGATGGCAAATAATGATTTAAATAGATGTGGCATCCATATATATCCAATGTTAACCATTTAATTCCTTTGTTTTGTCCAGAAGGCTTCAATTTTCTAATGGGTGATGTCTATTTGCCGAAAAACAAATGACCATTTATGGAAATGTGTCACAGGAATGACTGGCTCTGTCATCAAGCCAGTCAGTCGAGTGATACGTTTTCAAAAATGGTCTTTTATTGGTCGGCAAATTGATAGTTCTTCACACTAGTACATCGTCCTGATCTGAAACCTCGTGCTTTCATGGTCAATGTGGTAAAGCCTTGTAAAATTGCCTATGATCTGGGTGCAAAATTACTGGCGTACGTCCACTTGTCAATTGCATTGGGTCCCTGTATTTCAGTTGTGTTAATTTCGGAGGATGTTGATAGGCATTAGTGGGTATTTGATTCAGAGATGATAAGTTCCGTCTCTCAGACATGTCCAAAAGTGAGAAATCTTTCTGAAAATGGGACAATTTGAACCCAATTTTGTTTGGCTCAGATTTTGATACAATAAGTTGCTTAACTTTGGTCCAGTCTATCTCAGACCCATCATGCGCAGTTCTTACCCTCAGAATACCAAAATTGCTAGACAGGCCTTTCCAATTGAATATGTCACATGTTGACACCTCAATTACATTAGTTTTTGCTCGCCTAGATAACTCTATGATTTTTGTCATTTGAGAAGGTATCATTACATCAGTTACTCTACGTAGAGCACGTTCAACACAGCTATGAACAGAATCCCCTTCATTTTGACCATGATGGGGTTCGAAGAAATAAAGGGTGATTGTTTCTACATTTACGGAGTTGAGGAGAAAATAAAATAGCATTGTCGGTACAATGCTGTTCTTATTTTACCCTGAACACCCGTCAGAGAAAAGTGACACATATTTCACCTTTTGTTCACCTGCACGACTGTCAATAGATGTAAGATAATGAAATAGATTGGATGCAATTTCATTTGCACCCCTACCAGCTTGTCCCTCATGCCAGAAGTATACATTACAAACTCTAGTAATAATGTCAAATACTGTAAAATTGTAGCAAGCGAGTCGTCATCTATAGAAAATGTCAGCACGATTACTCTTGGGCAAATAAAGGACCTGTTCTAAATCAAATGAGGCAACATGCCTTGTTGCTTCTCCGCTGGCCTTTATTTTTTCATCATTTTTAATTATAGGCACTTCCTCCTTTTCAGAGATATGCTGCCTATAAACATGGCCAAGGCTGTCCTTTTGTCTCTGGTGGTGCACTGTGAAACGTAGCACATATGTCACACTGGTCTTTCTTCGGGATGTGGAACTTTAGTTTCATAGATTTGAAAACTTGAAAATATAACTACCGTGACACTTCAGTATCTGAATTTTCGGATAAAAACATATTGTACATTTTTGCCACACTAAGATCTGGTGAGAGGTATTGGTTGCTTGTGTCCTTGCGACAGAAATGAGATTCCATTTTTGGAAATCTTTGAATATGTTCAGTGACTCTGCGTCGAATCTCAATATCTCTGACTTTGGCACTATCCACACGACCCCCACGTTTTTCAGGTTCTAAGTTACCAGTTTCATCAACTTTACAAAGTACAGTACGCAGCGATTTTTCACTTATTCCAATTGTGTTTAAAATATCTTACGACAGACTGGTAATAGGTTACCATGTGAACCTGGCAGGTTGTATGATATAGTTTGTGACTTTCTACTGTCCACCCCATTCACACGTCGTTTTGGAGGTTTTGTTGAAACATGCTTAGAAAGCCATATTCGTTGTGCCTGCAAATCTCCCAAGGAATAATAGGACAGAAAGATTTCGTCGCGCTGATCATCTTCGATTTGATTACATAGAAAACCTTTATTAACACACCATTTAGATGAACATACCTCTTTCTTTTGGCGAGCCTTACCCAAATTGCCACTTTTCTCTGATGTGTAAGGCATACCACACGCCCGCATTTCTTTAACATATTGCCGTTTTGATTGTGATCTGGCTTGTGGAACTATTACAGGTGGTTCTGGCGACTCTTCCCTTTGACATCCCTCAACAGCAAAGCTTTCATGGATTGGTAAAGAAGGTTGGCTAGTAGTAATTTGATTTACACACACAGGCCAAATATCCAAGATAAAGTGGTCATAGCATAGTAATACTTGGCAATTGATTTCAGAATGGCAAGCCTCTGCTTCACAATACTCGTCTACAGCTGTCAAGATGTCACATACTGATTCTGGCTCAGATGTTGCTTACACGACGGTATTATCATCACTGGCATATGAATCAATGACGGAAACTGGCTCAGATGCAGTGTAGACTGATGAAGTTGGCTTATCCAAATTCGATCTTACTTCTGATGACGCTGTTATCCTCTAACATCGTGACGTCAGTAGGAGTGAGAATTACTACTCTAGCAACTTTTGCTGCTGGAACATCATCTTCTATCACATCGTTTTCTGTTCGAACGATTGTTCCAAAGTACCACTTTTTATCATCAGGCCACCACATTTTAATTTTCCGCCCGCTAACAAATGTTTTTCTTTTTGAACCGACAAGCTTCACGTCTTTTGAATTTACCACATTTTGCGTACAATCTTGCCATTGCACTAACATATCTACAGAAACCATCTTAGCTATAGAACATAAAGCGTCACAGGCAACGTATTGTACAAGATGACTCAACTATTTATATTTTAGATCAGTATGCCGACTAATCGACTTTAATTTACGTGACTATTCTGACAATTGAGCATATTTATATGTCAGGAACATACGAAAATACACAAAGGCGCTTATTCGCCTGTTCGTGAAACACGGTCTGACATGTCAAAACAATATTCGCACTCACCATGAGTGATTTTTCGCTCAACCAGCAAGCTTTCCATTATTTAGCAGATTGTAATGTTTAGTTAACCCCACAAGTAAGCTATCCGTGGCAAAAAGTCAAAATTTAAAATTTGCAATATTCGCCCCTTCGTCAGAACAGCGACGTATTGTCCAGTTGAATGCACTATTTTCGAATGGCAAATAATCGGGTCACTTATCTGTAGTTGGCCAGTTGAACACGCGCGAAATCTGCATTTCCAGTAAATCCGAAACGCCTCTAAGGGCGTGAAGAGAACACATTTCATTCTATATCACATAGGCTTGCTATAAAATATATAATTTTACAATGGGCACCGTTTATGCTATTATAAGATTAAAAAAATCCCAATCTATTTTAGGATTCCACTAAAAGGAATAACGAATAACGAATTACGAATAACGAACAACGAACAACGAATAAAGAATAACGAATAACGAATAGCGAATAACGAATAACGAATAACGAATAACGAATAAAGAATAACGAATAACGAATAAAGAATAACGAATAACGAATAGCGAATAACACAGAATAACAGCCATTTTATATGGAATAACACGGAATAACAGCCATAGTAAATTAGAATAACATGGATTAACAGCCATTTTATAAGGAATAACACAGATTAACAGCCATTTTATATGGAATAACACGTAATAACAACCATACTAAATGGAATAACATGGAATAACAAACATTTTAAAAGGAATAACATGGAATAACATCCATTTTATATGCAATAACACAGAATAACAGGCATAGTAAATGGAATAACATGGAATAACAGCCATTTTATAAGGAATAACACGGAATAACAGCCATTTTAAATGGAATAACATGGAATAACAGCCATTTTATATGAAATAACTCGAAATAACGGCCATAGTAAAGGGAATAACAGCCATTTTATAAGGAATAACATGGAATAACGGCCATATTAAATGGAATAACGAATAACGAATAACGAGTAAAGAATAACGAATAACGAATAAAGAATAATGAATAACGAATAAAGAATAACGAATAATGAATAACAGAGAATAACAGCCATTTTATATGGAATAACATGGAATAACAGCCATTTTAAATGGAAAAACACGGAATAACAGCCATTTTATATGAAATAACTCGAAATAACGGCCATAGTAAAGGGAATAACAGCCAGTTTATAAGGAATAACATGGAATAACGGCCATATTAAATGAAATAACGAATAATGAATAACGAATAACGAATAACAAATAACGAATAAAGAATAACGAATAAAGAATAACGAATAAATAATAACGAATAACGAATAACACAGAATAACAGCCATTTTATATGGAATAACTCGGAATAACAGACATATTATATGGAATAACATATTATGACATCCATTTTATATGGAATAATACGGAATAAGAGCCATAGTAAATGGAGTAACATTGAATAACAGCCATTTTATAAGGAATAACACGGAATAACAGCCATTTTATATGGAATAACACGGAATAACGGCCATATTAACCGGAATAACATGGAATAACAGCCATTTTATAAGGAATACCACGGAATAACGGCCATATTAAATGAAATGAGGAATAATGAATAACGAATAACGAATAACGAATAACGAATGAAGAATAATGAATAAAGAATAAGGAATAACGAATAACACAGAATAACAGCCATTTTATATGGAATAACTCGGAATAACAGACATATTATATGGAATAACATATTATGACATCCATTTTATATGGAATAACACGGAATAAGAGCCATATTAAATGGAATAACATGGAATAACAGCCATTTTATATGGAATAACAAGCAATAACAGCCATTTTAGATGGAATAACATGGAATAACAGCCATTTTATATGGAATAACACGGAATAACAGCAATTTTAAATGGAATAACATGGAATAACAGCCATTTTATATGGAATAACTCGAAATAACGGCCATAGTAAATGGAATAACAGCCATTTTATAAGGAATATCATGGAATAAAGGCCATATTAAATGGAATAACGAATAAAGAATAACGAATAACGAATAACGAATAAAGAATAACGAATAATGAATAACGAATAATGAATAACGAATAAAGAATAACGAATAACGAATAACACAGAATAACAGCCATTTTATATGGAATAACACGAATAACAGCCATTTTATAAGGAATAACATGGAATAACGGTCATATTAAATGGAATAAAGAATAATGAATAACGAATAACGAATAACGAATAAAGAATAATGAATAACAAATAACGAATAAGGAATAACGAATAACGAATAAAGAACAATGAATAAAGAATAACGAATAACACAGAATAACAGCCATTTTATATGGAATAGCTCGGAATAACAGACATATTATATGTAATAACATATTATGACATCCATTTTATATGGAATAACACGGAATAACAGTCATAGTAAATAGAATAACATGAAATAACAGCCATTTTATAAGGAATAACACAGAATAACAGCCATTTTATATGGAACAACACGGAATAACAACCATAGTAAATGGAATAACATGGAATAACAACCATTTTTAAAAGGAATAACATGGAGCAACAGCCATTTTATATGGAATAACACGGAATAACAGGCATAGTAAATGGAATAACATGGAATAACAGCCATTTTATAAGGAAAAACACGGAATATCAGCCCTTTTATATGGAATAACACAGAATAACGGCCATATTAAATGGAATAACATGAAATAACAGCCATTTTATAAGGAATAATACGGAATAACGACAAAAGATAATATGGGTAAGATGCACAAATTATTATGTACTGTAAATACTTCACCACTGCCAAAGCTGTTTAATCATATCCTTCATATATCCTTTGTATGACCTGGTTGTAATAAATATCTGCCTGTCTGCCTGCCTATCTGCCTGCCTGCCTGCGTGCCTGCCTGCCTGCCTGCCTGCCTGCCTGCCTGCCTGCCTGCCTGCCTGCCTGCCTGCCTGTCTGCCTGCCTGCCTGCCTGCCCGCCCGCCCGCTTATCTATCTATCTATCTATCTATCTATCTATCTATCTATCTATCTATCTATCTATCTATCTATCTATCTATCTATATATCTATCTATCTATCTATCTATCTATATATCTATCTATCTAAATTCACGATCAAAAGAATAATCGAGATTTTCGGTTTAATCGCGCAAGCCTATATGACCTTGAAAACCAGATAATTGTATTGGTTTTTACGCACCGTTCAAAGCTACAGATAATCCATGCCAATCCATTTGTCTCGCTATTGTCACAGGTGTAACATTAATTCGCGTGCCCACAGAACGCGTTGTGTGGGTGACCAGCGCGCATGCATGGCTGACCGATGCCAGTGAATAGATGACCAGAGGCTAGTGTGAACCCGCATGATGATAGCGTGGTTTTTCCTTGACTTATCGGTGAACTATTCTGAGACACATGACATTAGTTTGAAGATACGCGGAGTCATCTTCTCGAACGACAACACGAATTCTGGATCCATAATGACGTTTCTATAAATCTTTAACCATTTCATGCCAAACCCGGTCAAAACATGCCTCTATATACGTCTTGAGGAATGCCCATTTGCAGGCCAAAAGACGACTATTTTTGAAGATTTAAAACTGGAATGACGGGGTCGGTAACCGAGCCAGCCATTCGACTGGTAACGTCTAACAAATAGTCTTATCAGGGCCTGCAAATGGGCATTCAAATGTCAAAAATTTAGATTTTCCTAAACAAAATTAGCCACTAAAGGGTTAAACGGCTGTCTTTATTGCGACTCACGTCGTCATCTGTTTCAGTAAGTGATTTACATTAAGATAACACCCGACTTTAGTGACAACTTTTAGAAGCTTTCATAAAGAGCCACGATCACTTGACCAAAACACATTTTTCAATAGTACGATAACGTACTTCTATTCAAAACAGGTGCAAGGCGCAATACTTGTGTCCGGCAGGTTTGTCAAAAATGTTAAAAACATGTCAGACAGACAGATAGACAGACAGATCAGCAACATGACAGACGTGTGGGTGAGCGGGCGGGCGGGCGTGTGGGCGGGTGAATGGGTGGGCGGGCAGGCGGATGGGCGGGCGGGCGGGCGGGTGGGTGGGCGGGTGGGCGGACAGACGGAAGGACGGATGTACAGACAGGCAGACAGACGTATACTAGTTGCAAAGCGCAACTAAAACACATGTGTATAGTGAATATGACCACTTTCCGATATATCGGCAGATGGCGTGTCAATAAGGCGAGTGCATAAGCCTACCATTTTCTAAAGCAGGAAAATGGAACTTAATATCATTTCTCACGAGATTAACCAGCTGTGAGTAGCTTTTAGGAGGGAAGTCTTTGATGGGGGAACAGGTTTTCTCCCCAGTCGGTTATGCGTGTGCCAATTTCATCCCCTGTGTGTAAAGAGGCAGCCTGTGAACGCGAAGAGATATGAACCTCGTGACATTTTGTATTGGTAGATTGTCTCCCCTCTCTCGCTGGCTAGCAATACGTACAATCCGCGCAGAAGTGCACATCCGTTGCACCAAAACTGTTTCCAAAATGAACACAGATCACGGTATTAACGTGAATTGCATTTTAAGGTTAAGATACCAGTGACAATAAAAGGCAAATTGGTCAAATAACACAGAAATATATCGACAAGCCTAGGAACAGAATTGGTACATCACACATTGGATAGTCAAATATCTCTTATCTAGACCAGATACTGCCACGATAACGTGGCTTACTGGCCCGATGCCTGGCCGATACTGTGTAGATCATTTCAGTATTGGCTCCGTATTGGCCCACTAAGCCGTGTTATCAAGGTGAGTTTATCACATGATTTACAGACAAATAGAAGGATATATTGTGAACGCTGGATATCCAGAATCTACATTTCATGGTATCTATACATAGTCTAGTAGATTAAGTAAAATCATTTAAATTGTAAAACAATTAACAAATTTGGCATGTAAGAAGTTTTACGTATACTCTTTCATATAAAAAGCAGGGCACGCGCGATTGGGCCCATCGGGAGCCGTCATCTTGAAATCTTATAATAAAGTGCCGGGGGTAATATTATAAAGTCTCATTTAAAGTAAATTTGAATTTGAAAATTGGAAACGGAAATTTCTAGGCTTCAATTACACACAGATAATTGATTCAAGAGTCTTTACACGTCTAAATAAATATGTATCTGTAAGATCTATTGCAGATTTAGCGCAACAACTACTAATTACACTCTACAAGACAATCAACTCATTGCCATTTTCAAATAATTCACCCCTTGCACTGCCAATCGGCAGCACCTACCCTAGCCATAGTTAACAGTCTTATGCTTTGTAGTGTATGATAGTGTGTGGGTCTTTGTCGGCATACACACTTTCTAAACGTGTAAGCTTGTATATCCTAGTGCAAGTACCGCTCAGTGTTTAGAAAGTCTGGACTCATCAAATGTAACAGACTGGTAACTTTGTGTTCTCTGCCAGACAGAAACAGATGAGAGGTTAGTTGATCCTGGACTATGTATATATATGGGGGGGGGGATGATAAGGGCAGTGGCTATAACTGTATTGCTGAAAACCTGTATCAGTTCAACAATCTCAATTGCTTACCCATGAAAATAGATATTTCCAGAATGGACACTGGTGAAGGTATTGAGACAACTCTTCGGACAAACAAATGAGAGAAACCAGTCCGTCACACAAGACACCCTCACTGTACGGCATATCAAATCCCACATACCAGAACAGCATATCGATAAGCAACATTCTTCCAAAGAACAGCCGTTGACTGGAATGCCCTGCCAGAAGAGACGGTCACCAGCGTGTCACTAGATGCTTCAAGGCCCTAGTGACCAGAGACTAGCGTGGAAGCTGTTTTTAATCTGCACCTGTACATACTTTTTGTCACCCTGTTTTTAAACTTGACGCATGCACACACCTGGCATAATCTTCAGCAAGTTGAAGGCGGCCAGTAATTGGAAGAAGAAGAAGAACAAAGCACGATGGCATAAAAGCTGTCGAAATAAAATTGATAAGCAAAAGCTTCTGCGTGCTCAGAGAGGAAAAGCCAAAGAAGATGAAGAACCCGAACAAAGTCCAGTTAATACCTGACATACATCTGCAGCAAGTTCAATGAAAAGGACAGCAAATTGTTTTTTTCTGTGATGAAGATGGCACTAATGAACACCTTCGCAGTGCATTGACATTGACAGTTGATCACCGTGTTCGAGACTATGCCTACATATTACAGGACATAACACTTCTAGGCAAGCTTTCAGAAGGGTATATGCCTGCTTTAAATGCAAGATACCATCTCAGTTGCCTGCTTGCTCTGCACAATCGTGTCAGACAGCAGCAGACAGAAAGCACAAATACTGACCTAAATATGAAGACTGACAGTCTAGTATTGGCAGAATTAGTTCCATACATAGAAGAATTCTGGCAGGACAAACCACTTCCAATTTTTAAACCCTGTGATTTAGTAAAACTATATGAAACATGACTGAGTGAAATAGATCCTTGTTTTTCAGGGAAAGTGAACAGTACTAGACTGAAAGAAATATTGCTATGTCTAATACCAGATTTGAGAGCTCAACCTCAAGGGCGAGATGTCATTATGATGTTTAATGCAGACATTGGTGAAGCCATCAAAATCGCGTGTTCATATAATTCTGATGATGCCACAATTCACTTGGTATGCACCGCGCAAATATTGAGGCAAGAAATCCTACAATATTACTATTCCTTTGATGGTAACTTCGAAAATGGATGTGAGGTTGAAGCTGTCCAGGAAAGAGTTCTCGCTCCTGTGAGAATGATTTTGCGAAGCACAAGTATTAAAGACCAAAAGGAGTCACCAGATGCTGTAGCAAATGTACCATTAGCACTCTCACAGTTGTTAGTGTTTAATACCAAGTAAACGCACAGCGAACAATATAGAACTCATATACGGCATGCTAAGTCAATAGAGACACCCATTGCTATATACACTGGACTGGTTATTCATGCCAAAACAAGACAAAGAGAGTTAGTTGATAAGTTGTCAAGCTATGACTATGCATATCATATGATAGAACAAGGGAAATGTCTACAACCCTTGCAATTAGGGTCTGTGCACAGTTTGAAAGAGGTGGTTCTGTCTGCCCCTCCATTCTGAAAAAGGATGTCTTCCCTGTTGGAGCAGTCAATAATATCGACCATAATCCATTTGCAAGGAATGCTTTGGACTCATTTCATGGGACTTCCATATCCCTGATTCAGTTCCCATGTCAGAAAAATACAGGAACTGAACAAGACCGATTAATGATAGATTCAAATGTTAGCCACCAGAACACATTATCTCCAATACCAGCTGAATAGTCAGAAGAGATTCCAGTGGAACTATCAACAAAATATCTTATTGCACCTGTAACAGAGGGGCACGTTACAGCACAGACTACTGCATTAGCCACATCTAAAGAAGAGGCATATGGCTGGTTGGATTTCATGGCTGAAAACGTACTTAAAAAGGAGACATTAAACCATGGAGACCTTGTCTTATGGGAAGCATGCCATGCTAAGAGGCAGCCAGATAACATTGGCTCTGTCTCACAAATTGCACTTATACTTCTATTTGTAGAGCCAGCAAACACAGTAGCAATGCTACTACATGCAATGAAGATTGCGGACAAAGCTACTCAGAATTTACACCCACGTCAAATTCCTGTAATAACTATGGATCAACTATTGTTTTCCATTGCCAAGAAGATCCAATGGACATGGCCGGATATCTTTGGTGAGAACAAATTTGTGGTGATAATGGCTGGTCTCCACATAGAAATGAATTTGATGACACTTCTTGGTGACTTCCTAAATGGTAGTGGATGGACAACTATTATTGTATAATCAGATGCCACTACGCCAGGTCGAGCTGACGCAATACTGAAAGGGTCCCATGTAACTAGATCAATATATGTTCATTAGGTAACAGCAGCAGCCTTACATTTGTTGCACCTCTCTGCATATTATACGTATAAGAGGTCTCTTCCTTGTCTTGGCAAAGCCATTGATGTCAGCACATGGTGTAGTTTGAATACTAAGGAGATTCCACAATTCCAATACTGGGGTATGGTTTTGGAACTTGACCTACTCGCTATGCAGTTTATTCGCTCAGTGTGTGAGCGCAATTTTGATCTCTATGTCCTGGGCCTTGGGTAGATAGTACCATGGATGTTCCCTTTGAGCCACCCAAATTGTATCAGATGGCTACTAATTCACATACAAGATATGGGTCAACTACAGCAACAAGTAATATCAGTTCATGCAGCGTTCATAAGAGGACATTTTGCCGTATAGAAAACAGCTCATATCTTTTCTGCTATGTCATTAGACCAAGCCCATGAGCAGATGAATGAGAAGATCAACGGTGATGGTGGCCTAATAGGAATGACAAATAATCCATCTGCCTTGATATGATGGATTACGGCTGGTCCAGAAGTGGATAGAATTGTTCATGAGTTTGAAAATTCCTTTCAGCTGCCTACTAAGATAATAAAACAACACCATGATCAGAGTGTTTCAATTCGGTCTCAGTTTGTAGAACATGTCAAGGCTGGGGTTGCTAAGTTCGAACAATATGGTAATGGGAGAGAAAGTCAATATCCACTCTTCAAAGCATCAGGCAAGTAGGACAGTCACAGTATGACAAGTATGTTGATGAAAGACTGGTCAAATGTTCATCCCCCATTTCTGACATCATCGCAAAAAATGGCATGACTCTTTTCCAGAAGACACCTCCCAAAAGACAATCAAAGACTTCATATCAAATGAGCACTCTAAAGAGTAATTGTGACTTGTTCTCCAGAATGTATATATCGTGCCAATCCAGAAACAGAGATATGGATGAATTTTCAGGCACGAGATCTAAGCAGCTCTACCTTCTTTATCAGTTGTGCCACAACTGAGAGCACGCATCAAGTCGGACCTTAGTGCATACTTTGAATGAGTGATCCCTACTACCAGTGGTAGTAACCCTAAAATTGATGCAAATATTTTGTTATGGTTTTGTTGTCATCAATATGGTGCTCCCCAAATCCTGTTCTACTTTTAGTGACTATGCCGAGAAAGTATTCATTCCATATCTAATGAGGAATCTTGAATCTTTAAAGCATCTGGACATGGTATGTAACCCGTGCATTGACAGCAGGGTAAATGGATTACCAGGCTGAAAAGAGGTTCAGGGATCGAATTGTTGTTAATGCATCCACACAGATCCCGACGAACTGGCAACGCTTCCTTCGTATTGATGAAAATAGGAACGAGCTGCACAATTTCTTAGCAAAATATGTTGCCAAGCTGGCTGCTCCAGGAAAACATCTGAATAGCGCATTCGAAAATACAGTTTTGTCTTCTCATGAGTGTGACAATGCACTTAATCGTGCACCATGTAATCATGCGGAAGCGGGCACACGAATACTGTTACATGTACTACATTGTGCACAACATGGCTACCGCAAAGTTTTGCTTAGAACAGTCGACGCAGATGTGGTTGCCATAGTTATTGCTACATTTCATTCCCCACCACTTGATGAATTATGGATCGCCTTTGGTGTGAAGAAAAACTATAAGGTGATACCAGCCCATAGCATTGCAACCACACTAAGGGAGCAGAAGGCTAGGGCATTGCCATTCTTCCATGCCTTCAATGGCTGTGATACCTCATCCTCCTTCAGCAGCATTGAGAAGAAAACGGCTTGGGACACATGTACATCGTTTCCTGAAATCACGGAAGCATTTGTCAACCTGTCAGCCTCACCCGTTACAATCTCTAATGACATAATTGACAATTTTCAACGTCTTGTCATTCTACTCTATGACAGGACTAATGAGTGCAACCAGGTAAACCAGGCAAGAAAACTTCTATTTGCAAAGGGAAGCTAGATCACATACCCCCGACTAAGGCTGCGCTTACTGAGCATATCAGAAGATCGGCATATCAAGGAGGACACTGTTGGGGACAGGCACTCAAGGCTCAACAGCAGTTACCAAACCCATGTGATTGGGGATGGACAAAGGATACAAATGAACACTGGGTACCTTACTGGTCAGCCCTTCCTTGGGCTGCACAGTCTAGCAAAAAATTAATCAAATGTGGCGGCAGAAAAGCTTATAAGCGCCCTTGTAAATGCATTAATTCATCCCTTTCATGCACTGAACTTTGCACCTGTGGTGGCTCGTGCTATAGATAGTGTGGTATTAATACACAACGAGTGCACAGATCCATTGAAATATGTGATCCCGCCAATGAAATTCAAAATATAACAATTTCGTTGTAAATCCTGCTTTTTGCTTGTGCCATGTAGAATATTGATATAAGAAAATAAGCTATGTATTCGTAAATAATCACATCAGCTTCTTTGGATAGTAAAACATATAAAAAGTCACCTTATTCATATATATGTGTCCTAGAAGGTATGGTATTATATAAATAAGCTTCGAAAGCAGCCATGGTGAAATTGAAAACGGCGGCTAAAATATGTGTCTGATCATGTGTGTCCTGCTCTTATTGGATAGAGCATACAAACATCTATAAGTAAGCCAATTTTCATGCTTGTTTCACATTTTGAACGATTTTGGTCAGTTTTCGACTTAACTTACTAGACTATAGAGAATAAACAAATCAAATACGGTGCCATATGCATATGTATGTAGCCAATGCATACATGCGTGTTCATAAAAAAAATCAACCAACACATATAGAATTATAGCACCTATAGCACTGCATGTTTGAAAGTGGATGATGAGAAGCTCATAAATAAAATTCAGAAGTAGCACATTTTGTATGACTGTGGGCATCATGATTATAAAGACAATGCCAAAAGGACAATCGTAGGACTAGGCTGTTCAATATTTTGAAAGTAATTTGACACAGAGCTGTTCCCGTCACTAGATACAGCAGCTCCCAGTCAAATTAATGTGAAAATGGCAAACATAACAATTAATATGGTATGAATTGTTTCTTTGTAAATTGGTCTTTCGGGCTCAGAGGGTTAGTTGGCCCGCCCCCCCCCCCCCCTCCCCGCCAACACCCACACACCCTCCCACATCCAACAGGCCCGCCTTCCCATGATACAAGCAAATCAGGGTGGCAAATGCTGCCATTAGAAAGGTTATAAAAATCTGGACGGAAAGACGGATTGGGAGGATTGAAAGACAGATGTGTTCTTTAGATTTCAAAGGTCAATGGCAAAATTAATGACAATGTATGCATACACATAGCTATGTACTCATACAAGCACACATGCATGAATGCACATTCACTCCCATGCCTGGATATACTCATGCATGCAGGCAGGCAGGCCGCCAGGCGAGTTAGTAAGCTAGCATGCAGGCACGCATGCCCAGTGTTGGTTAGAAACTCTTTGAGTGTCCAGACACTGACAATTCTACAACTAGACACATATAAACGATGCCATATATAGATGACAATTGACGTGAGGATTTTCTTTTTTTGATCATGAATATTCTATGCTAAATATTTGTTGCAATGACTGTACTTACATTAAATATGTATTACATATATTCCTGAATATTCATTTGTACAAACAGTAACTCGCCATCAACTATAACATGAATTGCCTTCATACCTGTACCATAGCATCTTGCCGTGACATCCGTTCTTGTTCGGTTTGAAAATTCTACAACTAGACACATATAAACGATGCCATATATAGATGACAATTACCGTGAGGATTTTCTTTTTTGATCAGGAATATTCTATGCTAAATATTTGCTGCAATGACTGTACTTACATTAAATATGTATTACATATATTCCTGAATATTCATTTGTACAAACAGTAACTCGCCATCAACTATAACATGAATTGCCTTCATACCTGTGCCATAGCATCTTGCCGTGACATCCGTTCTTGTTCGGTTTGGTTTGGAAATAGGCACGCACACGATTTTTTATTTAGACGTATTTTATTGTAACATATATGTACAATGGGATTAGGCACAAGTTCTGTCAACTTAGAGACGCCCTCTCTCCATACAGAATTATTAATTAGCAACAGAAAAAAAAATTCATATAATATATAGGCCTACCTGTAACACATACTGTGAGAGAGGAGAGAGAGAGAGAGAGAGAGAGAGAGAGAGGGAGAGAGAGAGAGAGAGAGAGAGAGAGAGAGATGCACAGTCAGATGGCTTGCCTTTTACAATACCTATGCTTTGCCTTGTAAATGAGAGACATAAAGATAAAAATTTAAAAAAACCCCAAAAAACCCCCAAAACTATGACATGAATAAAATGAACAGTAATAATAAGAACAACACATTTTGACAGCAAAGAAATATCTTTTCTATTAATAACATTTTATTTTAAAATACTATTTCCAAATATCGGAGGAGAACGCAAACGATCGCGAATATCATACGCCTCATGGTCTACGCTAGCATTTGGTGCTCTTTATGGTGACTCGACCCTTCTTTACCCATCCATTACTGATTCAGTAGACGCATTTTGTAAATAGTTGTGCACGAACGTACGAAAGCCCGCCCTCAGCAACGGCCAGTCAATTTATTTTCAAAATCAAGCGTGTGCATACCAATGTATAGTTATCTTGAAAATTAAAAAAAATGTATTTTTTTAATTCAACCGTTATTGCCTGAGCTGTTACCATGAACACTGATAGGATCTGCAAGTCCCAGGCTCTTCTTTAACCACGTTGCAATGTCGTCAAAGCGCCTATTCTTAACCAGTCATGATGAAGACGGACAAAACCGGCTTATACAGTGGTCTTGAGGAATGTCCATTTGTAGGCCAAGACAAGAATACTTTTGAAAATTTACCCTTGGACTAACTGGTTCGATAACTGAGACAGTAATTCCAGCGGTAAATTTTCAAAATATTCTTGTCTCTGTCTGTAAAGAACATTCAATAAACGAATATTATAATTTTCTTTATCAAATTTAGCCATTAAAGGGATAAAGTAACACGAAAGACAAGATTACAGCATGGAAACAATGTTGCTGGAAACTGTTGCTGTCTTAGAGAGAAAAAGTTTGCAGCAACATTTTTTTCGAAAAAACCTAACAATACTTATTGTATAAAGTGGAATGGAATTGAGTAATATGCTGGTATAACATCCGTATCATTCCGTGTAATAGAGGGGTCCATTTAGCTATACCCCGCCCGCGTCTATCTAGGTCCCGCTCATTTTGATCTATGCCCCTTCCATTTCTAGCTAAGCTCAGCCCCCCCCCCTCCGCACCCCTCAACTCCCGCTTTGCTCCTGCTGGGGTCAATTTCTATACTTTGAACCCTGAATTCTCAGAATCCCAATTTCAAGATAACTGGGTACATCAAGTTCAAGTTCACGTTTTATTCACTCAGGCTTTACACACAGCATATTAGGAAACATCTTCTACAATTAATATACTGGCTGTAGATATAAATTACATATTTCGTATTGTTAGCATTATAAAATTAAGATGTAACAGAGCATCAATATTTCTCATAAATTCCTATGTACAGTTTGTACGTCATACGGTCAAACTAGCGTCTGAGCACAGGGATTTTGTCTCCATTGTTGCGCATGACCCGACCCACCCCGGTCCCACACATCTGAACAGTCTACACCTGTTACAATTCAATTCAATTATGATACCCTGCGTATCTGTAACTAAGAACGTTTATCATTTATACATTAATTTATATATTTCGTGTATTTCAAAGAAGTTATCCAAATAAACTTGAATTGAATCGGTATAGCCTCGAGCGGTACACACAACCAACGTGGCTAATGACCAAACTTAAAACTATGTAAGAAAAATCGATAACGTTTGCTTTGTATCCGGATTAGGAATACATTTAGAGTATATTCCAGCACAGAAATAACCTAACACGTTTAAAAAACAAAATAAAATATACTGTCGAATATGTTGAACATAACTGGATTGAAAGACAGTGTGGCTTAAGGCAGCAATTGTCTTCAAATCAAACTACGCCCAAAATACAGAAGAGAACCGTTCTTACTAAAATGTTTTCTGTTCGCGTTTATAGACATGTTATCTTACCCCTGAGCTGCACTGTATATAGGCAATGTAATGGAAAAAATAATGAATTAACCGATGACACAGATTTAAATTCAATTCATAACAATGGTCAGGGCGCGTGTGTGTGCGTGCGTGCGTGCGTGCGTGCGCGCGCGCGCGTGTGTGTGTGTGTGTGAGAGAGGGGTGGGGGCGGCGTTACCGAATGAAGAAACTATCCCAGCTGTTGCCAATATTGCCTTGGACGAATGCTAAGTTCGCCTACTCGAGTCATTACGGTTTATTGTCATGAGTGGTTTATTGTCATGAGTGGAATATACGTATCTTATAGAGACCCTGGAGTTTTACTTCAATCTTGTTGAAACTGTGTTAGCTATAATGCTAATATTTAAGATTGGTAATACGTGTGAATAGCGATTTCCAGAAAACTATCCGGGTAAGCTGTTGAATATGTTGAAAGCAAATTAACTAGGCGATGTTACTGCTTATGGCTGCAACACCGCCCAGTCAATTTAGTTTCAAATTATTCTACATAATGTTTATTAAATTGTAAAGTCATACAAGCCGTGCAACTTGACGATCTATTAAGCGATTATAACGGAATAACCAATTGCCCTAAGCGGGATAATGGATCTTTCCATTTTTATCTATGCCCCTCCCATATCCAGTTAAGCGCTGCCCCACACCTCGATCGTGTTGCGTTTGCAGACCGAGAGAAGACTACCCACAGACTTGTAACCGTGAAATGACTTGCTAGATAACCTAACCAGTCATTACATTCCAGCAGACGCTTTCCATAACAGATTCGAAATATACAAATCTGATTGCAAAAATGTGTAAATATAACCGGAATATGCTACAGGCTCTTGTGGGTGTGCGGGCGTGCATACGGGCTTACGGGCGTGCGTACGGTAGTGCGTACGGTCGTGCGTACGGGCTTACGGTCGTGCGTACGGGCTTACGGGCGTGCGTACTAGCGTATGGTCGTGCGTACGGGCTTACTGGCGTGAGCATTTGAGCATGGGGAGAGCAAAGCGTTTAATGTTTGGAATAGACCTGAAACGGGTCATTTTCGCTATGCCCCGCCCACCCCACCCATCTCTAGCCAAGCTCAACCCACAGTTCGATCATGTTGTGTTTCGATCCATCTCCGAACTCCCCGACTAGCAATTTCCAGAAAACTATAAGTGGAAGCTGTTGAATATTTTGAAACTAATTTGACTGGACGATGTTACTGCTTATGGCGGCAACAGCGGCCATTCAATTTAGTTTCAAAATATTCTACATAATGTGTATTAAATTGTAAAGACATACAGCCGTACAACGTGACGGTGTATTGACTGGACGATGCTACTGCTTACAGCGGCAACAACGCCCAGCCAATTTACTTTCCAAGTATTTTGCATAATGTTTATTAAATAGTAAAGACATACAATTCGTACAACTTGACGGTCTATTAAGCGATTATACGAGAATAACTGATTGCACGCTGCGTGCTAATAGACCTTTCCATTTTTAGCTATGCCCCACCCATCTCTAGTTAGGCTTCACCCACACCTCGATTGTGTTGGGATCGATCGATCTCTGAACTCATTGTCTAGCAATTTCCAGAAAACTATAAGTGTAAGCTATTCAATATTTTGAAACTAATTTGACTGGTTGATGATGTTGGTTTAAACAGGTTTAATTTGTGTTGCAATGGAAGTACACTAAGATATGTGTCTTATAACGGCGTCTCCCACATGCATAAACATATAATACATCGAAAACTGAAAGAATCATCGTCTCTAACGCGTCCAACCCCTGAGTCAACTCAGGCTGGCATTTTTTTCTCCAAATATTACGTGGCCGCTCGAGGCCTGTTAAAAATGTAATAGCATGTTGCTATTAATCCAACGCGATTGCAAACTGATTCGTTGAACGTTGTACGACTCTGATGATCGTTACACGCGGTCAGAGTTGTTTTAACACTCGACTAGTTAATTGTAATCCGTCGGAGTAATAACTACCCAATTGTCCTTATGCGATGCATCGACCCTTGTACATTGTCACAGCTAAAAACATGCCGAGTTTAAGGATCAATCTGCTAGACTAACAGAGGCGTCTTCCACAATTGTCCTTACACTATAGTGTGACCATTTAGAATTAATCTCCCATGATTGAACGAGTTCCCAGAGTCAGAAAAAGACGTATCCAGACATGCAACCCATCAATCATTCTTAATTACCCTGTCATTAACTCTTGTCAGTCATTTGGCTAATTACCCGTAAGCTTACCTCATTGGATGTCTGGAGGCATGCGATTTAATGATGGGGAGGGGATTCACGATTGAACGAGTTCCCGGGAAATTACCAGTTCAGACATGTAGGCTGTCACTCATTATGCAATATATTAACCATTGAGCGTTTAGCATGGCTCCAAGAGATCAGCCCTAATTACACCTATTAACCCTTGTCAATCAGCATTGCTCTAATTACCCTTAAGCTCACATCATTGGATGCCAGGAGGCCCGTGATTTAACGAGGTTGGGGGCGGGGCTTCGCGATTGAATGAGTTCACAGAGTCAGAAAAAGACGAGTCCAGACGTGTAGCCTGTCAATAATCCTTAATTACCCTCATCAACCCGTGTCAATCATTATGCTAATTACGCTTAAGCTCACCTCATCAGATGGCAGGAGGCACGTGAGTAATGAAGGGGAGGGACTTATGATCACCCTCTACATTTAACATCCCATCAGAACCGGAGGAGGGCTGGGTCCGATTTTAACACCTTTTTAAAGGCGGTGAGATCAAAGGAAATAAGGTGTCAAAATAACAAAGGAGACAACTAAGGAAAGAACAAAAGAAAAAGGTGTGAAAACGGACCCCAGCTCGTCTCAGCTCTACTGTTGTCTTGAGGACAGAAAACGATTTTTGTAATTTTCAGTGGCAAATTTACAAAAATGGTATTCCCTTGGCTGCAAACATAATGATTGTATTGAAAACTCTGAGCAATTAAACGGTTACTTGATATGAGTTGCACCCTGGGTACTTTGAGGCGCTGTTGCCATAAGAGGGGTTAATAAGGCTCCGATTTCTTATTGGCTGTGACAATTTGAACCATGCTTTACTCTGATTGGGTGGTAGTCACCGCCCTGAGCTTCTGATTGGCTACCATCATCGGAGGCGCCAACACATAAAATGCACGATTAAGGTTTACTCCTAAAATTAATCATTCTAAGCTAATAATATGCCTCTATTGTTGTAGGAACAAAACGAAATCAAATTGTATGAAAGCCACCTAAGAGTAGAACTAATTTTTAATTACGTCACCGACATGTCCCTAGTCCCATTCCACACCATTACGTCACTACTTCTGTAATATTGTCATGTTGTGGCGTTATATGATACTCAGTTTTATGAATCTAAATAAGTGAGCACTTGTGGTTCAACTTTTGAACAGTGCCGAGCCTAAGGCAGTACAACACTTGTATTGCATATAGCCTTCAAATTTCTAGGGCCCCTAAATGCGGCACATATTTTATTGTCTTCTGCATAACTTCAAGTTACACGCATAGATGCCACACCTAGATAGTACAGCTCATAAATCAGTCAACATGTTTACAAAAGAAAACAATTTTGAATACGATGTAAAAAAGGTTCTGTCGAATATTTGGAACATGATTGGATTGGATGACATTGCTGACTTAGGCAGCAATTTCGTCCAATCCAATTATGTTCCAAATAGTCAACAGTATCGTTTTATATGTTGAATTATTTCTGAGCTTTTACTGTTTGCGACTGACGTGGCCAAATCCCACATTCCTCCCCAGAAACATAACGATCACAACTCGACCCCAGATTTTCGCGATCCAAACGACAGTTCCGAGTGGCCCCAGATAAGAATTACAGAAACTTTGCACATGGCCACTTGAGTACTAAGTTTGGCCGAACTTGTGAATATCTGCTAGACAGACGAGTTCCCAATCTGATCTAGTCTACACTAATCCCAAACAGTACTCATTGTGTAAGGATGTCCACTGTTCGATCTACGCCGAAAGTGTTGCGTTTAGCTATCGACTGTAGACCTACATATACACCTGTGCAAAAGTTAAGCACCAGCAAAAACAATAGAACGTAGAAGCATGATGGTACAACTAGGCTGCCATACTTTTTGTCCCCGCGTTAGCTGACATAATTCCAAGTACGAAATGTACATGCATGCATGACTTCACGCCGCTTGATGTCCGTGCGTGGCGGGAAACAGCACACGTGTTCAGTTATGTAAAAGTCCAGTTTGAGGTGTAGAACATTACATACAGATTTAGGCGACAAGATTAGGAATTTTGTGTTCATGACCGTGGTTTATTTGTACAGAGAGAATTAGCTCTTGATTGTGAACCGCTATGGCAAGACGAAGGTTAAGTGATCGTGTGAAATGGCAAATCATAGGCATGCATACCACTGGTATGTCATGCAGAGAGATTGGCAGACAGCTGAACATTAACCATACTGTAATCAGTCGTTTGATTGCAAAACATGGGCAAACTAACGAGGTGAAGGACAGGCCTAGATCTGGAAGACCGAAGAAGACTACTGCCCGTGATGATCGAGCCCTAGTACGCCTTGTTAGGAGATCTCCATTCACCAACAGCAGAGTGCTCAGCCAGCAATGGGAAACGCGCAATAGAGTGTCAATGTCTACCGTCAAAAGGAGACTGTATGCTGCTGGCATGAAAGCTAGGAGACCTGTCAGACGTCCTCTCCTCACTGCACACCACAAAGAGGAGCGTCTGAGGTGGTGCAACGAAAGAAGACACTGGAACATGAGATCCTGGAGACGGGTACACTGGTCCGATGAAAGTCGGTTCCTGCTTCATGCCACAGCTGGTCGAACTCGTGTATGGAGGTCCAGATGCACGGCGTACGACCAACGTAACATCATGGAAGAAGTTCCATTTGGTGGAGGTTCCGTTATGATATGGGGGTGCATCTCATTTGATTGTAAGCTGGATCTGTTGACTGTACCTGGAACACTAAATGGACAAAGATATCAAGATTCCATACTGGATAGAGTTGTGGTCCCTCATTTTGTAAATCATGCACCTGGAACCCACCCTATATTCATGGATGAGAACGCCCGACCACATCGTGCTAGAGCTGTGCATGAATACCTCCGCCAGAATGCCATCGAAACCCTACCATGGCCAGCAAGGAGCCCTGACATGAACCCTATTGAGCATATCTGGGACATTCTGGGAAACATGGTGAGAAGGAGGGATCCTCCTGTGCAAAACCTACAGGAATTAACAGACGCACTCCATCTTGAATGGCAACGAATACCACAATGGCGTATCAGTCGGTTGGTGACCAGCATGAGACGTCGTGTCCAGGCCGTCATCCAGGCACAAGGTGGATATACCCGGTATTAATAATGACAGTCTCAAACTCGTGCACAGATGTTAAACTTCGTTTTCAGACACCATTAATGACAATCTAGCCACGTGTGTCAACTGTAGGGCAATAGTTGTCAGTTGTGTCAACGTAACCATATTCAGGCCTCGTTTTCAAGTTCAAACAAAAACATACAGTGTTTCCCCACCATCATAATCAGCATTCCTCTAGTTGCATTATTACCTCTTGCACTAAGATGGATGGGTACATAAATGTTTATGCTATTGCTTTCTTCATAGCACATGAATATACCCTCGCATGTGCGTAAAAATAGGGTGGTGCTTAACTTTTGCACAGGTGTATATATGAAGTCTCGCTTCCAGCATTAAATAATCATAGGAAAAATGCAAGAGAGATAACTTCACGAGATCTCAGCTCAGACATGACAATGAGCTGCCATGGTTACCTCCCATGTACCTTGCTTTATATCTTGACCTTAAAATGAGAACCACGTCATGCGTAATGTTAATTAATTCATTAATCTAACTGACAAATTTCACAAGAATCTCAAGATTTACTTCTTATCAATATCGTTATTTAGTAAGTTGTGATTACGGCAAGCATTGCCATTATTTTCAGTTCAAGATAGTCGGTTTGATCACGTGTGGTCCATGATTCGTGACACGCAGTTGCAAGGGTAAATGTAGTGGAATGGACAGTGGTGGGGATCTAGCGCAATCTCATTGGTTGATGAAACGAAACGTGACATACCACGTGACTAAGCCAAGGGATGGTTTGTTACAGATTGTTGGCAGTCAGGTCGTGTTCACACTAGTGAGTTAATGCAGCGTAAAGCCATACTAGCGAAGAGTATTTTTTGTAAATATTTACCACTAGAATTACTGTCTGGGTAACCGAGCCAGTCATTCTAGTGGTAAATTTTCAAAAATACTCTTCTCTTGGCCTGCATATATACGCTAGGTAAGAAAACTTCTAATTTTCCTTACAATTACACCTTTTATGGTCAAGCCGGCGAAAAGAAATCTAGTGGTAAATTTACAAAAATAGTCTTCTAAAATTAAAATATCTTGAAAAATATTGACAACCAAAATGTTTAATTGATATATCAAGTAGGTATTTTGAGCAATTTGAGAGACAGAAGACTGCTTAACGTGTCGAGTGTATGCTGCAATGCAGTGATCTATGACTAGCTAAGTCCCGCCCATTTATAGCTAAGCTCCGCCCTCTTATTATGTGTGCTGGAATAGATTTATACATATTTGACCCCTGATTTCCCAGAATGACAATTTCAATGGAACTATACAGGTAAGCTGCTGCATATTTTGAAACTAATTAGCCCAGAGGCTGTTGCTGTCTATGACACCTACATTAATAACTGTCTATGACAGCAACTGATCCCAGTTAAATTAGCTTCAAAATATTCAACAAAATGTTTACTAAATTGTACATCCACCATAATATGAACAGCTGATTTAGCAAATAATTTGATTTGGCTGCAACAGCTTCCAAATACATTAATTTTGAGGCATTCAACACGATCCTTAGGTTATAAAGAACATATCTAGACGCGTCAGTAATCAGTATAATATGTTGCACCGAAGTTTAAATTTCAGAAAATAATTCATCATACTTCTCACGGTTAGAATTGCGCCGAGAATCGATTCTCGTAAATCTCCGCCTAAATTGTATTTTCACGAGAATCCAGATTCGCACGGAAATGCACTGGCAATTTTTATAAATAAGATAAACTTAATATAATCCACTAGTTATTAACACACACTTAATCTGATAAGGTCTAGCCAGCCAAAACTTGCGTCCCCAGGGATCTTGAAGATTGTCCATTTGCTCAACTGGGCCAGAGAACAAATGTATACAATTTTATCACTGGAATGACTGGCTCGATAAGAGAGTAAGTTATCCCAGTGGTAAATTGTCAAAAATAGTCCTGTAGTAAACTTCCTAAAACAGTCTTCTATCAGCCAGCAACACATTGAGTTTTATTAATTGCAAATCCACTTTAATTCAACACATATTCTCTGTATTCTACGTGAGTTATACTGCGATAATCAATTTGGAATCCAAATGCCTTCTCGCCGCACTAATTCTGATCCTGCATTTACATAAAATAGCATGTATAGAGCCTAAGATAATTGACATATTTTGGGAAAATACCTTCCGGGAATGAAAGCCCTCAGACAACACATTTAATGAGTTTGCCATGGTCAACCACAATCATATTATTATTGAAGTCATACATCAAAATAAATGCTAAGCCAATTTCCTACATATTTCTGTATTATTAACCTAGTCCCTTACAAGGAAATAGGGTAGTGCATTCACACACATGAATGCATGTGTGTATTTGCCCTGGACTGTTACTAAAAACACTACTGATTGACTGTGACATAACTGATCTAATTAGGCTAATTTTTTAACAACAAATTATCTTACTGTCTAAAAGACTTTCCAGACTTTGGCCATGATCCGGAGGAAAAAGTTTAGAACCAGATGAAATTCTGGACTGATGAATATCTCAAAACACCGGTCCAATGAATATCTCAAAATAATGGTCCGATTTGGATCAAATTTTAGCACAAGAAATGTATGCCCATACAGCCGGATTCAACACCTTCGCTCATGAACAAAATTAGGCACACAGGTTTGTTTAACCCTTAAATAGTTAACCGGCTCTGAAGCAGGGCTTCCACTAGTGGAAGTCCAGGAGACCTATACTCCCAAATTTCATCTTTCGACTCCCCAAAAAGATACCAAGGAAGTCCAGGAGTTCCTATTTTTTGGCCCTGCCATATCTAAAACCAATGATGTTATCCAAATTACATGTATTTGAACCATTTTAGACTTCCATGTTTTATGCTTGGACTCCCAATAGCATTACCAAGGACGTCCCAGACTTCCTGTATTTGAAAATTAGTGGAAGACCTGCTCTGAAGTGGTCTTAATGAATATCGCCATCTGCAGACCAAGCATGTAAAGACTATTTTTTTTAATTTATCATCAGAAATCCTGGATCGATGAGAGCCAGTTGTTTATGTGATAAAATAAAAAATAAGTCTTCTCTTGGCATGCAGATGGAAATTCATGTTGAAACATATTGATTTTTTGGACCAAATCGTGACAGGTAACGGGCTTACATACACAATTAACTCCGTTACAATTCTTCAATAAGACAGACATGTTTAAATAATTGCATGAGCTTTCTAAGGATGTATGACTTCAATAATAGTGTTATTTTAGCTGTTTAATTGAGTTGGTAGGTAGCAGCAACATATATTTCCAAACGAGTTTTATTTGCCACTGCAGCTGGTATCTGTCGGTCAGTAATTCATTTTTCTGACATTTCTGACAATGTTGAAACCATGAAGGATCACACTGAAATTAATTCAATGTGGATAGCTTTGATTACAAACCAATTTCACCAGTGCGCAATCACACAATAGGCCAAGAGGTGGTATGGTACATTTCAGGAATAACTTAATATGCTTCCAAAACTAAATACAACGTACTGGTAAATATTTCGAACATAATTGGATTGGAAGCCAGTGCTTCCTAACATGCCTAACACAGCAATGTCTTTGAATTGAATTATGTTCAAAATATTTAAGAGAACATTTGTTATTAACTAACATTTTTATTATTGTTTTGGAAACGTGTAAAGTTACTTCTGAGATGTAGCTAACTACCACAATTCAGCTTCCCAGGATATCCCTCCATCATCTGACCTCGTATGACGTCATAATCAGCTCGGCGGGTGTATGATGACGTCATAGTCATTACGTCACAACGGTTCCATATATACCGTCACCAAATTTCAAATGGTCCGACACGTTGTATGAATTGTATGCCTTTGCAAGTATTTGCTATTTAATAAACATGCTGTTGAATATTTTGAAACTAATTTGACTGGGCGCTTTTGCTGCTTTAGGCAGCAACAGCAACCAGTCAAATTAGTTTCAAAATATTCAACAGCCTACCTGTGTATTTTTTTGGAAATTGATAGGCAGGGTGTTCAGAGATCGATCGATCCCAACACGAGCGAGGTCTGGGTGGAGCTTAGCTAGAGATGGGCGGGGAATAGCTAAAACCGAAAATGTCCATTGAAACAAACCAACGCAAACCGTCCACTTTATTAAACCTTTTAATGGTCAAGACGGCCAAATTCAGCCTTTGCGGTGCTCTTGTGAAATGTCCAATTTGCTCCAAAAGAGAAAACTTTTTTTGAAATTGTATCAGTGGAATGACTGGCTCAGTAACCGAGCCAGTCATTCCAGTTGTAAATGTTCAAAGACTTCTCTTCACCACCTAATGGGCATTCAGTAAGCAAAGATTGCAATCTTCTTGACACATGTTAACCACGATTAATCTGTTAGTACTTACATCCGCCAGAAGAAACAAAGCATCTTCCTTTTCCTCAAAAAGGGCCATTGTACGGAGGATGACACCCGGAGCATGTCGATTCTCGTCTTTCTCGACCTCGCGCACATATTCGCGCTGATCCTGAATAACAGCACGAACACGTTTCTTGGAACTGTCCCCAAAGCTTTTTAAATATAAGAATACGCTTGCCCTTCTTCTCAATTGCATCTGACAGCTGCGAATATATAGCAATGTCTGTCAGGTGCTTAAAATGCAGGCAGAGCCACCTCTGATAAAATAGAAATGGCCAGTCTTCCTTGACTGTTTGCACTGAAGGCAGTGGCAGATTAACCATTGGGGCTGAGGGGATACAGCCCCAGGCCCACGAACGACAATAGGCCCTTTGTCCCAACAACTAATAATATTATAGACCCTCTAAAATAATAAAAATCCTAATTTCCAATCTTTCTCTAGTAGGCTATAATTGTATGGTCGGTTACATTCCATGTCTGGCAGTTATATCCACCGTATCCATGGTGGCCGCATCAGCCGCTGCGTGAATGTATGCCAATAGATTGGGTTTTTTTCTAATCTATACACACGTTTTTTGCAGTTATCCCCCTTAGTTTTGCTTACTGCCGTTAGGTGGCAGTTATAGCCACGCCGCCATTACACGCGTGAAAACGAAGCGAAGCGTAGCATCACGCCTCACGTCGCGTTGTATACAGTAGCCACCACTAGCCTTCACTGTATGGCGCGCGTAGAGACTGTTACAACATCAATGTTGCTGAATATCAGGCCAGCCAGTGTGGGAGAGGTGGGTGTGTGGTGGGGGGTGGGGGTTGAGGTGGGTGGAGGGGGCGTAGTTTCATACATGATTCGTACACCCGCCCATAGTTATTTTATCCGTATCTATAGTCAATCAGCAAGCACATCACGTATTAGATCAGCCTTAAGATTTATAAGTGCCGAGCACACGATGAGAATGTCATCAAAATGTGTCAGTGATTTGACTGGTGCCGTGCTACTCAGTACTTTAAACACATCCAATTTCCTACTTGCTTTCCCTCCCTCCCTCCCTCCCTCACACTCCAAGCCCCTCCCTCCCTCCCTCTCCCACCTCAACTCCCTGCCTCCCTCCCCCCCCCCCACACACCCTCTCTCTCTCTCTCCCTTCTCTCTCTCTCTCTCCCCATCCCTCCCTCTCTCGGTCCCTCCCTCTCTCTCCCGCCCTCTCTCTCCCTCTCGCTCTCTCCCTCCCTCTCTCCCTCCATCTCCCCTCCTCTCTCTCTCCCTCCCTCAACCCCCCCCCCCCCCCTCCCCCCTCTCTCTCTCTCTCTCTCTCTCTCTCTCTCTCTCTCTCTCTCTCTCTCTCTCTCTCTCTCTCGAGAGAGAGAGAGAGAGAGAGAGAGAGAGAGAGAGAGAGACGTGAATTCATGCTATTCATCGAGTTGTAGTGACATCTTCTCTACTAAGCTGGAGTTTATCTTTAATGAAAGCTGGTATGTTAAGCTTGAAATCAGCTGTTTTCCAGGTGGGGTGAGATCCCCACAAGATACTCTGGTGTATTGTGTGGCTTTATAATTGCCGAATGTCTGACTTCTGTTTCTTAAGTTTGTCGGTCTCTGAATGAATGTTTCTGCACAATCAATAATACAGGTTGTGCTTAGATAGTTCTCTCGAAATGGTTCAGGACAACATGCTCTAATTGCTTCCCTGGGAAGCTAGATGTACTTTTACAATCTGCCCATGGTTTTCCGTAGACATGGTCATTTGTACAAAAGTCAGATTCCTGACATTGTGTACATATGTCAACATACTGGATGGATTCATTGTTTCTTTTATGTGTCGGCCTTATTAGTATCTAGAACACCATGATAGAGTCCGTCTCTGACAAATCAGTTATATCATCACAGTTTATTTCATCGCAGCTATTAGTGGCCACGGAACAGTCTGAAATGCTGAGTTTCTTTAGACATTTAATGTTTTTCCTTACCACCTTACGTCAACCTGGTGTGACACATTTATCGTAACCTAATTTTAATTTCGGATATTGGTTTCTCTGGGATGGTTTGTCATCCAAAAAATGTTCTGAATACACATATACCTGTTTTGGTAAGCCTTGTCTATTAATAGCGTTAGTTCCCCCCCCCCCCCCCCCCCCCCCCCCCCCCCCCCCCCCCCGCTAGTCTGCTCGGTTCATCTGATGGCATAACGTGGAATTTTTATGGGATTAAAAACGCTCAAGCCGTTCTTAAATATATTTAGTTTTCTGCTATTATTTGTGCACCCATTGACCGCACATGAATTTCCGCCACTTTTTCTGTATTTTACGTCGATATCCATTGTCCCCGAGTTTCAGATCTCTACAGGTTCTTATGCTTATAATAACGATAACGCTATGTACGCGTCTTAAGCGTTTTTCACTTGTGTAATGGCGGGCTATTACGTCATTAGCCAATGGCGGCGCCGGCGGTAATCTAGGTCACGTCTCGATGAACGCGTGTATAGTGGCTATACTATTTACACGTCTGTTTTGCATTGCCCCGATTGCTGAATGCGATATCATTATCATGAAACGAACAACACGTTACGTAAAAAATAAACAGACACCGGAAGCGCCAGACCAACTGCCAACATTATAGACACTCAGCGTTGTCTATTGTGCTAAAAGTAAGAGCCTGACGACTGGCGTAAGGACATGTTGAAGATTTTGATGCCGTGTATGTCTTCAAGATTCAATATTCGTTATACGTTATTCTCTGCACTAATCGACTCGTAAGTCTTTTCCGTTTTGGGTGAAGCTTGTATTAGTAGTTGCTGCGACAACTAACTTCACCGAGAACGCAAAAGATGGATATCAGCTCGCCTCGTCAGTAGTTGTATTTGAACGATATTTGTATTCGATATCCGGGCCTGATCTGACTGAATCTCAGAGATTGAAGGTACGTTACGGTGGTCTTCCGTAATGTCCAGAGTAAATATAACAAACTAGTGCCTTGGATTTATCAAGGTGATGATTTTAATCCTACTGCTAACTGTACACAAGAATAAGATGACTTCTACTGTCATAAAATAATAATACTATTTTATATAAATGAACGGTAATTACTTATTTAACTCTCCTAATTTCAACTCACACTCCTACTCTATACCAATTTTACCGACCGAGCTTTTCTACTACAAGTTTCCGACCTTAATCAAAACTCTAAGTGCTCCTTTTATACTCTATGCGTTCCCGTTACCGCGTTCAGAATCCGATCTGCCATCCCATGACCATGACGTTTCCCCTGCCCAAAACTACTTCCGGAAACGACACCACACTGAACGTGGTCCCTCTGGTTCACGCCGGTTCTGACTTGATGCGATCTGTCAGTTTCTATCAACAATTACTTGTTTCTGGTAATTAGCCTGCCATGACTGACTCACTCATTCTTGATACACAATTGTGTTCCTAACAGGATGTTATGTATTTGACTCTATCCGGTTCATGTCCTCTTCCTTGCTTTTAGGCTTATGCCTGTAATGTAGGAAGGTTAATAGCACTGGAGCTATATGAGCTCATCACCAGCTGGTGTTGTTGTGCTTTCTATAGACACTCGGGTCAGTCAGGTCATGTTACTGCGTCCATTATGTTTAACACTTCTCATCGGTTCCTCTTGATTCCTACTACCTCACTATTTTGTAAACTACTGCTCATACCTACTGCTGAATACTATCAATTGATTGCTGATCCCATGGCAACCACTTTCATCCCTAATTTATCCATTTACCGACAGATATCATCAAGCCAGCACCGTCGATCCTCCACCTAATTCATTACATTTTCAGTCTTAACACTATGTTAGTTTCCATACCAGTTTCGCATCTGCATCATCGCTGGTGACGTCATCCAGTCACCCAGTGCAAACCCCCACTACTCTACTCTCGACGTCCTCCCGTCACCCAGTACATTCAGTCACTCAGTGCAAACACTACCACTTCGTACTCGCTTCATACGATGTTATCCCTCCCCTAGCCCAGCTGTTATTTTCAAAAGACTCTAATTTCTACCAAGGTCCTACTTGTAAATATAAGATGTCCACCGGGTCATGACTCCCGCTAGACAATCCCATATCTACAGATGCCCACCAACCGAAGTTAATTAACCACCTCTTAAGGCCTTAAGGGTGCGTCCATTAACTCGTTGTATAACATCAACAACAAAACCACACTATACCAGCGGCCTTCCGAACGGATAACACCCACACCCATACACATCATTCACACGAATACGAACGCCTATACATAAAGCATTGTAACTAGAAAATACGATCGCCTATACATAAAGCATTGTAACTAGGAAATACGATCGCCTATACATAAAGCATTGTAACTAGGAACTACGATCGCCTATACATAAAGCATTGTAACTAGGAAATCGGATTACACCAGGAATGGAGTATCATGCTAGACCACCCATTCCCGGCACGACTATACATACATACATGTCCGGAGAACGGTACATCCTCCTGGATACACAGTAAATCATGAAACCGTGGGCGTAACCCACCACACGCGTAACTTAACAATAAAAACGAATAATCCAATGCAATCTAACATAAGGGAATATATACGACACCGGGTATTAATATAACAGTCGCTACTGCCAGCAGCGACAACATGGTCAGCAGCGACTACGCGTGTCGTAACGATTCATCGTCACGACACAATACTAGAGTTCAAAACCTTAATCCTACAGTGCAAATTCATTACAGGTCATATAATAAGTCCTACGCAAAGTTCATATATAGTTCATATATAACAGATATATAGTACATCACCATTCAATGTTCCACACACAGCATATGAAGTTCGTACCACAACGTCACCTGGATATGTCCAGTCGAGCCACACCCTCATCAGGAACCACCACGTCGTCGTACAGTTCAACTTCCACCCAGTCGGCAGCCATCGGGTCGATCCCAGTCCTTAGAATACCGTTAGGCGACGACCCGGTTGCCAACCCCAGCGGCTCCGGCATCACTGCAGTTTTCCGGGGCCGCGGGGCCTGAATCGCTGGCGCAGTAATATGAATGGCGGTGTGTTTGTCACTACTATGGGCCGCACGTGGCTTGCATTTTAACCAACACCACAGGCGCGAAAGTAATCCACATTTGTATAGCACAATTATGATTACGAGCACAGTTACGAAAGAGCCCGCCGAGTAGGATACAAAAGATCGTACCCCCATGCCATCGACCATCACTGGGTCAATCGCGGACAATGGTGCTAGCGGCACATACTTCGATTTCCGTAAATGATCCCAGGGTTGCATTTTCAAATGCTCTACTATCATGGATTTATCTAGAACACCGGTCACATCCAAGTGGGGCATTTCAATGGCCAGGCTAACTCGAGTGTACGTCCGACTGTAAGACGCTACCGGCTCGAATTGCCAACCCTTCCCACTATAACCACATTTTCCAGACATCAACGCATACACACCATTACCTACGGCACATCTGTCTGTCAGTTTTCCGTCACAATGAATCTCCATAGTTTCACCGAAGGTTTGCAAAACTACCCCGATTTTTCTATTGGCAAATAATCTACTTGCGGTTACGTTGGATTCAGACAGTTGAATATTGCAATTTCTATCGGTTGTGTTCGTTAATATGCTTACTATGCAGGGCACGTGGGTCTTGTCGACCCTTAGCTGACCCTGACACACCCTAGGCCCTTTACCTCTACACCCAGATACCGTAAAATACCATCCAGACTTGGTGTCCAGGCCAATGCTGGTTCGACCCAGCTCTACCTTCATATAATAACCCTTTTCCGCTATCGGCTCGGCCCATGAATGTAGCCCGTACTCTATGTACCTTCCTCCGTCGATCAATGGTAACGTCGCGACATAATGTAATTTAGAATCGTCTTTCCACAAGGGGTATACTATCACGTTCCTATAGTACCATTGGTAGGGACGTATCAACCGATTTCCCACACCGACCTGCTCAGAAACCGATCCCAGGTCAACGGGACTGAACAGTTCCTCAGTCAATCTCCCCAATTCTAGCGACGCAGTTTGCCTATGAAATTGTTCAGCCGATTTTTGATAGTCATATACCACATACTCGGCAGAGTCAATTATATGCCCCAGGCGTACCAGTGCGAACAGTTCATTCTGTCTCGTTTCGTGTATACGTAACAGCTTACTCATGTTTCCTGTTACTTCCGCTAGGCTATTGCCCAATTCGTTTATGCGGTCCGTATTCATATTAATATCATGGAATGCCAATTTCACATGGGATGATAATTTATTAGCAAAATGTACTACTCTATTAACATTACCCATTGCTATCTTTACCACCTTACGTAGCGCATCCATGTCCCCGGAGGTAGCAGTCCCAAACAACGACGACGCTATGTCCCCGATGAAATTAAATAATCCCCGTTTCTTCCTGCGGCGCGTCCCCTTGACCATAGCTTGCCCTGTTCTTATGGCGATCTTTCGCATTCCTCTTATTCTATGCTGGAGTCCAAATATATCCGCTCTGCTCAAGAATGAAGTCTTTCGACTTATATCAGCCACTAAACTAGCCATTTGGGCTAATCTCTCCATGAAATCACTCGGTAAATAGGGATGGTCTATTGACACTATTACCATCCATTACGCCCTTATCACGGATACTGGTTCCGGCTCTGTTATCATAATACCGTTCGGCAATCGGTGGACACTGGAATCTTTACACATTCCCATCACAATACTAAACCCTGCTAATACCAGGCTTAACTTAAATGCATACATGATGCTATACTACCGCTATCGAATGGTACGATGTAACTTTTCTTTGTCGAATATGCGATGCTACACTAGTACGATGCTTACTGGTACAGAGTATAAATCAGAATGATAATTATCTGCGGCTACGTCGCAGTATGACTGCATCTATACGATCGATGAAGTCATCGTATAGAGCACGCCCAAAAGCACCGATCCTGAGTCGCTTGGTGTTAATTTCGACCTCAGGCACATGACTGCGCTTGCGCAGAAAGTATGGATGTGCTGGCAGCGTTTCCATTGGTTCCGGCACACTCTCGGGTACCTCCTCCGATGTGTCCATCATCGCGTCAGGAGTAACCACGTGAGTTTCGGTGGGTGACTCATGGTTTCGAGTCATACTCGTACCAGGTTGACTGATGTTATTATCAACCCTCTTACCCACCTTGCTCACCCTTGGTTCATCGTCAGAAGCGGGTCGCTTCCTACGAGTTATCCCACTAGGGGTCGCACTCTTGCCGGCTACCGGCAAGGTTTCAGACTCAGGGGTCTGCATCACCCTCGGATGATGGCTAGCCTTCGTACCTTTTGTGGGGTTACGAACAGGGCGTGGTCGTACCTTGTCCCAGCACATCTCTGAGTCGACTACGCGTAACTTGGCTATATTAAGTACGCGCACCTTCCCAGATCTCTGATGTCGGACATGAGCCACTGGCCCGTTGATCTTAAAGATCTCATACTCGGGGTCACTGCGAGAGGTCAATTTCATCCTCTCCTCAGCCTTTACGACCACCGAGTCCCCCACCTTAAATATACCAGCGTTGGCACGCTTATCAATTTGTTCTCGGTGAATCTCGCGAGACTTTGCCGTTTCACTACGAGCACGTAGCAATGCATTATTGAGACACGTCAGCCTTTCACTAAGATCCTGCGAAGCATCTACAGGAATCGCAAACGGAAGTCTTGCTCGTCGACCATACGTCAGATAGAATGGCGTATATCCGGTCGTGGAATGACGAGTACTGCGGTACGCTGTCAAGGCGGCACCCAACTCGTCTTCCCATGTACGAGACGCATTATTCACCCCTTTCTGGATTAACTCCTTAAGAGTTCGATTGAACCTCTCGGTACGTCCATTTGTCTGTGGATGGTATGGACTCGATCGCCTATGATCTATACCGTGTTCCTTAAATCGTTCCTCCAGAGATTTAGAACAAAATTCTTTTCCCTGATCAGTTACCACTATCTCAGGGACACCATGACGCGCGACGTACTCGTTGAAGAACTTGTCTTCAACATTCTGAGACGTCTTAGCCGGAATCGGATATGCTTCTGCCCACGCAGAACAGTGATCAACGATCGTCATGATATACACATTACCCTTACTCGATTCCAACAGTGGACCGATCAAATCCATGCCTATTATCTGACTCGGATAATTGGCCATGGGCATCTCACTGTACCTTGGTCGAGTAGTGACAGGTCGATTGACCTGGCACGTCGTACACCTCTCAAGCATACGTACCACATCTTTCCTTAAAGATGTCCAAACAAACGAATCCCTTACCATACCGATAGTCTTCTGCAGACCTTGGTGACCAGCTCGTTCATGAGCCATCCGGAGCACTTTCTCACGGAACAGGGTAGGTAAGACAATTCTGGGGTACTCAGCGTCCAACGCTGAGTGCGTAACCAACGAATACAGAATACCATTCTTAACCATGTACTCCTCCGGGGTGTTCTTAAACAACTCCGTGTACTCCTTGGTTTGCTCGATACACAACTCGTCGTAGGGAATATCGAATGTCTCTAGAGGGACGTGCGGTAACGCACCCTCATCCACATCCGGTATAACAAAATCGCCAGTATCTAATGTGGCGACCTCCACTGGACGACGTAACCTGGACAACATGTCCGCTCGAATGTTCTTCGAGCCTTGGATGTATTCTATCTTACATCCGTATTCGGCAAACAGTACGGCCCAGCGCTGCACTTTCGTGTTCTTAACCTCTCCCACAAACAAACTCTTTAGGGGTTTGTGGTCAGTATACATGGTAAACTGCGCGCCAAATAGATAAGGTCGAAGCTTCTTTAACGCATAGATCACAGCGTAAGCTTCCTTTTCTATTACAGGCCAATTCAACTGACTGTCTTTCAGAGTAGAGCTCACATACTGGATTACTCGCTCTACACCATTATCATCTACCTGTACCAATATTGCACCTATCGCATAGCTAGATGCATCGGTATACAATTTATACGGGGCATTCAAATTTGGATATGTGAGAACCGTCTCACTACACAGCAAGTTCTGTAATTTCTTGAACGCTTGCTGTTCATCCGCACCCCATTCAAAACGTTTATACTTCTTGGTTAATTCTATTAGAGGCTTAGCAATTTCGGCATAGCCTCGCACACAGGATCGGTAATAACCTGTAGCTCCAAGGAAACTTCTTACTTCGCCCACATCGCGTGGGGGTGACATTTCCCTAATGACTTTGACCTTTTGAGCCTGAGGAGCTACTCCTTGTGCGGAAATGCGATACCCTAACAAATCAACTGATGGCTTAGCAAAATCGCACTTCTTTTTCTTAACCTGAAGATTATACTCTCTTATCCTACGCATGACCTTACGCAAGTGCTGTGCATGTTCCGTCGGATTTCGTGAATATACGACTATATCGTCGACGAAAACATGCAGAGATTTTCCCACGAATTCTCGAAAAATATCATTCATTGCCCTCTGAAATACGGCACCTGAGTTCGCAAAACCAAACGGCATACGAATCCATTCGAAGAGACCTTCACTACAGACGAACGCTGTCTTTTCTATGTCTTGGCTGTCCATTGGTATCTGCCAATAGCCAGACTTCAAGTCCATAGTAGAAAATATCGTTGCGCCCCCCCATAGAATCAAAAATGTCTGATATATTCGGCAAAGGATAACTATCCTTACGACATACGGAATTCAATTTTCTGTAGTCTATACAAAACCTGGTGTCACCGTCCTTCTTAGGGACCAATGTAATGGGTGACGCCCAGGGTGATGACGAAGGTCTTATGACGCCCGCTGCCAGCATCTCAGCCACCTGGTTTTTTACTATATACTGCTTGGCCAGCGGTAAACGGTAGGCCTTCTGCCTTATAGGAAACGCATCTCCTGTTAGTACCGTACACTTCACTTTGGGAACCAATCCAAGTGTCTTTGGACGAGCCGTATCAAAGATATCCGCAAAGTCCCCCAAGACTTTGTCGATATCTTTATATCCGGTCGTTTCCTTACAACTCTCATAGACATAATTCGTCTGTTCTCTATACGGATACCTAAAGGGATATACCTGGCCAAACCATACTACTACTTTGGCCTGATAATCTATCTTTGCATTTCCCAAGTGCAAAGCATCCGCTCCAAGCAAACATTCATGCCTCAATCGTGCTACTATTGTACTAGGAATAGGCCGGGCATTCTTGAATTTCACTTGAGTTTCTCCCAACAATTCTATGGGAGAACCATTAACCGCTAAAAGCGTTTTCGCTCTTTTCAATGACCTCGCATTGAACACTCCACGCCATACATCTTTACGAATCAAGGATGTGCTAGCACCAGTATCCACTACGGCATGCAAGTACTCACCCTGATCCGTTAGACCGTTCGAATCTACTACTAGACGGATTAAAAACCGTTCGGTCGGTGCTTGCACCAACGGTTTTCTCCGTCCTAGTTTAACGGGCTCCTTCTCCCGCTCACGGCTTCCGCGTAGGAATCGCGCCTCGGTGATGTGTCGCGTCGACCGTATGCGTCAGTCCCAGGACCTGTTAGAACGAACCCATCCCTATCCTCGTATTCACTGTCCTGCTGTCGCATATTATCGAAATCTCTCCTCACATTTCGAGAACATTCCCGCGGAGTAATACGTCGCTCCCGATCAACTTCATCGATGTCCCAGTCTTCGTTGGCAGGACGTTTTGGCACTCTATGCATTACTTTGTTTTCTGGTCGTCCGATAGGCCGTCCGGACGCTTGTTGTCGCTGTTCCGGCCCCCTATTGGGACAATCTCGGGCATAGTGCCCCATATGTCCGCAGCCAAAACATTGTACTATTGACGGTGTATTACCAAACATATTGTCCCCACAATCTCGGGCCATGTGGCCTTCCTTTCCACATCGAAAACAAGTCATGGGTGGCCTCTGTGGCCGAGGACGGGTCGCTATCTTACGTGTCGCATTACGGGGTGGTTGTACCTGTTGTTTGCAATCACTCTTGTAATGCCCCGTTCTCCCGCAATTATAGCATGTAATATGACTTACATCTCGTGGTGCTGCTGTCCTACCCGCGATTGCCTGTCTTCTCGGTGGTTGTGGGACCACCTTCTTCTCAACCACCTTCTTCTCAACTGCCCTTCTTGTGTTTATCGTTTTCGGAACTGCGTCTGCTGTTTGCAAATCCCGTACCAACCCACATAGCTGCTCTATCATTTTCGATTGTGCCGCTATCTGCTGTTTTAATTTCTTCACTACACTCCATATTTCTCGCTCCTCAGCCTCCTCCAACATATTTACTTCCATTTCCTCTTCATGTCTCCCCTCAATCTGCATTGCTCTTAGCAAATCGTTGCATGTTTCCTCCTCCTCGGAGATCTCGATGGCTCGGGCCAGGGTGGTGGTTCGTTTTCTTACTATTCTCTTGCTCAACCCCCGGTCACTCAACGCCCTCAAGTATATACCAAGAATGGTATGTCGGTTGTCGGCATTCTCAACCGGGTAGGCCCTACTGCTGTCTTCCTTGTACCGCCGATTAAAAGTAATCACGGTCTCGTTCCGCCTCTGCTTGGTGTTCTCAAGATCGTACTTTATTCTTTCGGGCTCGTTCGTGGATACAAAGTTATTGGTTACGTACGCTGCTAACTCCTCGTACGTCACGTCCTCTCTCCTCTTTCCCACCATGAAACTGTCGACCGCTCTCGACAGCTGTCCTCTAGCCGCCCTTGTCACTACGTATGCTGGTATCCCTTCCAATCTCCCCTCATGGGCCACACATGCCCTCCGGGTTTCATCTAGGAAGGTGCGTACCTCCTCCGGCACCACCCCATCACAGGGTTGTATATGGTAGATGTTGTCCCGTATCTCCCTCCTGTACACCCTCGCTGTCTCCCGCCTTTCGCTACTGTTGACGATTTCACCCGCCATGGTCGTCCCCATTTCCCGCATAGCAGCCACTGTTTCTGGCCTCAGTTCCACCGGGGTTAATCTTTCTACCGGGGGTAGCGTTGGGTCGGGCACTATTCTTCCCGTCGCCATTTTGTTTAACTGTAATGGATGCTGATAACTACCCTCGCTACCCTCGGATGCTCTGGACAGCTGATGGCAGTGGGTATTTTGCAAATTGACGCTGTCCCGTATTCCCGATGCTGGGTCACCTGGCACCCCTCTGACTGTTGCGCTGCTACTAGAAAATCCGCCACCCGGTCCGCTATGTCTCTAACCACTATCGTTGTTGGTCGTCTCCCCTGTTCCTGGGCCATCTATTCTTAATGTACTCACTGTTTTTACTCTGGATCCTGGTGGTTGAAGCCACTGAAGATTTTGATGCCGTGTATGTCTTCAAGATTCAATATTCGTTATACGTTATTCTCTGCACTAATCGACTCGTAAGTCTTTTCCGTTTTGGGTGAAGCTTGTATTAGTAGTTGCTGCGACAACTAACTTCACCGAGAATGCAAAAGATGGATATCAGCTCGCCTCGTCAGTAGTTGTATTTGAACGATATTTGTATTCGATATCCGGGCCTGATCTGACTGAATCTCAGAGATTGAAGGTACGTTACGGTGGTCTTCCGTAATGTCCAGAGTAAATATAACAAACTAGTGGCTTGGATTTATCAAGGTGATGATTTTAATCCTACTGCTAACTGTACACAAGAATAAGATGACTTCTACTGTCATAAAATAATAATACTATTTTATATAAATGAACGGTAATTACTTATTTAACTCTCCTAATTTCAACTCACACTCCTACTCTATACCAATTTTACCGACCGAGCTTTTCTACTACAAGTTTCCGACCTTAATCAAAACTCTAAGTGCTCCTTTTATACTCTATGCGTTCCCGTTACCGCGTTCAGAATCCAATCTGCCATCCCATGACCATGACGTTTCCCCTGCCCAAAACTACTTCCGGAAACGACACCACACTGAACGTGGTCCCTCTGGTTCACGCCGGTTCTGACTTGATGCGATCTGTCAGTTTCTATCAACAATTACTTGTTTCCGATAATTAGCCTGCCATGACTGACTCACTCATTGTTGATACACAATTGTGTTCCTAACAGGATGTTATGTATTTGACTCTATCCGGTCCATGTCCTCTTCCTTGCTTTTAGGCTTATGCCTGTAATTTAGGAAGGTTAATAGCACTGGAGCTATATGAGCTCATCACCAGCTGGTGTTGTTGTGCTTTCTATAGACACTCGGGTCAGTCAGGTCATGTTACTGCGTCCATTATGTTTAACACTTCTCATCGGTTCCTCTTGATTCCTACTACCTCACTATTTTGTAAACTACTGCTCATACCTACTGCTGAATACTATCAATTGATTGCTGATCCCATGGCAACCACTTTCATCCCTAATTTATCCATTTACCGACAGATATCATCAAGCCAGCACCGTCGATCCTCCACCTAATTCATTACATTTTCAGTCTTAACACTATGTTAGTTTCCATACCAGTTTCGCATCTGCATCATCGCTGGTGACGTCATCCAGTCACCCAGTGCAAACCCCCACTTCTCTGCTCTCGACGTCCTCCCGTCACCCAGTACATTCAGTCACTCAGTGCAAACACTACCACTTCGTACTCGCTTCATACGATGTTATCCCTCCCCTAGCCCAGCTGTTATTTTCAAAAGACTCTAATTTCTACCAAGGTCCTACTTGTAAATATAAGATGTCCACCGGGTCATGACTCCCGCTAGACAATCCCATATCTACAGATGCCCACCAACCGAAGTTAATTAACCACCTCTTAAGGCCTTAAGGGTGCGTCCATTAACTCGTTGTATAACATCAACAACAAAACCACACTATACCAGCGGCCTTCCGAACGGATAACACCCACACCCATACACATCATTCACACGAATACGAACGCCTATACATAAAGCATTGTAACTAGAAAATACGATCGCCTATACATAAAGCATTGTAACTAGGAAATACGATCGCCTATACATAAAGCATTGTAACTAGGAACTACGATCGCCTATACATAAAGCATTGTAACTAGGAAATCGGATTACACCAGGAATGGAGTATCATGCTAGACCACCCATTCCCGGCATGACTATACATACATACATGTCCGGAGAACGGTACATCCTCTGGGAGACACATTAAATCATGAAACCGTGGGCGTAACCTGCCACACGCGTAACTTAACAATAAAAACGAATAATCCAATGCAATCTAACATAAGGGAATATATACGACACCGGGTATTAATATAACAGTCGCTACTGCCAGCAGCGACAACATGGTCAGCAGCGACTATGCGTGTCGTAACGATTCATCGTCACGACACAATACTAGAGTTCAAAACCTTAATCCTACAGTGCAAATTCATTACAGGTCATATAATAAGTCCTACGCAAAGTTCATATATAGTTCATATATAACAGATATATAGTACATCACCATTCAATGTTCCACACACAGCATATGAAGTTCGTACCACAACGTCACCTGGATATGTCCAGTCGAGCCACACCCTCATCAGGATCCACCACGTCGTCGTACAGTTCAACTTCCACCCAGTCGGCAGCCGTCGGGTCGATCCCAGTCCTTAGAATACCGTTAGGCGACGACCCGGTTGCCAACCCCAGCGGCTCCGGCATCACTGCAGTTTTCCGGGGCCGCGGGGCCTGAATCGCTGGCGCAGTAATATGAATGGCGGTGTGTTTGTCACTACTATGGGCCGCACGTGGCTTGCATTTTAACCAACACCACAGGCGCGAAAGTAATCCACATTTGTATAGCACAATTATGATTACGAGCACAGTTACGAAAGAGCCCGCCGAGTAGGATACAAAAGATCGTACCCCCATGCCATCGACCATCACTGGGTCAATCGCGGACAATGGTGCTAGCGGCACATACTTCGATTTCCGTAAATGATGTGAGGGTTGCATTTTCAAATGCTCTACTATCATGGATTTATCTAGAACACCGGTCACATCCAAGTGGGGCATTTCAATGGCCAGGCTAACTCGAGTGTACGTCCGACTGTAAGACGCTACCGGCTCGAATTGCCAACCCTTCCCGCTATAACCACATTTTCCAGACATCAACGCATACACACCATTACCTACGGCACATCTGTCTGTCAGTTTTCCGTCACAATGAATCTCCATAGTTTCACCGAAGGTTTGCAAAACTACCCCGATTTTTCTATTGGCAAATAATCTACTTGCGGTTACGTTGGATTCAGACAGTTGAATATTGCAATTTCTATCGGTTGTGTTCGTTAATATGCTTACTATGCAGGGCACGTGGGTCTTGTCGACCCTTAGCTGACCCTGCCACACCCTAGGCCCTTTACCTCTACACCCAGATACCGTAAAATACCATCCAGACTTGGTGTCCAGGCCAATGCTGGTTCGAGCCAGCTCTACCTTCATATAATAACCCTTTTCCACTATCGGCTCAGCCCATGAATGTAGCCCGTACTCTATGTACCTTCCTCCGTCGATCAATGGTAACGTCGCGACATAATGTAATTTAGAATCGTCTTTCCACAAGGGGTATACTATCACGTTCCTATAGTACCATTGGTAGGGACGTATCAACCGATTTCCCACACCGACCTGCTCAGAAACCGATCCCAGGTCAACGGGACTGAACAGTTCCTCAGTCAATCTCCCCAATTCTAGCGACGCAGTTTGCCTATGAAATTGTTCAGCCGATTTTTGATAGTCATATACCACATACTCGGCAGAGTCAATTATATGCCCCAGGCGTACCAGGGCGAACAGTTCATTCTGTCTCGTTTCGTGTATACGTAACAGCTTACTCATGTTTCCTGTTACTTCCGCTAGGCTATTGCCCAATTCGTTTATGCGGTCCGTATTCATATTAATATCATGGAATGCCAATTTCACATGGGATGATAATTTATTAGCAAAATGTACTACTCTATTAACATTACCCATTGCTATCTTTACCACCTTACGTAGCGCATCCATGTCCCCGGAGGTAGCAGTCCCAAACAATGACGACGCTATGTCCCCGATGAAATTAAATAATCCCCGTTTCTTCCTGCGGCGCGTCCCCTTTACCATAGCTTGCCCTGTTCTTATGGCGATCTTTCGCATTCCTCTTATTCTATGCTGGAGTCCAAATATATCCGCTCTGCTCAAGAATGAAGTCTTTCGACTTATATCAGCCACTAAACTAGCCATTTGGGCTAATCTCTCCATGAAATCACTCGGTAAATAGGGATGGTCTATTGACACTATTACCATCCATTCCGCCCTTATCACGGATACTGGTTCCGGCTCTGTTATCATAATACCGTTCGGCAATCGGTGGACACTGGAATCTTTACACATTCCCATCACAATACTAAACCCTGCTAATACCAGGCTTAACTTAAATGCATACATGATGCTATACTACCGCTATCGAATGGTACGATGTAACTTTTCTTTGTCGAATATGCGATGCTACACTAGTACGATGCTTACTGGTACAGAGTATAAATCAGAATGATAATTATCTGCGGCTACATCGCAATATGACTGCATCTATACGATCGATGAAGTCATTGTATAGAGCACGCCCAAAAGCACCGATCCTGAGTCGCTTGGTGTTAATTTCGACCTCAGGCACATGACTGCGCTTGCGCAGAAAGTATGGATGTGCTGGCAGCGTTTCCATTGGTTCCGGCACACTCTCGGGTACCTCCTCCGATGTGTCCATCATCGCGTCAGGAGTAACCACGTGAGTTTCGGTGGGTGACTCATGGTTTCGAGTCATACTCGTACCAGGTTGACTGATGTTATTATCAACCCTCTTACCCACCTTGCTCACCCTTGGTTCATCGTCAGAAGCGGGTCGCTTCCTACGAGTTATCCCACTAGGGGTCGCACTCTTGCCGGCTACCGGCAAGGTTTCAGACTCAGGGGTCTGCATCACCCTCGGATGATGGCTAGCCTTCGTACCTTTTGTGGGGTTACGAACAGGGCGTGGTCGTACCTTGTCCCAGCACATCTCTGAGTCGACTACGCGTAACTTGGCTATATTAAGTACGCGCACCTTCCCAGATCTCTGATGTCGGACATGAGCCACTGGCCCGTTGATCTTAAAGATCTCAAACTCTGGGTCACTGCGAGAGGTCAATTTCATCCTCTCCTCAGCCTTTACGACCACCGAGTCCCCCACCTTAAATATACCAGCGTTGGCACGCTTATCAATTTGTTCTCGGTGAATCTCGCGAGACTTTGCCGTTTCACTACGAGCACGTAGCAATGCATTATTGAGACACATCAGCCTTTCACTAAGATCCTGCGAAGCATCTACAGGAATCGCAAACGGAAGTCTTGCTCATCCACCATACGTCAGATAGAATGGCGTATATCCGGTCGTGGAATGACGAGTACTGCGGTACGCTGTCAAGGCGGCACCCAACTCGTCTTCCCATGTACGAGACGCATTATTCACCCCTTTCTGGATTAACTCCTTAAGAGTTCGATTGAACCTCTCGGTACGTCCATTTGTCTGTGGATGGTATGGACTCGATCGCCTATGATCTATACCGTGTTCCTTAAATCGTTCCTCCAGAGATTTAGAACAAAATTCTTTTCCCTGATCAGTTACCACTATCTCAGGGACACCATGACGCGCGACGTACTCGTTGAAGAACTTGTCTTCAACATTCTGAGACGTCTTAGCCGGAATCGGATATGCTTCTGCCCACGCAGAACAGTGATCAACGATCGTCATGATATACACATTACCCTTACTCGATTCCAACAGTGGACCGATCAAATCCATGCCTATTATCTGACTCGGATAATTGGCCATAGGTATCTCACTGTACCTTTGTCGAGTAGTGACAGGTCGATTGAACTGGCACGTCGTACACCTCTCAAGCATACGTACCACATCTTTCCTTAAAGATGTCCAAACAAACGAATCCCTTACCATACCGATAGTCTTCTGCAGACCTTGGTGACCAGCTCGTTCATGAGCCATCCGGAGCACTTTCTCACGGAACAGGGTAGGTAAGACAATTCTGGGGTACTCAGCGTCCAACGCTGAGGGCGTAACCAACGAATACAGAATACCATTCTTAACCATGTACTCCTCCGGGGTGTTCTTAAACAACTCCGTGTACTCCTTGGTTTGCTCGATACACAACTCGTCGTAGGGAATATCGAATGTCTCTAGAGGGACGTGCGGTAACGCACCCTCATCCACCTCCGGTATAACAAAATCGCCAGTATCTAATGTGGCGACCTCCACTGGACGACGTAACCTGGACAACATGTCCGCTCGAATGTTCTTCGAGCCTTGGATGTATTCTATCTTACATCCTTATTCGGCAAACAGTACGGCCCAGCGCTGCACTTTCGTGTTCTTAACCTCTCCCACAAACAAACTCTTTAGGGGTTTGTGGTCAGTATACATGGTAAACTGCGCGCCAAATAGATAAGGTCGAAGCTTCTTTAACGCATAGATCACAGCGTAAACTTCCTTTTCTATTACAGGCCAATTCAACTGACTGTCTTTCAGAGTAGAGCTCACATACTGGATTACTCGCTCTACACCATTATCATCTACCTGTACCAATATTGCACCTATCGCATAGCTAGACGCATCGGTATACAATTTATACGGGGCATTCAAATTTGGATATGTGAGAACCGTCTCACTACACAGCAAGTTCTGTAATTTCTTGAACGCTTGCTGTTCATCCGCACCCCATTCAAAACGTTTATACTTCTTGGTTAATTCTATTAGAGGCATAGCAATTTCGGCATAGCCTCGCACACAGGATCGGTAATAACCTGTAGCTCCAAGGAAACTTCTTACTTCGCCCACATCGCGTGGGGGTGACATTTCCCTAATGACTTTGACCTTTTGAGCCTGATGAGCTACTCCTTGTGCGGAAATGCGATACCCTAACAAATCAACTGATGGCTTAGCAAAATCGCACTTCTTTTTCTTAACCTGAAGATTATACTCTCTTATCCTACGCATGACCTTACGCAAGTGCTGTGCATGTTCCGTCGGATTTCGTGAATATACGACTATATCGTCGACGAAAACATGCAGATATTTTCCCACGAATTCTCGAAAAATATCATTCATTGCCCTCTGAAATACGGCACCTGAGTTCGCAAAACCAAACGGCATACGAATCCATTCGAAGAGACCTTCACTACAGACGAACGCTGTCTTTTCTATGTCTTGGCTGTCCATTGGTATCTGCCAATAGCCAGACTTCAAGTCCATAGTAGAAAATATCGTTGCGCCCCCCCCATAGAATCAAAAATGTCTGATATATTCGGCAAAGGATAACTATCCTTACGACATACGGAATTCAATTTTCTGTAGTCTATACAAAACCTGGTGTCACCGTCCTTCTTAGGGACCAATGTAATGGGTGACGCCCAGGGTGATGACGAAGGTCTTATGACGCCCGCTGCCAGCATCTCAGCCACCTGGTTTTTGACTATATACTGCTTGGCCAGCGGTAAACGGTAGGCCTTCTGCCTTATAGGAAACGCATCTCCTGTTAGTACCGTACACTTCACTTTGGGAACCAATCCAAGTGTCTTTGGACGAGCAGTATCAAAGATATCCGCAAAGTCCCCCAAGACTTTGTCGATATCTTTATATCCGGTCGTTTCCTTACAACTCTCATAGACATAATTCGTCTGTTCTCTATACGGATACCTAAAGGGATATACCTGGCCAAACCATACTACTACTTTGGACTGATAATCTATCTTTGCATTTCCCAGGTGCAAAGCATCCGCTCCAAGCAAACATTCATGCCTCAATCGTGCTACTATTGTACTAGGAATAGGCCGGGCATTCTTGAATTTCACTTGAGTTTCTCCCAACAATTCTATGGGAGAACCATTAACCGCTAAAAGCGTTTTCGCTCTTTTCAATGGCCTCGCATTGAACACTCCACGCCATACATCTTTACGAATCAAGGATGTGCTAGCACCAGTATCCACTAAGTCATGCAAGTACTCACCCTGATCCGTTAGACCGTTCGAATCTACTACTAGACGGATTAAAAACCGTTCGGTCGGTGCTTGCACCAACGGTTTTCTCCGTCCTAGTTTAACGGGCTCCTTCTCCAGCTCACGGCTTCCGCGTAGGAATCGCGCCTCGGTGATGTGTCGCGTCCACCGTAGCGACCGTATGCGTCAGTCTCCTCACATTTCGAGAACATTCCCGCGGAGTAATAGGTCGCTCCCGATCAACTTCATCGATGTCCCAGTCTTCATTGGCAGGACGTTTTGGCACTCTACGCATTACTTTGTTTTCTGGTCGTCCGATAGGCCGTCCGGACCCTTGTTGTCACTGTTCCGGCCCCCTATTGGGACAATCTCGGGCATAGTGCCCCATATGTCCGCAGCCAAAACATTGTACTATTGACGGTGTATTACCAAACATATTGTCCCCACAATCTCGGGCCATGTGGCCTTCCTTTCCACATCGAAAACAAGTCATGGGTGGCCTCTGTGGCCGAGGACGGGTCGCTATCTTATGTGTCGCATTACGGGGTGGTTGTACCTGTTGTTTGCAATCACTCTTGTAATGCCCCGTTCTCCCGCAATTATAGCATATAATATGACTTACATCTCGTGGTGCTGCTGTCCTACCCGCGATTGCCTGTCTTCTCGGTGGTTGTGGGACCACCTTCTTCTCAACCACCTTCTTCTCAACTGCCCTTCTTCTGTTTATCGTTTTCGGAACTGCGTCTGCTGTTTGCAAATCCCGTACCAACCCACATAGCTGCTCTATCATTTTCGATTGTGCCGCTATCTGCTGTTTTAATTTCTTCACTACACTCCATATTTCTCGCTCCTCAGCCTCCTCCAACATATTTACTTCCATTTCCTCTTCATGTCTCCCCTCAATCTGCATTGCTCTTAGCAAATCGTTGCATGTTTCCTCCTCCTCGGAGATCTCGATGGCTCGGGCCAGGGTGGTGGTTCGTTTTCTTACTATTCTCTTGCTCAACCCCCGGTCACTCAACGCCCTCAAGTATATACCAAGAATGGTATGTCGGTTGTCGGCATTCTCAACCGGGTAGGCCCTACTGCTGTCTTCCTTGTACCGGTGATTAAAAGTAATCACGGTCTCGTTCCGCCTCTGCTTGGTGTTCTCAAGATCGTACTTTATTCTTTCGGGCTCGTTCGTGGATACAAAGTTATTGGTTACGTACGCTGCTAACTCCTCGTACGTCACGTCCTCTCTCCTCTTTCCCACCATGAAACTGTCGACCGCTCTCGACAGCTGTCCTCTAGCCGCCCTTGTCACTACGTATGCTGGTATCCCTTCCAATCTCCCCTCATGGGCCACACATGCCCTCCGGGTTTCATCTAGGAAGGTGCGTACCTCCTCCGGCACCACCCCATCACAGGGTTGTATACGGTAGATGTTGTCCCGTATCTCCCTCCTGTACACCCTCGCTGTCTCCCGCCTTTCGCTACTGTTGACGATTTCACCCGCCATGGCCGTCCCCATTTCCCGCATAGCAGCCACTGTTTCTGGCCTCAGTTCCACCGGGGTTAATCTTTCTACCGGGGGTAGCGTTGGGTCGGGCACTATTCTTCCCGTCGCCATTTTGTTTAACTGTAATGGATGCTCATAACTACTCTCGCTACCCTCGGATGCTCTGGACAGCTGATGGCAGTGGGTATTTTGCAAATTGACGCTGTCCCGTATTCCCGATGCTGGGTCACCTGGCACCCCTCTGACTGTTGCGCTGCTACTAGGAAATCCGCCACCCGGTCCGCTATGACTCTAACCACTATCGTTGTTGGTCGTCTCCCCTGTTCCTTGGCCATCTATTCTTAATGTACTCACTGTTTTTACTCTGGATCCTGGCAGTTGAAGCCACTGAAGATTTTGATGCCGTGTATGTCTTCAAGATTCAATATTCGTTATACGTTATTCTCTGCACTAATCGACTCGTAAGTCTTTTCCGTTTTGGGTGAAGCTTGTATTAGTAGTTGCTGCGACAACTAACTTCACCGAGAACGCAAAAGATGGATATCAGCTCGCCTCGTCAGTAGTTGTATTTGAACGATATTTGTATTCGATATCCGGGCCTGATCTGACTGAATCTCAGAGATTGAAGGTACGTTACGGTGGTCTTCCGTAATGTCCAGAGTAAATATAACAAACTAGTGCCTTGGATTTATCAAGGTGATGATTTTAATCCTACTGCTAACTGTACACAAGAATAAGATGACTTCTACTGTCATAAAATAATAATACTATTTTATATAAATGAACGGTAATTACTTATTTAACTCTCCTAATTTCAACTCACACTCCTACTCTATACCAATTTTACCGACCGAGCTTTTCTACTACAAGTTTCCGACCTTAATCAAAACTCTAAGTGCTCCTTTTATACTCTATGCGTTCCCGTTACCGCGTTCAGAATCCGATCTGCCATCCCATGACCATGACGTTTCCCCTGCCCAAAACTACTTCCGGAAACGACACCACACTGAACGTGGTCCCTCTGGTTCACACCGGTTCTGACTTGATGCGATCTGTCAGTTTCTATCAACAATTACTTGTTTCTGATAATTAGCCTGCCATGACTGACTCACTCATTGTTGATACACAATTGTGTTCCTAACAGGATGTTATGTATTTGACTCTATCCAGTCCATGTCCTCTTCCTTGCTTTTAGGCGTATGCCTGTAATTTAGGAAGGTTAATAGCACTGGAGCTATATGAGCTCATCACCAGCTGGTGTCGTTGTGCTTTCTATAGACACTCGGGTCAGTCAGGTCATGTTACTGCGTCCATTATGTTTAACACTTCTCATCGGTTCCTCTTGATTCCTACTACCTCACTATTTTGTAAATTACTGCTCATACCTACTGCTGAATACTATCAATTGATTGCTGATCCCATGGCAACCACTTTCATCCCTAATTTATCCATTTACCGACAGATATCATCAAGCCAGCACCGTCGATCCTCCACCTAATTCATTACATTTTCAGTCTTAACACTATGTTAGTTTCCATACCAGTTTCGCATCTGCATCATCGCTGGTGACGTCATCCAGTCACCCAGTGCAAACCCCCACTACTCTACTCTCGACGTCCTCCCGTCACCCAGTACATTCAGTCACTCAGTGCAAACACTACCACTTCGTACTCGCTTCATACGATGTTATCCCTCCCCTAGCCCAGCTGTTATTTTCAAAAGACTCTAATTTCTACCAAGGTCCTACTTGTAAATATAAGATGTCCACCGGGTCATGACTCCCGCTAGACAATCCCATATCTACAATGTGAGTACACTAGTGATAGTATTAAAACATATTCCTGAAATTCTAATTACCCTCGCCCCACCAAAGTCTAAAGCTTGAAGGAGATGGTATTTATTGCGTTTTGAAAGGGTATATGCATTTGTCTGTCCGTAGCTGTATCTCAGAAACTACTAGCCCGATTCGCTTCAAATTTTAGCATAAGGAAGGCTATTGCAGTAAACTATGGACCCCAACATTTCGGACTGATCCGTATTTTAATGCCCGGATCGGCGGATCCGGATCCGAATCCGGATCAAATTAATGTTATTGGTTTCTCGGAAATTACTGACCCGATTTACTAAGAAGAAGTGTATATGAGGATTTGGGGTGGTCCAGAATAAAATGTCCAGATCCAGATCCGAATCCAGATCAAATCATTGATGCATGGGTTTCTCAGCAGCAGAATGGGCGAAGGTTTCTACTCTCTGATTGCTCTTGTAATCTTGTTTTGGCGAGGTATGCATATTTAGAGTAATATATTTATATTACAAAACAATCTGCTGTAAACTGTAAAATGCCATGGATTTCGAAACAAGCGACTCTGAAAGTTATCAAATTAAAAATTGATTGTATTATGAATTGAATGAGAAGAAATCATGAGGCTAGCCTGGCAATTGCCCCACCCATCTCTAGCTAAGCTTCGGTTGCTCTGACTTGCTCAGCACATACACTCTCGATCTGAATCTCAATTTCCAGAAAACTATGCTGGTAAGGTGTTGATTATTTTGAAATTAATTTGGCTGGGTTCTAATCAACAACAGACCCAGTCAAATTAGTTTCAAAATATTTGACAGCAAGATTGTTAACTAAAAATGATACACAATTCATATTATTCATATAACAATGCATAGTGTGTGGCCAATTATGCCTTATGGGCGAACCTATCTACTTTACTCATGCCATCATTGATTATGATCTCATACTACGTCTACATGTCACATAGTTGACTATGATGGCATATGATAGTGATGGACGGATGGATAAAATGAAATGGGCCGTTATTTCCTATTGTTTTTTTCTCAAACCACCCGGCCATTTACTGTTAAGCGGACGATAGTGCACAACAATTGTGAAACAGTGTTCAGCTTGCACAATTAGTGTTTGCTGGTGGTTGTAGACTCTATAGCGTACATGGGAGAGATCATAGACCAATGTAAGTTACATACGAGATAGCGCTTATATATAACCATATAGGCAATCTTTGAAATAATTTTTTTTTTGTTCAACAAATCCCATCGAATAGTACAACTCTGAATAGGAATATCAACGCATTACAGATATCAATGAAATGAATGAAAATCTGATATTGCTTGACCCACACGTTTGGCCTGAGTATAATATATATATACACATATACTTCCCCATGGCGTACGACGCCCACCATCAACATACTGATTATCCAAGAAATCTACGACACTGCTATGCGCCATTCTGTCATTGTTCAACAATTTGAGGTTAGTTCAGGACAGTCCATCGCATTGGTATAAACCCATGACAAAGTGATACTAATAATTGGGTGGTTCAATTTTATCAACACAATGGAAAAATCTGCATTTATCACCTCAGTTATCGAATTACCTCAATTTTCAATTTGAAGTGATTAATACTGATCATTTGTCGTGTTGAGAAATCTTTTCCAGCTGATTACTCGCAGTACTGGATACATTGCATTATTCAATAATTGAGACGGCGTCTTTTGTTTTCAGCTTCTAACCTTCATAACCAACGGATCCAGTTCGATAGCATAATACACGCCCCATTATGAAGAAGCACCAGAGTGGATGGGAAAAATAAAAAGCAAGAAGGGATGAGGAGGAAAAAAGACAACACGATGTAGCTACATCTAGAAAAATGACAGTTTTGTCAGTGTAGTAGTGCAATGAATACATCAGACACCACGCCTGAGCACACTAATGAGCCCCAAAGTTCAGAAAACCAGGGTGACGATGCAATTACTGACACGGAAGACACTTATCAGACTCAACAACTCGAAATGCATGAAGATTTTCGGAAAGATATTGGTTGTTGGACCAGGGTCACGGAGACAATGATAGCATACTTTTGCCGATTTGGAAGTACTGAGTGTCAACATTTTGAAAGTGATTTTATTTTATGACAGAAGGTATGTCCTGGTGACAAATTTAAACGACAATGTAGCCAACATCTGTTTTCCGGGAGCAGTTGAACGGGGAACATATGAAACATGACTGGATTTGATATTCACCGACCAGTGGCAAGGTGTACTGTATTGTATGCAAATTGTTTGTACCACAAAATGAACCATCCTCATTGGCAACCACTGGATATAGTGAATGGAAACATGCATCAAGAGACCTTGACCATCATGAAGTTAGCTAGTTTCATAGAGCATACACAATAACATTTGCTGCCAGAAAACTAACAGATGGACAGATAGATAAAAAACTGAAAGAACAACAAGAATCACAAAAAAGATATTGGCATCACGTCTTAGAGAGAATTTTGAGCAGAAAACTAACAGATGGACAGATAGATAAGAATCTGAAAGAACAACAAGAATCACAAAAAAGATATTGGCATCACGTCTTAGAGAGAATTCTGAGCATCATGACGTTTTTAGCGGTTAGAGGCTTAGCATTCCGTGGCAAGGATGAAGTGATAGGATCAGCAAACAATGGAAATATTTTAGGAACTCTTGAATTAATTGTCGAGTATGATACCTTCCTAGATGAACACATCCAGCTAAAGGCAAACAAAGGAAAATGGCATGTATCGTATTTGTCCTCCACAGTATGTGATGAATTCATTCAGATACTGAGTAAACATGTGGAAGAAGTCATTGTATTTGAACTTAAAACAGCGAAATATTTTTCGGTCTCTGTAGACTCTACTCCTGATATATCACACACAGACCAACTAACAGTTATTTTTCGCTATGTTTTAGCAACAGGCCCGGTTGAACGGTTCATTCGATTTACGTATTCATTTATTCCCATACTGGTGCACAATTAGCCAGTGTTCTATTGGAATTTCTCAAAGAAAAAGGAATAGACATCAAAGATGGCCGTGGCCAATCATATGGCAACGCTTCTAATATGAGTGGTAGATATAATGGAATGCAAGTTTTATACATAAGGATAATCTTTTGATTGAGTATATTCCGTGCTGTGGTCATTCCCTCAACCTGGTTGGAAACTGTGCTGCTGAAAGCTGTTTTGCTGCTGCGCCGTTCTTTCTCTTTATGGAAAATATCTATGTATTCTTCTCTACATCATCTCATCGATGGACACTTTTAATGAATGGACTAACACCTCTAAACGGGCCCACTGCCAAATGCCTCTCTAAGACTAGGTGGTCTGAACGGCATGATGCATCTTCTGCTTTGAAAGCTGGATACAGAGTCATCAGAGAAGTTTTTGGCGCGAATGGAAGATGATGAATCCGAGAAACCAGTAACAAAACAAAAGGCTAGAGGTCTAATTATCACCATGGACCAGTTGGAGACTGGGATCATGGTTGAGCTTTGGGCTGTGATCTTGGAGCGATTCGACAAGACTAGCAAGTTGCTTCAGGATCCGGAGCTTGATTTAAATACTGCAACAGATCTCCTAGAGTGTCTAAAGGCATTTGTACAAACACTTCGTTCTCGATTTGATGCCTTTGAGAATAAAGGAGGACCTCTCACAAACAGTCAAAACTACAAAACAGAAGTGAAGAGAAAGCGCAAAAGAAACACAAAATGGGATGTTGTCAATGCAGAAAGATGTTCCTCTATTGCCATTGGAGAGATTTACGGTGGACGCATTCTTGCCGATTTTGGACCAACTTTTAGCTGCACTAGCGAAATGTCTGACTGCGTATCAATGTATTCGGGATAGGTTTGGGTTCCTATCTAACATACAGGACAGAAGTACTGAGGATCTTCACAGGGCTGCAACGTTTCTCATTGAAAAATATCCAGATGACTTTGAGCAATCTTTCACAGATGAACTTGTGCAGTTTGTGGAGCTAGTCACGCTATCAATCTCAAATGTCAATGCTAGAGAAAGCAACGAACTTCAGATGCACACCTTATCAGTCATAATGGATTATGTGTAACGTTTCCTAATGTTTCAATTGCTCGTCGAATGTACATGTCTCTCCTTATTATGATCTGTAGTGGGGAACGATCATTTTCTGTGTTGAAACGAGTAAAAAATCAAATTCGGTCAACAATGCCACATATTCGGCTGAATGCCCTTTCACTTCTATGTATTGAGCACAACTTGTTGGCTACAATTGAAACAAAGGACATCATTGAGAAGTTCGCTGATAGGAAGTCTCGCAATGTTACCCTGTAAGAGAATGACATTACAAGTCATTCTATGAACAAAGTTCTTAAAGCATGCTTGGAAAATATCTTTTTGACAGAGTAATCCTGCTTTAAGCGTCCACCCTCTGAAGCACAAATACCTGTAAATCGAAAACATATTGTGCTTTAAATTAATTAGTATATGTCGATTACCAAATTGTTTTAGCCTTATAGGAATGCCATCTTTTGGTCCCATTGGGTTTTATCTTTAATATTAGCTTCAAACATGTTACCAATATGTTTGATATGATCTATCAGCTATGCTGCTCATTTAATACATTATTACCACTGAACCCTGGAATTATTACAGTATGCTATTTTAAAACAGCTACTTGTAGATATTTGAATGGAGTCCTGGTTTCACTAGGTTTATGTTAATTTGAAATTGCTGACAATCTCAATCTACCACTATTTTGCCCATTTAAATTTACAATTGCATGTTTCCTTGGACAGTTTTCCGATTCGTAGATGCCATCACAACTCCCTAGTTGGCAGTGTTTGTCTGACATATTTTCCAATAGATGTCAGTATTTCAGACATGTGAAAGCTGGTCGGCCAGACCTTGACTCTTAGTCTTGGCGCGGTGGTCCAGTGGAAAGATGTCTGGTTGCTGATGCTATGTGGAGTTGCAGAATCGTGGTTCGATCCCCCGACCGGGAGATGGTGATCAACAAATTAAACTAATGGGTGCATGACAGTCGGCTCGTTAGCACATAGAAATTGAAGCCGCATGTTTCCAGTGCGTCAATAAAATAAAAACACATACGCACACACGCACCATTTATCACTCATATCGCCCAAAAACAGCTTCTGCAGTGATCTTGAGAAATGTTCATTTGCAGACCAAGTGAAGACTATTTTTGGGAAATTTACCACTGGAATGACTGGCTCGGTTATCAAGCCAGTCATTCCAGTGGTAAATTTTCACAAATAGTCTTCTCCGTCTGCAGATGGACATTTTCTAAGCTTAAATTGAAATTTTCTTGAATAAATTCGAGGGTTAGACATTTCTAAAAATCGGCCGAAATCCAAAATGGCTGCCGAGCAAATCGGCCGATCGGCTTTGTTTGAACAAACTTGAATTTCTATAGCCTACGGTTACTTCCTGCCAAATCTAATTGAAATCCGCCCAGCGGTTCTTGAGAAGTCATTGTTTGAAGGAAAAGTTGACGGATGTCAGCATAAGCTCACTTGGCCTATCAGGCCAGTTACCTCGGACTTTATGGTAGCCAATGCATAACACCACTAGCCTCAGGCCATCAGATGAGCGTTAATGTCTACCCCTGCTCGATGGGTCAGGTGAGCTGGTAATGCATTTCCTGTCTAGGACAGCAACACATTCCAGTCAAATTTATTTCAAAATATTCAGTACCTTACATTTATGTTTAGACGCAGTAACATCTCCTGTGACTGTGTCAGCCCCGAAATTAGTCTATTGTGGAATTTTATTAGCCAACCATGTGACTAATTAATTTTAAACAAACCGTATATGCAGCCAAAGTTTTCCGAGGAGTAAAGCTAACATGAGTGGTTGCATTTTGTATTTCACAACTATATGTATTCTTATAAAAATTATATTCCCTTCTCAACCTGTACACACGGGGAAAAGAGAAATCCAGCATTGTAGTATGCTTGCAGAAGCTGATGTCTCAGCGCAACAGTGCTGCATATATTTTTGAATTTGTGCAATTTTCTTTCACACTGCTTAAAGTAAGAATGTTTGCTTTGAAAATGAAGTGTCCACCGCCGAATAAAAGGTCCAAACTGAAGAATCGGATGAGAGTAGTGTATTAGGAAATGGTGCTTACGCTTAAGGCCGCTCTCAGGAAATAGTTCCATTCTTCCATCAAGGTAGTCTTCTACTAGACATTTCAGTAGTGCCACCTGACTACCACTGATCTTCCGGCCACAAATCAGCTCAACAATTCTTTTTAGCTGTAAACAGAGCTCCCAAACTGAATCACTCAGTGGATCCCTTCCCAAGCACCTTGAATGGCACTATAACTCTATTCAGCTGATTATATGTGAAATATTTTTTAACTTTCACAAAATATTTGATGTACAACGCAAGGTCATTGGACACCACACCTTCAAAGAGATCATGACCAAGACATGGTGGAAGTCCCGAATGGCAGACATGGAAGTACGACAGTCTATTAAATACTGAAGGAAAGTTTATTCTGAAACTGTTGTCAATCTCTGAATTATCAGTTACGTTCCTAACACTCTCGTCATAGTTCTCAACTGTTTGCATAATTCTGTGTTTGTATGGTGCTTCAATAAATTCATCTCGGCTGAGGAGACAATACCGGCAACAATACTGAGATGTACTGAAATTCTCCACAAAACCACCAATACAATGTGAACCGAGATTGCCGCCAAGAATAGTACACACTGTGCCACAGAGTATCTGCCCACCAGGTAATTCAATGCCACGTTCCTCCAGCTTCTTTATATCTTTAACTAACTTACCAGAAACTTTCTCATGTCCGAAGTATCTGAAATCTACTTCTCTACAGAGGGGCATTACCTGCATGTGATCTATATTTGATCGGTTGCATGGCAGCAGGTCAGAAAGAATTAAATAAACTGCAAGAATTTTGTGTTTTTTCTTTCCCGATCCTAACAGATTAACAACTTCAAATGAATCTTGGTAAAGAATGAGGCGTAAAGCAGATGGCTGTGTTTTGAACAATTCATTCGAGAGGAATACTTTACCATCAGTAAGATCCTAAAAAATACCAACATTGGTGCAGTTATTACTAATTGCATGAGTGAGATCATATTGCTATCGCACAGACTGGCGTTTTAAAAGAACAACAAGAGTTTCATGTATTGGGATATACTGACAATAGCGTTGTATGTCATTGGCATCCTGGCCTAGATAACTCTCAACTGGTGCAACAAAACTAAACTCCGTTTTGAATAAAGTTGTCCTACATCTGTCAGATCTTAAAATACCATTATTACACATAACTAAGAGATCATCTTGTGAAAGCTCATTAGGCAATTTTTTGGCATCATCGGTTGGTTGTAATTTGACAAATGTAGGCTCCATGCCAATATTGTGTACCTCCTGAAACTCCTCAATTAGATTTTGAATAATCTGGGAGGGAGCAAGAACTTAGCCTGCATTTTCTTACAAATTGCTGCTGAATGGCCTCGGCTGGTAGTTCATCTTCAGACTGATCCTCAACATCAAAACTATCATTTTCAAAGTCATTCAGTGAAACAGAATTAGAACACCCAGATTCACTGGACTGACTTGTGCTACTTTTTTGTTTAGCCAGAGGAACTGAACTTGCAGAATTTGAATGGACATAATACGGATAAACCATCATTAATGTGGGACTTCACATGACTGAAAAACTGGACTAAGCTGCTGGTCTTGACAGAACATGATGCTATATGACAAGACAGGCCACCTTCAATACCTCTATATTTTGCATCATTCAATCTTTGCAGCTGTTTGTGCTCTCTATGCACATGTGATACAAAATTTGAGTATGTCCTAAAAGTCTGGTTACAGCCAGGCAGTCCACATGGGAATTCAAAGTTTGCGACATTGCGATGATATTGAAGATGTAATGTGAAGCCTTTCACCGATTCAGATGAATAACTGCATAACTGACATGTATAGCTTCCCATTCTATCTTAAGTCAAGTTTGCATTTTCTGTTGATCACAAATAACTAGGCCAGTCTGTCGAGAAAAACAAAACTAGATGATATAATCACATAAACAGCAGTCAAGGTCATTTAAGGCTGATGCAATCGAAACGGACATATGCATACATGGATGGAAGTGAAACATAGCAGCGGATTTCAGGGTTGCGAATCCTGTATGATGTCTCTCCGCGAAATACAAAAACTGGCTCCTAAGGCCGGTGGAACACATTTGTTCCAGTGGGGCCGTGCGACCATTGCCGCTGAGATTAAACCACACGATGTCGTCCCAACTGTTAGTGTCACCGGTATGTCTATCCATACTAATTTAGAGATATGGAACAATTGGTAATTAACCGTAAAAATGTTAACATACTATACAAACAAGGTGATTCGTTTGACAATAAATGGGCACACAATAATACACAATATAGAGCCAGCTGGTGTTCTTTCAACGTGGCTTCGCCGGAGATACCACACAGATCCTTGCATCCGCAGAAGTACCCCTGTAAGAGAGGATGGCAACAAGATCACTGGTTAGTTTAATATAAACTACTATACCCCTAAAACAATGAAGAGAATTGTGTTGCTGCGAAAGTGTCTGGCGCGGGGCCCCATCATCGAAGATGGTACTATTGGTGCGAGAGGAAGATACCTCGTGCGGGCTCCCGTCACAGGATATCTCGTGATTGCGAGAGGCAAGTGGATCACATGGGCTTCCGTCACAGGAAAAAGCCCTCAAGGCCAAAGCGGAGGAAAGGGGTTGGCAAAAAGGGCCACTCCTTTGTTCAACAGAAAATGCTAAGTGCTGAAAAAATCCTAGTGAAGCTACAATTATAGTGTTGCATGCTAGTTTACGTGGAGACGGGACGAACGATTTCCGATTAAAATGTTAGTACAATAAGAAAATTTTCAAGTTGCGTGTTGCATTTATTGATGTACATATCATGATGTCTAAAGGATTGCTCCGTATGGCCATTATATTGACATAGCTAAATCATTTCATCATGCGTATTAGTTAAAGACAGTTTGGATTAGTTGTCTTCGCGCAACACGTCCGGGAAGATCAACATGATGGTTAACTTCATTTACATTTTGATTTTGGTCAACTATGTCTTCCTCTGGCTGTATCCCGACCGCATTAATGCACATATTGTATAATACAATAACAGCCTGTATTACGTCACATGCACGTTCTGGCGTCATTCTTATCGTGTTGAGACAGGCAAACCTACGTTTAAGCACGCCATTACATCTTTCGATTGTATTTCTGGTTGACATATGAGCTCGATTATAGTTATGATCTGCTTCAAGGACAGGATTCATCACCGGTACCATTAGCCATTGCATTAACCCGTATCCACTGTCCCCCAGCACATAGCCAATATGAGGGAATTCCTGGAAATATCTGTAAATTTCACTTTCATTTAGCATTCGGGAATCATGTGTCGATCCAGACCAACGCACCACACAATTAATGATATTGAGTTCATGGTGGCACATGAGTTGAACATTTATAGAATGTATTCCCTTTCTGTTAACATACTGCCATTCATTAGTCGTCGGTGCTTGGATTGGAATATGGGTCCCATCAACACACGCAATGACTTTCGGAAATCGTGCCATTTGGTGAAACCCCTGTTTTATAAGGTCCAACTTACGCTGCTCCGTTGGGAACCGTACATACTGCCGCAACCGTCTCTTTAATGCGAGCACTACCCTACGAATAATCCTACAAGCAGTTGTCCGATTAATATGCACCATATCACCAACTCCATTTTGAAAACATCCGCTTGCCAAGAACCGTAAGGCGACGAGAGTCTGTATTTCTACAGAAACTGCCATTTGTCTGCGTGTTGGTCTCTGCAAATCATCCCTGAGCTCATCAATTAGCTCCATCAGCTTAGTCCTTGGAAACCGAAATCTGTCATATAGCTCCGTATCATCATATAGGCCTATGTCTAAAGGATTGCTCCGATCACGAAACAGCCTTTCCCTCCTAAAAGCTCTACGGTATTGTAGATCGTCAAACCAATGTACTACACCGCCCATAATTCGGCTGTTAAATGAATAATATACTCAGGGTTCCTCATGTCATCTAAATTGCTGGGGTCCCAGGGACCCTATACACTAAAATATGAGGGGTCCAGTGTGATATCTGGGGCTCCCATGCTAGAATTTATGGGACTATGGAGCACAAAAAACATAAAAGTTATTGGTATTTAACTCAAAATTCAAAAACTTTGAAAGTAATTTGACTGGAAACTGTTTCAGCAACAGTTTCCAATCAAATTAATTTCAATATTTTCAAAAGAATAAATACTTTTGGGGGGTCCCAAGTCGCATTTTGTGGGTACATACTCGCATAAGGACGCGTATGAGAAACCTTGAATATACTCTACGCCGCTGTCACGTCTGCTATCTGCGCGGCGTAGCTTTCAGGTCGTCAGTGCGACGAAATTTACTATACGCTCGTTTTATGCACTCGGCTTTCGTGCGCTCATGACATTTAAGCAACGTCATTAGCAAATAGAGAAAACGCTGTTTAGGATGAGTCATATATTAATTTTTTAATAGCTGTAATACAAGCAAAATTTAATTTTTAAAAAGCGAATTAAAAAATTAAAGGTTATAACTATGTCAATAATTTAAAGTTATAATTATATTATTAGCGCAGTTTATAAATAATGCATAGTACATAGTTTAGCCAATCAGTCTTACAGACTCGGTATAACTCATAGACATTCCAATATAAATTTGGATCGTTAAACAATGCCTAAAAGCAAGCGATTTTAGGCACATGTTCTAATGCGTTTAAGTAATGTGATTCTACATTGTCCATAGGACTTAAGAAATAATCGATACCCATACACTGGTGTTCACGGCGATATGGTCAGTCATGTTGACAACCATAGCATTTGATAACATCAAGTCTACGGTTCGCCAAATTCAATAGGTTTGCGAAAATAGCCGTAGCATTGTCTCTGGTAGACTGGGGAACGTTTTTGGAGCCAGAACCCAGATATTCATGTTAATTTATATCTTGACGGAAAGTATCAAAGTATACAGTGTAGCATCCGGTTGAGTGTAAATATTTCAACTTTGCTGGGCAAGTCTGGTAATGTAAAACATAGGTCTTCGTAATCCGGTAGAACAAAGGTTCGAATCCCGAAGGCATTTCTTCTTCTTCTACATCCGTAAACCCCGGTTGGATAGCAAAATGTAATGCAATGAGATCCGGTTGGGATACATGATCGATAAGGTTCTGAATGGCTTGGTCGATTTCAAAATCAGAATCAACTACATCGACAGCCTTGTCTGGTTGCTTAGACGTTAATCCCAATACTCCACTCATACAGGTTCTCGAGAATATGTAGTCCTTAGTCTCTACCGTGTCACCCCATAAAACTGTAGTTAGTTTAAGTTATTCAACCGTAGTCGCAATGTATAACCCGTCCGATATTAACTATGAGTTAACGGTTGCACAGCTGATTAGAGTTCTGACTATTTCAAAACTGTGTCAACTATTAACTTTAGTGGTGTTGTAGATATAATATGTTGAAGATTTATTCAGGTAGGCTTACAGAAGAGTAACCGCCATTTTTTACAATTTGAATATATCTCTAGTGATTAGGTCAACTTTCTTTTAGAAATATTAAGCCATCTCAAATGTGTTGAAAAATGGCCACGAGTTAATCCTTTAATTTAATTTTGACATCAGAGTAGTAATAGTTAATGTATATTACGACATCTATAACATGGGCGGCTATATATCATATCTTACAATTTGTATAAGCTTATTAATAACCCAGTTGCGCTAACGTTACGCTCCAGTGGGCTTGAAACTGCGACGTTAGATCAGCTATATGAAGCCTGACTGAAGGAATTACGCATAGGTGTGCGCAACTAACTTCAATAATGGACATTCATTCAGCAGGCTGATATACATCCAGAGGTAAGTACTCTGATAACCTTAGTTACTTGGCCGGTACTGGGCCAAATATCGGCCCTGTAACCTGCGTTATCAGGGTAGCTCGTCATTATTCCGCTCGCGCCCACCCCCTTAAAGCTCAGTCTGTTTGTCCGTCCGTCCGTCCGTGCGTGCGTGCGTGCGTGCGTGGGTGCGTGCGAAAGTGCGTGCGTGCGTGCGTGCGTGCGTGCGTGCGTGCGTGCGTGCGTGCGTGCGTGCGTGCGTGCGTGCGTGCGTCCGTCCGTCCGTCCGTCCGTCTGTCTGTCTGTCTGTCTGTCTGTCTGACTGGCTGTCTGGCTTGTTGGCTGGCTGCCAGTTGGTCAGTCAGTCTGTCGGTTCATCTGTTGATCTGTCGGTCCATTATTATGTTGATCTGTTAGACCATTGATCCGTCGATCTGTCTATCATTGGGTTTGTCAATATATCGGTCCGGCTGTCCACCAGTCCATCAATCTGTCCATCTGTCGGTCGACCGGTCAGTCAGTCGGTCGGTCGGTCGGTCGGTCAGTTGTTCGGTCATTCGATCGTTCGGTGGTTCGGTCGTTCGGTCGGTCTACTCGTCAGTCGATCGGTCGGCCAGTTGGTCAGTCCATTAGTTCATCAGTCTGTCGGTCCCTTCATTCATCGGTCCGCCGATGACCCGTCGATTGATCAGTCAGTCGGTCAGTCAATCCGTACATTCAGCAGTCAGTCGGTCAGTCGGTTGGTCGGTCAGTCAGTCCATTGGTATGTCAGTCCATTGGTCCATCAGTCTATCGATTGGTCTGTCGGCCCGGCTGCTGGTCAGTCACTTAATTGGTCTATCTGTCTACCCATCAGTTGGTCGGTCATTTGGTCAGTCGGTTAGTTGATTGGTCTGTCAGTTGGTCGATCAGTCAGTCCATCCATTGGTCGGTGTGTGTGTGTGTGTGTGTGTGTGTGTGTGTGTGTGTGTGCGTGTGGGTGTGTGCGTGTGTGTATGTGTTTTGTGTGTATGTGTGGGTGTGTAGATGTATGTGTGCGTGCGTGCGTTTGTTCTGTGCTGTGCGCACGTGTGTGTTTGCGTCCGGAGAACTATCTAAAAACCACTGATACGATCAAATCCTAGAGCTTTACACATCAAAGGAACATACCGTCAGCTAGATTTTCGTTACGTTTGCCCTGATCCGGAAGAAAAACCTGGATTCGAATCGGATACAATTCTGGATCTCTGGATAATCTAGGAAATTGCTGGTCCGAATTAGATCCAAATTTAACAGAGTCTATTTTAGTGCTGAAATGCAGATATTAGGAAGTATAAATGACTATATGAAATTATTAGGCACAGTGCCAAATCTCTTACTCCTGGGATTATATAATTCTGATAAAATCTAGGTGGTCATTGAAATAACGTGTTCTTTAACATTAAAGTGTTAAAATAATACCTACTGCTCTACTCTGCTGATATCTTAAGCAACACCAGAGGCGTCATCTTCAAAACGAATAAGAAAGTTTCAAATCGTGATTATTTTGATAATTTTGAGAATGTATTCTATCATCAGTCGTCAAGCATGAGTAGGCACCAAACAGGTATTCAGAATGAGTTTTCAACCACGAACCACATTAAAAATGTATTAAGCCTGAGGCTCATACAGAACACCTCCAACTAAATTATCATCTTTCTGAAGAATAATAAAACGTAGTGTTAAATATCTTGAACGTAATTTGATTTGAAGCCATTGCTACCTAAGACAGCAATGGCTTACATTCAAATTAAGACCACAATGTTCAACAAAGCTTTTCTTCCATCATGTTCAAAATTGGACTAACTGACATGTTTTTTTATTTTTGCTTTGGACACGTGTTAAATTCTATATGAGCTGCGGTACTGTATACACATTTTAGGATTTGTCTAAAGGACGAAACATTTGCTGTTTCATTAAACCGTTAGCGATTAATCTTCCAGTATCTTAATTTCAAAGCAACTATACAGGAACCCTAAAATAAGCAGCAACAGCGCACAGTCAAATTAGTCTCAAAATATTCACCATAATTTTCAATACAATATAAAGTACTTATCGTGTATGGTGATGATGATGATGATGATGATCATGATCATGATCCTGATATGATGATGGTGGTGATCGTGATCATGATGATGATGGTGGTGATGGTGGTTGGTTTAGGCTTGGTTTTGGTGGTGATGGTTGTGGTGTTGTTGGTGTTGGTGGTGTTGGTGGTGTTGGTGGTGTTGGTGGTGTTGGTGGTGTTGGTGATGATGGTGATGGTGATGGTGTTGGTGTTGGTAGTGGTGGTGGTGGTGGTGATGGTGGTGGTGGTGGTGTTGGTGGTGGTGTTGTTGTTGTTGGTGGTGGTGGTAGTGGTAGTGGTAGTGGTAGTGGTAGTGGTAGTGGTAGTGGTAGTGGTAGTGGTTGTGCTTGTGGTTGTGTTGGTGGTCGCGTTGGTAGTGGTGTTGGTGGTGGTGGTAGTGGCGTTTGTGTTGGTGTTGGTGGCGGTTGCGGTGGCGGTGGCGGTGGCGGTGGTGGTGGTGCTGGTGGTGGTGGTGCTGGTAGTGGTGGTGCTGGTGGTGGTGGTTGTGGTGATGGTGGTGGTGGTGGTGGTGGTAGCTGTAACGAGGACGAGACGACGAGGACGACGATTTTGTATTTATTGCGTCTGGTATGTAAGGTGTAAAGGTTTAACAAGCTTCAAGTTTCAGATTGCTTTATTTATGGTGTACTCAATGTTACGCAGCAGTTGTGTGGTATGTAAATGTTACGCAGCAGTTGTGAGGTATGTAAATGTTACGCATCAGTTGTGAGGTATGTAACTGTTACGCATCAGTTGTGAGGTATGTAAATGTTACGCATCAGTTGTGAGGTATGTAAATGTTACGCAGCAGTTGTGAGGTATGTAAATGTTAGGCATCAGTTGTGTGGTATGTACATGTTACGCATCAGTTGTGAGGTATGTAAATGTTACGCAGCAGTTGTGAGGTATGTAAATGAACACTGATTGAGCAAAGATGTTGGGCTTTCTTGACCATTAACATGTTTATGTTCAAATCTGCTCTGCAATGGTCCTGGGAAATTGATCTATTTGCTGAATAACACAAAGCTATTTTTTTCTAAATTTCAGTGGTAAATTTACAAAAAATATTTACTTTGGCTGCAAATAATGGCTATCCACTGAGAAAGAATTTTAATATTCTTGAGAAATCTTGAACATTAAACGGTTAATTGATAGGAGTAGCATTTTATCGCTATTATCCCTGGTGAAACAAACAAGTGGTTAATGTGACAAGATTGTGTACTCAATGTTCTACCTGAGCTGTTACTGTACTTCTCAGAAATAAACATTTTTCCCAAGGAAAAATAAAATCTACTGTTGAATATTTGGGAGTTAATTCGGTTGAGAGACACTAATGGCTTCCAATCAAATTAAATCCCAAATATTAAATCTAACATTTCCTACATCGCATTCAAAATCGTACTAACAAATACGTATCGGTTTCTGTATTAGTTACTTGATAACTTATTTATAAGCTGTACTGTAGTCGGTATTCTTTATAAATCGAATGTGTTGCAATTTTCCCAGAGGAAATCGTTAAAATCAGAAAATGAAATCGATTGATTGCAATCAGGAACCGACGGACCCAGCAACGAATTCGTCAAATGCTAGTAAAATCAGACAAATTGCCCGTGAGACAGTGGAGCACATTCTACAGGCTTTCCGACCATATCCGTGGAATAGCGAGCAATTAGAAAACGCAAATGTGGCGCCATCTATCGCCCATGATTCCAACGAAGAGGTAAGAACGAAAATTCGCATCGTCGTAGTATCCTTCACGAATCATTTAATCGTCTGCCTGCTGAACTTTGGGACTACAATTTCCATGGTGCTTAACTCTTGATATGCTGAATAATTTGAAAATAATTTGACTGAAAGTTGTTGGTGGCTAAGCCACCAACAACTTTGGGTCAACTTGTTTTCAAAATAGTCAGCAAATCAAAGAGTCTGTGCTTATTGAAATTATTGTATAATGGCTTGTAGTAGCGAGACAGTTTTGACGTAAACATATTTTTTTCTAACATTGGCACAATGGGATCGGGCAAAAGTTCTTAGAAGTTAGAGTTGCTCTTTCAATACAAAATTATTATAAACAGCCAATAACCTTGAGACGCTACACTAAATACTTAACTACGAGGTGAGAAAGAGAGAGAGAGAGAGAGAGAGAGAGAGAGAGAGAGAGAGAGAGAGAGATAGATAGAGAGAGAGAGAGCGGAGTGAGACAGACAGAGAGAGAGAGAGAGAGAGAGAGAGAGAAAGAGAGAGAGAGAAGGGTGGAGAGGGGGAGGAGGAGGAGGAGAGAGAGAGCGAGAGAGAGACGGATGGAGGGGAGGGAGAGAGAGGAGTGAGAGAGAGAGCGAGAGAGAGAGGAGTGCGACATAGAGAGAGAGGGGGGGAGAGAGAGAGAGAAAGAGAGAGAGAGAGAGAGAGAAGGGGGAGAGGAGGAGGAGAGAGAGAGAGAGAGCGAGAGAGAGAGAGAGATGGGGAGAGGAGGAGGAGAGAGAGAGACGGAGTGAGGGAGAGAGAGGGAGAGAGAGAGGAGTGATACAGAGAGAGAGAGAGAGAGAGAGGGGGGAGGAGGAGGAGAGAGGGATTGAGAGAGAGGGGAGGGAGGAAGGGCGGTAGAGAGATAGAGAGAGAGAGAGAGAGGGGGGAGGGGTAGAGAGAGAGGGAGGGAGGGATATATATATATATATATATATATATATATATATATATATATATATATATATAGCGAGAGGAGGGGGAGAGAGAGGGGAGAGGAGGGAGAGAGAGAAAACGAGAGAGAGGAGGGAGAGAGAGAGAGAGAGGGAGGGAGGGAATGAGGGGGAGGGAGAGAGATATAGGCGTGAGACAGAGAGAGGGAGAGAGAGAGAGAGGGTGGGGGGAGAGGGTGGGGGTGGGCGTTGGGGGTGGGGAGTAAGATGAAGTAAACAGATTGGAAAAGAATAGAAAACGACACAGTGAAAGGTACATTTCTTAGTAACCATGTTATGATGTTTAGCAATATTTGGTCCTGTATTATAATATATACTAACAGCACGGTTTTAGATCTAAATATAATAGAAATAATGGAATTTGTTCAAAAGGGAATAGTTTCAACGTGTCTACCCTAAATAAAGACGTTGCTCTCAAATGTGCAAAATTAACATTCAGTCTACAATGGACCCATACAATGTGAATACTAGAATATAAAATTGTCCAAACTGCATACTTTTAGAAGCTTAAATTGTGGGCTAAGATGTAATGAAAGGAAATAAACATATGGTGATTTCATTACATATACATTAATGACAAAAATTTAACTTGTGAAATTGATTCAGAGACACGAGTCCCTAACTCAATTTCCGCCTGTAAAAGAATACAGTTTAAACAGTTTTATTTTCACGCACTTTTAATACGTTTCCATGTACTTCTATATGTACTTTCAGGAAAGACAACGATTCTTTGGAAGGGAAGCAATCAAAGGTATGTTTACTGGATGTATCTAATTTGTCATTCGAGTATGTAACGTCACAATCAATTATGTCACATGTAGCTGACGTCACAATCATAATTAACAGAGAATACGCCATCGTGAAGCTGGAGAAGTGTTCGTATTGAATGACTTTGATAGATTCACTATTTAATATACATTCTGTTGATAGGCAGCAATAACTCCCAGTCAAATTAGTTTTAGAAAAATGCAACACCTTACCTGTATAGTTAATTACCTAGAATTCAAGGCTCAAATAAATAAAAAGATCACTCCAAGCGCAAAACGCGGGCGGAACTTAGCTGGAAATCGGAGGGCCATAGCTAGAAATGGGCGTGGCCTTTCTAGAAACGCGGATACCTCTATTTCACGTGTTCACATCTATATTTGGATTCCGTATTAAGAATGGAGGGAAGCTATGCCCCGCGGATCTCTAGCTGAGTTCCGCCCACGTTGTGTGTGTGTGTGTGTGTGTTGGGAATGATTTATATACTTTGAATCCCGAATTCTCAGAATGCTATTGTTAAAGTAACTATGCAGGTAAGATACTGAATGTTTATTAAAGGCGCATATTCACACCAGAATGGTTGAAAATAAAGTTGTTAAAATTGCATAATTTTATAAGCTTAAATTATGTGCCTATGTGTCATGAAACGAAATAAATCTTAACATATGATGATTCCATTCCATATAAATTAATAAAAAAATGTATGTTGCGAAATTGAGATAGAGACCCGATTTATTTCGTTTCATTACATATAGGTTCACAGTTTACGCTTCTAAAAGTGTATAATGTAAAAAAATGTATTTTCAGTAATTTTACTGTGAATATGCACCTTTAAATAGTACTTGAATTAACAGACATTCACTTCGTACTCGGACCTTTAAATGTTCATGACGGAGCTAGATACATTATGCATTACGCATTTTTATTTTGACGTCAACCTAGATGCGACGTAATAGATTATGACCTCATATACTTGAGTGACAGATCGGATTCATCCATTGCGAATTTTAATGCGATGAGCTTCATCTGTGTCATTATGTCAGGCGTTTTCCGTGATGTGAATGAATACTATGAGAACACACCTTTCCCACATTGACGTAATTACGTCGTGATTCCCCTAAATCAACACTCAGAGCACAACTACTGGCTGATAACGCCGCCAGCGTGCAGCTGGCCCGCATTGAGTCACTCCGGTGATAAACTAAAACACAATATTATTTAAGTCATATATCATTGGAAAGCGCATTCAATTGCCTAAATATTAATGCATTATTATTTGTATTTTTGTAAAATTCTCACTGAGTTATGTGTGTATATGAAATACGCCATTATACCTAAGTTCATTAGATCATGAGGACACTAAGGGCTATTTTAAAATTGAAATTAACTGTACTAAATTGTACAAAACAATAAAAACGAATACAAACCTGTATAGAAAATTAGCGTATCTTTCCAATGATGTATGACTTCAATAATATTATGAAATTAGTTCTTCATATAAACTGCTTAAAGTGGGATGTATCTGATTCTGATAGTAAAGTAATACTGTTTGCGCGTCGGCTATCACGATTACCGGCCAGAAGTGGTACGAGCAATGCATTCTGGGAAGGTATTTCCCCAAAATTCGCCAATGTAATAAAAGTCTATTATGAACGTTATATATTATCAATTTATTAATGATGAAAAATCTATATTGTGCAAAATCATATATTAGCATGTAGACTATTGAACTCAATGGAACGTAAGTATACCTATATACTCCAACGGGAACACAAACAGAGAACAATCGCAGCTTTAACCCTACCATGCCGGAGCCGGCCCAAACCGGCATGTGGAGTGGTCTTGAGGAATGTCCATTTGCAGGCCAAGAGAATACTACTTTTGAAATTTTCCCACAGGAATGATTGGCTCGGTAACCGAGCTAGCCATTCGAGTGGTAAAATTTCAAAAATAGTCTTCTCTTGGCTTGCAAATGTACATTCCATAAGGACATATTTAGATTTTCCTTAACACAATTTGGTCAGCAAAGTAAAGTTAAGTACGAAGATGACGGCACACTGATCTGTGACCTATCACACATCGAAGATAATCTGATCAATGTAGAGAGTGTAATTAAGGCCGTGTTCTCACTAGAGAGTTAACCAGGAATAACGCCATACTTCAGTATGGCGCTACGCCGGTTGTCTCACGGCCTAATCCAGCTATTATTTCAGTAAATACCAGGTATATCGTCTAGCGTTCTCATTGATCTCTCTCTTGTACCGGAATAAATACGTTATTTATTTGGTGTAAACGTGATTTATTTTGTTCAGATGGAACCACGATAAGACTTAGAGTCTTATGCCCGTGTCTCCCGTACACATACAGAGTATTCAAAACTCTTTTTTACAACAAAATGGCGGCAAATCATAATAGTTTAATTAATTGTAGTCTATTAGTGTGCACAAGTGTGTGGATGTTGAGTGTGAGGTGGGGGAGAGTCGGAAGAAAGACCGAGATAGAGAGAGATGGGGAGGGGGGAGAGGTTGAGAGATAGAGAGAGCGAGAGCGAGGAATAAGATCAAGTGGAAGAATAGCAGAGGTGAGCTCTAGGTGCTGCCTTCCCCCCGACCTGTACGTGTTGGCTGCTGCCCATTTATCCATTAAACTATAAGTTCGCGAACGGGAAGCTACTGAAAGCGGTTGGTGTTAATTATGTATTGACATACCGTATTACAGATCAGTTTGTTCATTTCCAAGTTGGCAGTGTAAGTCCCGTATAGAAGCTGGTTGACCGTAAGATTGGCAAGAGAAATATCGTTCAATTCAAGCTGATTTTGGAAAACGACTTTTTGCTCGTTAAAAAGGGCACAATGTAAGAGATAGTGGTTTGTAGATTCACCATTGTGCCCACTAGAGATGAATCTACACACCCCTACCTCTTACATTGTGCCCTTTTATTTCGAAATTTAATCCCACAAAATCGGCGGTTTATCTTCCGATATATTGTTATTGCTGTCCTATATGAACGCAACCTAATTTCCTCAACATTTGCTAGGTAGCGTTAACATCAACATTTGCCCTGGCTGTCAGCAACGATCAGCATTTTATCTCGCTATCCACCAGATAGCACCACCGCTCAATCCGTGTGAATGCAAGCCGATATATCGACTATATATTAACCTACTAGTGCGCGAACCAGTTAAACAGGATTAGGCAATGACAAAGTGGCCCTATGCCATGTTCTCACTAGAGAGGTAACCGGCGTAACGCCACACTGAGGAGTTATTCCCGATTAACTCTCCAGTGAGAACCTTAGCAGTGTGTCCTTAACGACTAGCGGAATCCAGTTTTAGCTGGGCCCCATCCATTAAATAAAAGGCCATATTTTCGAGTTCCGTAAAAGAAAATCTTGCCACGGAAAGTCATTTTCAAGGGAATCAAGTAGTGGCGTCACGGTGCGAATGATTGTTGTGGTATGATGTTATCGCGTGAATAATATTTAGCTGTTGATCATTATTAGTTTACAACAGCTCTTTCATACACCGCCATGCTATTGAGCCCGAAGAGAAACGCTAGAGGTTGAGAAACTAGAGTTTGAATCTGAGCAGATGTCCAGCATAGTAAACGTATAAGACGCTCATAGAGGAATACAGTTTTAGCTATGCCACGCCCATTTCTAGCTAATCTTCACCCACAATTTCCAGAAAACTATACAGGTAAGCTGTTGAATATGGCAGAAACAGTGCTCAGTCAAATTAGTTTCAAAATATTCAACAGCATGTGTTTTAAATAGAAAAACCCCCGTACAATTCGTACACAATGCTTAGTCAGTCATCGATTAAGATTTCGTGACGAACGTATCTGCGTCATTCATGACGTCATTTATTATGAAGTCATCCTAGACGACACGCAGTTGATTATAACGTCATATGATGGATGGATAAACTGGAAAGGCCAAAGGTCTTCAAGCAAGCTATAATCAATCCGCTGCTTAAAAAACAAGGTCTTGATCAAGACGTATTAAAGAACTATAGACCCGTGTCTAACCTGCCGTTTATCTCAAAACTTGTTGAAAGGGCCGTATGTAAACAACTATCTGTACACTTGAATTCACACGAGCTACATGAGCCTTTCCAATCCGCTTATAGACAGAGTCATAGCACGGAGACAGCGTTATTAAGAGTGATAAATGATATTCGAAGTGGTATCGATATGTGTAATGTCTCGTTACTAATTCTACTTGACCTCAGCGCTGCATTCGATACCATCGACCATGAAAACCTACTCTCTAAACTAAGTCTGGCATTCGGTGTCAAAGGTCCTGCATTAGATTGGTTTCATTCATACTTGACTGATAGATGTCAATCAGTATACATAAATGGAACCCCTTCGGAATCAATCCAGCTTACGTGCGGCGTACCACAAGGGTGTATACTGGACCCCGTTCTATTCACCCTGTACACTCGACAACTAGGTTCAGTAATCGAAAAACATAATATCATAAGACACCTTTACGCAGATGATACTCAACTAATCAACAATTTTACGCCATCCACATCCACTGCAACTATCGCTTCCAATCAAATAACAAACTGTTGCTCCGATATTAAATTATGGATGACCTCTAACATGTTGATGTTGAATGATGATAAAACCGAAGCGATGTTGATTGGGCCAGCAATTCGGCGTGCCAAAACAGAGTTATCTGAGATTACCATCGGCTCAGCTCAAATTCCCTTGGTGGACACTGTTAAGGACGTGGGTGTCATGTTAGACAATGAACTTAGTATGGAACACCATGCCCGTTATCTGCGTAAGGTGTGTTTTATGCAGCTGCGGAATATATCAAACATCAGAAAATACATAACTCGCGAAGCTGCTATTATGCTGGTACTAACATTAATTATCTCAAGGTTAGACTATTGTAACAGTCTGTTTATAGGCGCCTCAAAAGATGCTATGCGCAAACTCCAAGCAATTCAGAATGCAGCCGCTAGAGTTGTTTCCCTAAAGCGTAAGAGTGATCATATCAGTCCCATTCTCCAAGATCTTCACTGGCTTCCAATAGAACAGAGAATACGCTTCAAAGGCCTCTGCCTAACCTATCAATGTATCATATTTACAGCACCAACCTACCTTTCAGAACTGCTAGAAACGTACACGCCAAGCAGGCCACTTTGATCTGCAAATCTAAACCTGCTTAAAATTCCGAAAGTTAAATAAAAAACCTATGGTCACAGAACATTTGCTTTTATTGCTTCTACAGAATGGAATGGTCTTCCAGCTAGTCTTAAATCTTCATCCACTCTAGCTATATTTAAATCAAATCTTAAAACGTTTTTGTTCCGTCAGGCATATCCAACTGTATGATCATTTTATTTTATTATTGTAAGCGCTTAGAGCACGCAATATTTGCGTGGAATTATAGCGCACTATAAATATCCTATTATTATTATTATTATTATTATTATTTCTTCTAATCAGAAAACACGTTTATTCTTGCAGAGTATGTTAAGGAGAACAAGCTTACCGTTCTGACTGGGACATTCTATCTGTTATTTGCTGTGTTTATGATTGCCATAGGTAG